>QXTE01000045.1:5446147-5457014 GCA_003942145.1 Platysternon megacephalum
TTCTTCAAACTCCTCTTTGGCTTTTCTTATTACATTCTTGCACTTAATTTGGCAGTGTTTATGCTCCTTTCTATTTGCCTCACTAGGATTTGACTTCCACTTTTTAAAGGAAGTCTTTTTATCTCTCACTGCTTCTTTTACATGGTTGTTAAGCCACGGTGGCTCTTTTTTAGTTCTTTTACTGTGTTTCTTAATTTGGGGTATACATTGAAGTTGGGCCTCTATTATGGTGTCTTTAAAAAGCGCCCATGCAGCTTGCAGGGATTTCACTTTAGTCACTGTACCTTTTAACTTCTGTTTAACTAACCCCCTCATTTTTGCATAGTTCCCCCTTTTGAAATTAAATGCCACAGTGTTGGGCTGTTGAGATGTTCTTCCCACCACAGGGATGTTGAATGCTATTGTATTATGGTCACTATTTCCAAGCGGTCCTGTTATAGTTACCTCTTGGACCAGCTCCTGCGCTACACTCAGGACTAAATCTAGAGTTGCCTCTCCCCTTGTGGATTCCTGTACCAGCTGCTCCATGAAGCAGTCATTTAAAGTATCGAGAAATTTTATCTCTGCATTTCGTCCTGAAGTGAAATGTTCCCAGTCAGTATGGGGATAATTGAAATCCCCCACTATTATTGAGTTCTTAATTTTGATAGACTCTCTAATTTCCCTTAGCATTTCATCATCACTGTCACTGTCCTGGTCAGGTGGTCGATAATAGATCCCTAATGTTATATTCTTATTAGAGCATGAAATTTCTATCCATAGAGATTCTATGGAACATGTGGATTCACGTAATATTTTTACTTCATTTGTTTCTACATTTTCTTTCACATATAGTGCCACTCTTCCCCCCCCGCACGACCTGTTCTGTCATTCCGATATATTTTGTACCCCGGAATGATTGTGTCCCATTGATTGCTCTCAATCTACCAGGTTTCTGTGATGCCTATTATATCAATATCCTCCTTTATCACAAGGCACTCTAGTTCACCCATCTTATTATTTAGACTTCTAGTGTTTGTGTACAAGCCCTTTAAAAACTTGTCACTGTTTTTGTCTGCCCTTTTCTGATGTGTCAGATTCTTTTTTATGTGAATGTTTATCATCTGATCTGGCCCTTACATTATCCTCTTCCATCCTCTGCTCCTGACTATAACCTATAGTCAAGGTATTTAGTACAAGAACTAGGTCCTCAGAGGGAGTTCTTCGCAACCCCACATGAATGAAAAGGTAGGCAGGTATAAGAAATCTTATGTCTTGGTAAGAGGACAATCCTGCGCCTACTTGCTGTCTAGTGAGCTGGAAATGTCCATTGCTTGAATTTTAGTGTGTTGGGTTTGGGGCCAATATTGAGACTTTACTGTACGAACTTTTATCTCCCCACCCGTCTGGGCGGGGGGGAAAAAAGTTGCCTTACCGTCACCAAATCCATCCATGCTAGGGACTAAAGGTTTGTCTACACTACAGTGGCACAGCTACAGTGCTGTTGAGAGAAGGGGCTTTTCTGTTGATGTAGCTAATCCACCTCTCTGAGAGTCAGTAGTTAGGCTGACGGAAGAATTCTTCCATCAACCAAGCTGCATCTCCAGTGGGGGATCGGTTGACCTAACTACGGCACACAGGGCATTAAATTTTTCACAGCCATGAGCGATGGAGCTAGGTTGATCTAATTTTGAGGTGTAGACCAGGCCTTAGGCACTATACACCAGGCCTCTGGAGATGCCCAGTTTGTGGGATATTTTCTCAAGGTGTTACCTGCACAAAATTCTCTGTTGCTCGCACACTCTAGGGGCAGCCACCTTTGCCCTTCCATGGGCTCAAGGCGTAACCCTGTTAATTTATGTACCCATCCTTACCCAATTCCTAGGGCTCAGGGCGTACTCTTTGTGGGTTTGCAGGACCTTTTACCAGTGAAAGAGCCTTATACAGTAATATCCCTATCCTATATTTATTAACAATTACCAAGCAAAATACACAAGCTAAGCATACAATGCTATGCTCACCAGTCCTGATCATGCAGGCGGACTTTCCTGTTAGCCAGGCAAGGTCAGTCTCATCTGGATTCTGGTTGCTGGATTCACGGTCGTGCAGAGGATTCTTAGCAGCTCTGATATTAGGCTGTGTCTTAGAGGTGAGTTCTTCTTCTTCCAGGTCTTTCCTTCTTATTCTTCTGTTCCTTCTGCTGGTCTCCTTCTTGGACCCCAGTTTATATAGTGAAACTTGAGTCCTGCTTAGCTATACCTTAACCAATCATTTAACTAAAATATTAATAAACAATTCTCTAACCAATTCTAACATATTGTAAAACAATTCTTTAACCAATCATACCCCACCACATTAATTAATTTATACCTAGCAAAATTATGTAACAGAAACCATACAGATAATAGAGAAATGGGGACCGTAAAGACAAAACAGTAAAGAAGTAGGGATTTCACAACCACAACTTGTTGATAAGTGATTGCTTGCCAGACAGAATGCCATCAAACAAAGTTTTCTTTAACCATCTTAAGATCTGTTTCTTTATCTGGTGATGGTGGGTACTATTAGGACAGGATTACCTTCTTAACAGCCCGATATTACATTGTTTTTATATAATTTGGATGGAATGTGAGGATGTGACTTTCTGCCTCTTGGCTAATGGCTGCTGCTCTCCTAACATGGCTGCAGACAAAGGCCTTAGGCCTTACAATATGGCTACAGGAAAAGGCCTTATCCTGACAGTGCAATATAAACACATCTGAATAACTAAGATTGTAAGTTGTGATCTTTGGTTCAAAAGTTGCGGCCACAGTTTATTACAGTTGTGACTCAAGGCATGCAGCCTGCCTTCCAAAACAGAGCAGCGGGACAGGAGAAACGCTGTGTAACCTGCTTGGCTCCCGAAGACAAGCATGACAGGAGGTGTAGCTGGGCCATATTTGAGTAGCATTGTGTCCCCGTGCAACAGGCTGCAATGACAGAGGGATGGCCAGGCCAAATTTGAATGAGCAGTGTTGCTACCTAGCACATAGGGTCTCAGAGTCACTCAAATTTGCAGCAACTATAAAGAGTTGCGGCGTGTGTTAAAAGTTGCGGTTTCTGCAACAAACTTATGGCCCACGATTTTCTTACAGCCTTATGAATAACTATTTTAATTGATGCCTCTTAAATATTTTGTAGTTAGTTTAATTATTCTGGGCTTGGTTGTATAATTTAGACCTTGGGAGCAGATCTTTCCTGTTGAGGCATAACTGAGTGGTGGGTGCCTTCTGAAATGGATACAAAAACTAGAACCTCCTTGGGCAACATAAGGCCACCAGGCTCACTTCTGACTCTCTCCCTCTCTATTTCTTAGCTTAAAACAAAACAAAACACCCTGTTCTCAAGAACATTAGGAACAGGAGAAGACAGTCATGCTTTTGGCAATGGGAAACCGTGCATGATAGTAACTACAGCCTATTAATCTCCTCTTCTGATAAAAGATTTCAGTACCTTTGCTGGATCCTGGATGCAAATAGGTCCATTACTGGGGACAGGGTGAGTGATCCAGGGTTTAGCTCTCCACTTGACATCCCAAACTTGACGGGTGTTGCTGGCAGCGAATGCTGTTCCATCATGATCTGCTACTTTGTGTTTGTATAAACCTGATTTCTGGAACCAGGATGTTACCTCTGAGGGGTTTCTCTCAATTTCCTAGTGTATAAGGGAAAGTCACATTTGGCACTGAGAGGTACTCTTGTTGGCTGTCTCAGCAGAGAAGCTAATTATAGAACGGGCGTAGATTCAACTATAGGTTAATCAGCCTTGCAAAATTGTTGTGAAAATGTACCAGCCTAGGTGCACAAATTTATTTGCTCACTGTTTGCCATGTTGTTTGATATTGAGGGGAGGAAAAATACATTAACCAAGTTAGTAGAATTTTCCTAGGCTGGCACAAACTATTGGCCACTGAGGTTAGATCGGGGGTCTCAAACTCAAATGACCACAAGGGCCACATGAGGGCTAGTTCATTGGCCCGAGGGCCACATCACTAACACACACCCCCTCGCTGCCCCTACCCCCACTCCACCCCTTCCATGAGGCCCTGCCTCTTCCCACCCCTTCCCTGCCCCCATTCCAACCCCTTCCCTCAAGTCCCCACCCCAACTCTGCCCCCTCCCTGCCCCCAGAGGGAGCATGAGGGGTGTGGCGGGGGCTCAAGGCAGGGGGTTGGGGTGCAGCAGGGGGTTGGGGTTCAGGCAGGGAGTTGGGGTGCAGCAGGGGGTTGGGGTTCAGGCAGGGGGCTCAGGGCAGGGAGTTGGGGTGCAGCAGGGGGGTCAGGGTAGGGAGTTGGGGTGCAGCAGGGGGTTGGGGTACAGGCAGGGATCAGGGTAGGGGATTGGGGTGTAGAAGGGGCGTGGGGTGCAGCAGGGGGCTCAGGGAACGGGGTTGGGATGTGGGGTGCAGCAGGGGGCTCAGGGCAGGGAGTTGGAGGGCGGGGTGCAGGAGGGCTTCGGGCTGGCAGCGGCGCACACCTGGCCAGGGCCCCGCTCCGCTCCGGCCCGGCTCCGCTCCGCTCCGGGAAGTAGCTGGAACCATGTCCCTGCAGCCCCTGGGAGAGGGGGGCGCAGAGCTTCGCACGCTGCTTGCTGCGCCTCCAGGTACCTCCCCCGAAGCTCCCATTGGCCGCGGTTCCCCGTTCCCGGCCAATGGGAGCTGCGGGCGGGGGGCGCGGTGCCTGGAAGCCAGGGCAACACACGGACAGAGCCCTCTGCTTCTCCCCCCCTGCCTGCAGGGATGTGATGCCAGCCGCTTCAGGGAGCGGCGCAGGGCTCGAGGAGGGCAATCCCGTGGCTGTAGTTTGCCCACCCCTGGCCTCGAGAGAGGCCAGGGGGGCGGGCGCGGGCCGTTTGGCGGGCCGCAGGAAATAGCCCCGCGGGCCCACGTGTTTGAGACCCCTGGGTTAGATGGTACCATTTCATGTGAACTCTCAGAGTTGCGAAACATTGATAGGACAGCATGATGAAGATTATGCTAGCACTGCCTGTTGTATCTTTTCTGTGGCAAAATAGGACTACTGTCTCCAGAAAGGACAGTCCAGGGCCCTTCCCAAACCTACAAATTAAGGAAACACTCTTTTTGTAAGTTTGCTAAAGAAATAGTTTCTGCATCCATGTAACAATGGTAAAAAACTTTCAGCTTGTTCAGACTTGTTTTTTTAAATACACAAAATGTCATTGTTTGAAAAGAGATTTTGTTCACTTAATGTAGTTTCACATGCTAACAATTTGTGTAAGGAGGAGAGTAATGTGGGGAAACTAAGCAGGGGAAGGAACATTTTGGTTGTATACCAGGAAAAATCCTAATGGCAATAAACTATTAGAATGGGATACTCTTCCAAGAGGAATAGAGGTGGAAAACCCGTCACTTGGGTCACAAAAAACAAGACTGGGTAATGTAAAAGAAATATATTGTAAGAAACAATCTTGCTTTTGATCCCCACGGAAATGGACTAATGTCTCCTGGGGAAAATGGGCTAGATGACCTAATCAGTATTTTCAGCAGTTTCCTATAATATTATGCAGGGTAGATTCATTTAAATCAAAACAATTTAAATCACTGATTTTTAATTATGATTTAAGTCCGCAAGCAGGAAACCTTAATTTAAATAACTGATTTGAACTGTTTTGCATTTGTACTTTTTAGTTGTTTTATTTAAGCTGATTTGGTTGGTAACCATTAAAATATATTACTTTGCAACTACATATAGCCAAATTGAACTAGTTGTTTCTGATCATCATTCCTTGAGGATTTTAGAACTGGTAGACCTCATCCTCTCACATGTTTACACCTTGTTTTTGTTTATATTTGGAAGAGGAAAACAAACTTTTCTGCTTTTTCAACTCCAATTGGTTTCTTAATTGTGAATGAATTAGCCATTGAACTGAACTAGTTGAATAAACTGAACTGAAGAAGATTATTCTCTCTGCACTTGCAGAAGACGCTACTGCGGTCAGAAGCTGGTTTAGCACTTGAGCAAACTCTGGTTCCCAGTGCATAGCCACTGACTTCCACCAGTTCAATGACTTTCTTTAAAAATTGGCAGCGAACATGTACTGCTTAATATTTTTTGTATTTCATTTAAATGATTATAATAAGCTTAGACCTTAACATAGGCTGTCAATTTCAAATTTAATTTTAAATTGATGTATTTTTCTATATTGAATTTAAATAAAACTGATTTTTAATCAAATTTTTATCCATTGTGTTATGAAATAATTGATGCAAGGATAATTCTGAGTTTTGCTGATAGGAATATATGTGAACCAAGAAAGGATACTAGTATACTTTTTGCAGCAACTGAGGGAAATTCACTAAGTACAGCATCTAGTTTTGAGCACCTCAAAAATTAGAGAAAATTCAGAGGAGAGCACAAATGATAATTGGAAAATAAGAACTGATAAGATGGGTTAAGATAACTAGGATATTGGGTTTCCAGTCTTTACTTGAAATGCATACATGGTTGGAGGAAAGTGGTAATGTTTCCCTGTCCTCTAGCAATCCCTCAGTATAGCTATAGTATAATTTATTTAGAGCTGAGAATTTTTATCTGGCTCCTCCCCACCTTTCATTATCATTGACTTCAGTGGATAGATGACCTTATTCTCCAATGCATGTTATGGAGCATAAAACTGAGTTATTGTGAGTTTAAACCCTCCCAAAATGTAAGTTCATGTTTGTTTTACTAGTAGCATCAAAGAGAGACATGGAGAAGATGACATTTTATAAAATGGAAAACTTATGATCAGCCAGTTGTAATGAACTACATCTCTATTAACAGTTCTGTTGTTTATAATCTAACTTCATATTAAGGCTAGAAATATACTAGATTAGAAATGGAATATTAGAATTATTACAGTAAACTCACATGCTTAAAGCTTCTTGTATTAATGGGTATAATACACATCCAGTGTCACTAAAATGATGACTGTTAACTGTTGGTTTGAAAGGGAGGGTAAATGTAGTTGTGGGGTGGTTTTAAAACTCCTATATGTATTTCTGATTCCAGTGGGAAGAATCTACAGATGAATATGTCCCATTCAGTTTCTGGTAACCCTTTTGATTAACTAAATGTCCAGAAATGGCAGTTTTCCAAAGATACAAAAACTTGATGTGAACTTTCTTGCTTTCCCCTACTTGTACTATACCCTTGGTGTAGTTGGACTTGAAAAAATGCTATTTCTGGGACAAGAGGCAGCTAGGATAGGTGACTTAGATGAAGAGTCATATTGCCTGTAAGACCAACAAATTGAAGATCAGGCTGTTGTACGTTTTTGCTGGATAACCTGGGTCTTGACTAAAGCAGTTTTACAGTTAAAGTGCATAGAAATTTAACAAAACTCATGCTCTCCTGCTTTGATTTTAGAGCAGAAGTGAAAGTGAACCATCTTGTCAATTTCTTGCTGCTTCAGTGGGTGCTCTGATCAGGATCTGGGTCATTGGACACATCTGGGTGCTCAGTGTGGTATGGAGTATGTAGCTCTAAATCTGCCAAAAAAAGAAACTACACTGATGGAAAGGAGGCAAAGGCAGGTAAGAGAGAGAGTGGAACTCGAGTGATGTAGAAACAGAGACTAGAAAATTGTCCTGGTCAGCATCTGTTTTAAAGTGCTTGAGAGAATCTCCTTTTAAGAAGTTGACACTCTTGCTCCTCATACAAGTTATCTAACAAGTCCTCCAAAAAATAAAGAAAGCAAGACTTTATATTTCTAAGGTATAAACATCTAATTTAAAGATATACTTGGCCACAGAATATTTCTAACTGCATGTAAAAGTAACATCTCTAACAAAAAACCTTTAGTAGTTGAAGTACAGTAATTGAATTAGCATATATTAGGTGCTTAGATACCAGTGCCAGAGTAGTTGGTGTGATAAGAATTAGTAAATACTAGGTAAATACTATTTTGTATGCGCTTTTTAGAATTACCTGTTACTTTCAACATCCTCTTCTAAGGAACAAATGAACAGATTGGCAAATTGCATAGCCGTTACTTTGCAAATACATATTGAGTAAATGCTGTGCACCTTCCAGCAGGAAATTTAGTCTAGCATAGTTTGGTATACAAGGAATGCAGTTTGACATTTGGAACAAAAGTGTACTTAATCTTTGTAATTAGATGTAATGATTATATTATTTGTATCATGCAGTGTAGTTATTTACAGACAGAAGTCTGGATAAGGGTAACAGATTGGTCCTTTTAATTAGCTTTTTGACTGTCTTGTCTTGTCCTCAAATTCAGATTTTCTTTCCAATCAAATTTTATTAATTATTTTAAAGAACAAAATGGTCAGTTTACAAGACTAATATTTCGACAGAACAACTTATTTACTAAGACTTTTTATGACTGAGGAATTTTTTTTTTAAGTATCTGTAGGATTTGGGAAGAAAGAAGATTGCCCTGGTAAAGTGACACTAAACCCATCTTAACCAGACATAGTTATATTGTCCTAGTGTAAGAGACCTATATCTATTGACAGCTGGTACACTGCTCCTGCATGCATGCCGCTGTGCTTAAGGGAAAGAGGACATTTAAGACAGTTTTGCGTGCCCCATATTCTGGGTTTGCTATGCGCTGGTTTGCTACTGTGATACATCCTTCATCCTGAGTTGGGTTTTTGCACTGTGCTTTAACCTAGGATTGGGAGCCGATGAGATTTTAAATGATCAGGTATTTGAAAACTTAATATTTCCTTCTCCCAAATAGTAAATGATAAAAATTATTACACCTCTACCTCGATATAACACTGTCCTCGGGAGCCAAAAAATCTTACTACGTTATAGGTGAAACCGCGTTATATTGAACTTGCTTTGATCCGCCGGAGTGCGCAGCCCCCCCCCCCCGAGCACTGCTTTACCGTGTTATATCAGAATTCGTGTTATATCGGGTGGCGTTATATTGAGGTAGCGGTGTATATTGATTCCAGTCACAGGAAACCTTATAAATTAAAATCCAGCGGAACTGCTTTGGTTATGGTGGTTGGAATGGTATCACTGGAGCTAGACCATGTTAATTTGAATCAGCTTTCAAACTCACTTTATTGTTTGGGAGGGGATTGTATTGACTTCAGATTAACAAATCAAATGTTCATCCATGTAGACATGCACACTGGAGTCTTTATCTGCTTTCTACATTTAGATATTTAATAGAAACAAAAGCAGGAATTACTGGAGTTGATTCATATACACTAGCTGACCTTTGAGAAGTAGTCTGCATTTTTAAAATTTCCGTCAAAGACAAAATTTGGGTAGGTCTAAACTACAAAAGATTACCTTGCTTGTCAACTTCTTTAGGATGATAGTTGAAGCATGTTCAGTGCATCTAAATGCAGAAAAATATTATGACAACTCAAACACATTGTAAAATACACAGTTAAGATCTGTTGCCAATACTTTCATTTTATTAGTCTTTTCCTTAATATTCTCTTAGTAACATTACTACCAGTTGCAGTAAGATCTAAAGACTCTTATCTTGGAGGATCAGTTGACTAAAGACAATATTGCATATTACAGTATTATTTTAGGTAATTTCTCTTGCCAAGTTACTGCTGCTATTGTATTTCGGTAGGCTTCCAGGCTAATGTAAAGAAGAATTACTCTGGTTATTAGTTGACGGTTGTCTATGTATTCAAATCAGCATGGATAAAAAATCAATTTTTTAAATAAAAAAATATTTTTTTTGCTTAAGTTGAATATTTTTGATTTAAACTAAAACCAGGTTCATTTAAAAAAAAAACTACTTAAAATTAAATTTGAAAAAGCTGACCTATGTTAAGGCCTTAGTGTATTATCTATTAGTCATTTAAATTAAATTAAAAAAAATATTAAGCAGTACATGTTTACTGCCAAGTTTCAAAGAAAGTCAAACCACTGAACTGGTGGAAGTCTGGAGCTTAAGCACCTGAAAGTGGAGTTGTTTGAACTGCTAAACCAGATTTTGATTGCATTAGCTTCTTCTGCAGGTACAGAAGAGAATATTTTCTTCATTTCTGTTTATTTTATTACTTCATTTCATTCAAAATTAAGAAACCAATTAGTAGCTGAAAAAGCAGGAAAGTTTGTTTTTGTCTTCTAATCTGAATAAAAACTAGTGCAAGAGGATGAGGTGTACTTGTTCCAAAATCTTGAGCGAATAATGACCAGAAAAAAATCAGTTTAATTAACTAATTATAAACTTCCTTTGTTTAATAAAATATTTAGTTTTAAATGCAAAACATGTTTTGATAAACTTTTCTTCCTTATCTAGCACATTTATTTAATAAAAAGAATTGTGCATTTTTAATTGTATTTGAATTTCCATCCAAACAGAGCTTGACACTAATCAGAAGTAAAAAAAATTAATTGCCATCTAGTAAATAGTTAAGCTATATAATTGCTTAAAGAAATGTGTATTGATATAGTATATCCTCCTGGTTAGCAAGAAGAAGCACCAAATTTAGTGTTAAGGCAGTGTATGTGCAAATCAGATATTTTAATGCTTACCAACCAATGAGAATATACCTTTCTTTAGGAAAATAACTAAAAAATACAAATCTCAATTAAAATCAAAGATTAAAATCATGCTTTCCTGCATGCTGCTTTTAATCATAATTAAAATTGGTGATTTAAATAGCTTTGATTTAAATCCACAGTCATTCAAAGTGTCTGGGAAAATGGCATTGTTTCCTTTGGCTAAATATTTATCTAATCTTTTCTGTATTGGTTTTTCTAGATAAAAAAAGGAGATTTATTCTCTGTACTATTCCTACAGCTAAAGTATGAAAGCACTATACTTAAGGTCAATATTAATAGCTAAATAGACTTCCTTTAAAAAGTGGAAGTCAAATCCTAGTGAGGCAAATAGAAAGGAGC
>QXTE01000045.1:5458401-5599533 GCA_003942145.1 Platysternon megacephalum
GCCACTGTCGGTAGACAGGATACTGGGCTAGATGGACCTTTGGTCTGACCCGGTCCGGCTGTTATGTTCTTAAAAGCAATTAAAATATGAGTTGAATTGATAGGTGAGAGAGACACCCAAGTGGTTTCAGATCAGAAGCTCTTAAGAATCAGAATATCAGGGTTGAAAGGGACCTCAGGAGGTCGTCTAGTCTAGTCTAGTCCAGCCCCCCTGCTCAAAGCTGGACCAATTCCCAGATAGATTTTTGCCCCAGATTCCTAAATGGCCCCTTCAAGGATTGAACTCTCAACCCTGGGTTTAACAGGCCAATGCTCAAATCACTGAGCTATCCCTCCCCCCTCTTTATAACCTATAACCTATAACCTATAACCTAACACATAACACAGGTATGTGTTCCACAGTCTGTTCATTCATTTACTACAGAAGACGTAAGAATTTCCAGTAGTACAGTTTTAATTGTATGGTGGTAGAATGGGAGAACATGGTAGTTTGCAGGCTACTAAAGAAACTTGGTGGGGAAAAGGCTATCAAAGATAGTGAAGTGAGCATTAGCAATCTGTGTTGCAAAATGGTGCTGTGAGTATAAGTGTATTTTCTTTAACTGAAGTATTTTTCTTTAAGATGGAATGGTCAGATACTAAATCCTTCAAAATCTGTTTAGAATAGAGCAAGTTTTCATTGACTGTGTACATTATTTTGCACTGAGTGTCTGTTGGAACAGATCTTCCAGGATAACAGGTGTGGGTAAGTTGAAACACTGGTCCTCAACAGGCTTCCTAAATCATTCTTCACTGCTTAACTTTTGGGGAGGAAAATGTAAGTAAACTTCAAATCATAGGTATTTAGTAAGCTTTATTCTGCTTAGGAGTGGAGTATGATCTGAATAGTTAAAGGATAAATTATTGGAGGCCCATTATTTAAATAGGTATCCATACATCTAATTTAAAATGTTATATCAGGGGTAGGCAACCTATGGCACGGGTGCCAAAGGCGGCACGCGAGCTGGTTTTCAGTGGCACTCACACTGCTCAGGTCCTGGCCACCAGTCCAGGGGGCTCTGCATTTTAATTTAATTTTAAATGAAGCTTCTTAAACATTTTAAAAACCTTATTTACTTTACATACAACAATAGTTTAGTTATATATTATAGACTTATAGAAAGAGACCTTCTAAAAACGTTAAAATGTATTACTGGCATGCGAAACCTTAAATTAGAGTGAATAAATGAAGACTCGGCACACCACTTCTGAAAGGTTGCCGACCCCTGTGTTATATTATTACAATACAACTTTAGAAGGTCTAGCATGTAATCCCATTTAGAACGATGTATAATAAAACTCTTTTCCATAAAGATTTCTCGTGTGCTGTGGCTCATTTTAAGGTACTTAACATCTGATACTTTAGGTTTTAGACTCTTATAAATGCTAACTAGACTTGTTTTGAGAGTTAAAAAGTATCTAAAATGAGTGACAGACATAGATGATCCTCTGATAGCTGAACTACAACCAGCAACAAATTAAAACCCAAGTAAAAATGTACTGCAATAAAATCGAGATTGTATGCTGCATGTACAACTTAAAAAAAATCTCATTAACACATTGATTTGGAAAAAGCTAACTGAAAGTCTGGCTTTGTGATAGGGAGGTGAAGATTATGCTGCTGCAGGAAAGCACGGCAGCATTTGCTTTTTGCTGCTTTTGAGGTTAAAACTGTTGAGCCAAGACTGATGCAGGGAGGAAGCTAGTTACTTTGGATCAAAGAATATGGATGTGATGCACTTTCTGACTTTCCTCTCTTGGTGGTAGCATGTTTCCTGGAATCTTAAATTCCAGGAGTGTTTGTGGAAGATATTCCCCCCCATTATACTGGGGCTCCAGTTTCCTATAGAGGATTACATAGGGAAGCTGCATTGTCTCTGCTGCAAAGGATTATGGGGGTGGGATGAGATGCAGGGGCTTCTGTTGAGGGCACTGCTGGCCAAGAAAATTAAACCAAGGCCAGGGGCTTTAGGGGACTGTGAAGGGGATGAAGATTCTACCACCACTTGTCCTGTGTGTGGGGAAGGAAATATTTCTGGCTACTAGAAGCAGAATAACTATTTGACCAGAATTTGGCAGAGAGCACAGCTAAGGAAAATTGCTGAGGCTGAGAAGGAGGAAATATCTTTGTCGTTCAAAGGTCCAGAGATCTGTTACAATGGGTGCATCAGCTTGATTTCAGCTTGAGGACAGAGACAAATCTATCCGCCACTGGCGGGAGGGGAAATGTCCTGTTCCCTGAATTCCCTCCAGTCTTACCTGCCTACCGTGGTTATCTAGCCAGACGTTGCTGCTGCAGAATTTTTGAGGGGAAATTCCAAACTTTGTCCAATTTTCTAACAATTTGGGACAACATTTGTCCATCTGATTCCTAGGTGCCCAACAATAGCATTTGTGTTTAAGGAAGATTGTCTCCTCAGCACTGCTTTCCCTTTTCAGGCATTTCCAGCAGCTGGTGCCCCTTCAGGGAATGAGCTAGGCTGGAAAAGGCCAGAGGCAAAAAGAAATCTCTCTCTCCTGGAGCTCAGCCTGCTCTATGGACAGCACATAGTTCCCCCTCACAGCCCAGTCTGAGTCGGGTCACCCAGTTCTTTGCTCTTGGGCAGGATTGGGGAAAACTGGCTCCAGGAGCAAGCAGCTCCTTCTCATCACCATGAAGGGAGTGCTGCCAGTGTGCCTATGGGAGGATCATGCTTATAATAAGTCCATAGAGCCTCCAACAGCAGCCATGCTCTTGACTGGTCAGTCGCTGCCTCCCCTCAGGCTGCCAATGGAGGACAGTAGATACAGCATGGATAACTGCCACTACCGTAGAGTGTGGTAAGGGGCCTTTTGGCCCAGCTCCCTCCCCCTAATCCATCTCTGTAACAGACCTGCTGGGGTTCTCTATGATATCCCAGGCTGGGTCTTGCTGGGGAAATGCAGAGCCCTCTGGCTTTTGTGGCTCCCATGTAGTAGAGAGGGGTTCAGTTTCTGCAGACTTCATTCTGAATTCCAGACCAGTAACTTCTTTGAGAAACCAGTGAGGAGATACAGTAAGCCCAGTATCTTTGAGGCTTGGGGCAGAACATTCAAGCTTAGTTGTAGGAAGACAGCTGTAGGAAGAAGAAAGAGAAGGGGACAGACCTGGGGGAGGGAGGAAGAAAGGGGAAAAAAAAGCTCTTTTGGTATTTTTAACCAAATGGCACAACTAATCAAATTTGTGTTTTTAATTTGGTTGAAAGGATTGACAATAAAACTTAGTAGGGAAGCAGGCAGAACTATGTTGGTGCTGGTTTTTTCACTTATAGAAAATTTCATGCATTTTTTTCCTGTTTCAGTACCATCTGCAGGACTGTGCTTTCTCCTTATTCAGTGCAATAATTGTCAATATAGGCGTGTTTAGTTACTTAGACTCAAACGTGAGTAAAATAAGATTTCAGAACTTAATCTGGATTGTAGTCCGTCATTACCATTTTAATACAAATATGTATGCTTTTTCTGTTAAGATTTAGCCATGTTGCTTTATATATAAACCATACTGAAACAATTTTTAAAAGTTGATTTTGGGACAAAATTGATAAAATATACTTGAAGTTAGGCAAAAATCCATATTTATCATGACTCCTAAAATACTGGGGAAAATATGGTAAACTTATTTAAGTCCCTTTTATCAGAAAATGTGAAGTCTTTCTTATATATTAAATGTTTGTGGTATTTAGTTAAATAATTTTGGTATTTAGAGAAACAAAACTGCTTGTGGTTATCACACCTGTAGCATGGTGGTCACGTTCTACTTTCAGTGATAGTTAGGGACTTGGTTAAAAGAGGCTTCACATACCGAGAAAAAAATTCTAAAATATTTTGTTGTAGGAACATGAGAAAAACTGGAGTTTTGTAAAGCAACTTCTAGTATGTTGGAGAAAACATGATACTGAGATGTAAGAGTAAACTACAGCAAGAACATTTTAGGCTATGCCTAGGTGGCACTTAAATGAGCTCCCAACTACATAATAATTGTGGCAGTTGCATACAGATGTACTCATGGCTTATTGCCAGTAATATGGCTACTTCGTTTAAAAAAAATTTAGTTTATCCCTTGTCCTTAATTCTACTTAATAGAAGTATGAAGAAAATACTACTCTTTAAAATAGCATATTTTCTTCTAAGGATCTCTGTACCATTTGACTCTCTTGTGGCCCCAGATGACCAGCATCCCTTTCAGCCACAATTTGTGGCCCCACAGGCATTTTCAATTCACTTTATCATTATTAATGTATTGCATACAACATACAAGGCGCTGTACAAACAAAAAGACCCAGTCCATCAGGCTTATAATATGACTAGAGGGGTCAAGGTGGTAATGGCGATGGTAATGTTCGAATAGCACAATTATTTTTGATGTACGATATATAGGTTGTCTGTACTGTTCTAAAACTAAATATATCACATTGGGATCCAGCTTGCAGATCTTTGGGTAAAATGTGCTTCTCAATGAGTGTATGGGACCTAGCTAGTGTAGATTTAGACACAAACTATTGCCTTCTCTGCTAGATGTTGCTGTTGATATTTTCAGTAATTTACCTTAATGGAATTTCAAAACTACACAGTTAAAACAATAGCCGGGGTACCAAAATGTAGTAATAGGCTTATTTCCTCCCCCCCATTAAACTATTCTTTGGTCACTCCATTTTATTAAATATAGTAATCTTATTTTTTTGTAGGAAAATTGCTGAAGTGTGGACTGCTGCCTTGATACTGTAAATCTGCAATAAAGGTGGCAATGTCGAGAGTCCCCACCCCTCCACCACCTGGAGAGATGTCCAGTGGACCTGTGGCCGAAAGCTGGTGTTACACACAGGTAACTTATACAAACTTCAGTGATTGGGGTTTTTTTTCCACAAGATTAGTCTAGACAAATGTTTTTCTTATAACACTTTCAACAGTGCTGACAATTCAACTAGTTCTCATTGGTTGCAGTTACCTATATGACAAGTGAGTTAAAAACTGAAGTATCAAATTGAAGTAATTTTCTACATCTTTTGTTCAGGTTAAAGTAGTAAAATTTTCCTACATGTGGACCATTAATAACTTCAGTTTTTGCCGAGAAGAAATGGGTGAAGTTTTAAAGAGTTCTACATTTTCATCAGGGCCAAATGACAAAATGAAGTGGTAAGAGCTCTTATTTTTGTCAATTGCTTGTGGTCTCTTTAACTTAAGGGGTTGAAAAGTTAAGTAACATATTACACACTGAATCAAGAGAAGTTTCTGAAAGGCTTACAATACTAAGTATCTAGTGTTTTTCAGATAAGTTATGGTTACAGCAACCATAAAGGGGGAGGGAAATACAAGGGCAACATTAACTTGTTGGTGTACATCAGGGATCGGCAACCTTTCAGAAGTGGTGTGCCGAGTCTTCATTTATTCACTCTGATTTAAGGTTTTCCGTGCCAGTAATACATTTTAACGTTTTAGAAGGTCTTTCTATAAGCCTATCATATATAACTAAACTATTGTTGTATGTAAAGTAAATAAGGTTTTTAAAATGTTTAAGAAGCTTCATTTAAAATTAAATTAAAATGCAGAGCCCCCGGGACCGGTGGCCAGGACCCGGGCAGTGTGGGTGCCACTGAAAATCAGTTTGCGTGCCGCAGGTTGCCTACCCCTGGTGTACATCATCATGATGTATTATCAAAATGTTTCTAAATTTATTCTGTCCAATTTAAAATTTAGTCCATTACATTTGTTTCAGGTGCCTGAGAGTAAACCCAAAGGGTTTAGATGATGAAAGCAAAGACTACCTGTCATTATATTTGCTTTTAGTCAGTTGTCCAAAAAGTGAAGTAAGAGCAAAATTCAAATTTTCTCTTCTGAATGCTAAAAGAGAAGAAACAAAAGCAATGGGTAAGTGGAACTACAAATGGTGTAATGCAGGCTTTTAAGGAAATCCCCATTAAATTAAACTCTGAAATGAACTTACTTTTACTTTTAAAATAGAGAATTTAACACTGAGGCAAACTTTAAAGTATCTAATGTTTAAGATCCTCATATGATCTTCATTCAATATAAAAAAAAAAAATCTTATTTCATATTTTGTACCTCTGTGAACATTGAGCTAATCTCGTAAATTATAATAGATTGCTAACCACAGTCATTTCGGATTCAATCTTTATTCTGTTTTCTGGCTCTTGTAGTGGGTTCTGTTTTATGTTACCCTAATTTTGCTTCTTTTTATAGAGGATTTATTTACGTATTGTTGATCATACGCTGACACTTGCTGATTGATTCCCATATTCATTACGTCAAGTTGAAATACTTTTTATTGGCATCTCTTTACATGTGTGTAGAAAACTCTAAACTTCAGTCTACTTCTCCAGTTGCAGTATAGTCAGTCCCAAGCTTTCGGAAATCATGATCCAGGTCCCCAAAAGATCATGAGATTAAAAAAAAAAGGGGGGTTCTTTGTATATATGCCTTCTTGCTTTTGAGCCATTGGTTTCATGTTTTCAAATTTTTCTCACAGGATGAGGTCTAGAAACTTTTTTTTACATGAAAGTTCAGATTCTCCTGTAACTACATGATTCAAGGAGCTGGAGTGCTTAAGAAAAATACCAAATAGGATGAGACTGTGCAGCAATGCAGTTAGTTAGCTGTTTAAATGTTCAGACGCTCAAAATGATGCCTGCACAGGTTGGCAAATCTCTGGATGGGAAATTCAGAGTACCCCAGAACCCCTGGGCTTCCTTGAATTTTTGGGTCCTTATTGTATTCTATCTCAGGATGACACAGACTCCTCAGACTATACCTCCTGTAATTTCTCCCCTTACATAACTACACCTGTGTGCATTACTTAAATAATTTCCAAAAACAGAACACAGGCCCCAAGTAATACAACATAGAACCCTGTACAGATGTGCCTTGGGGTAACATTATAATATGGAAATTATATGCCTGCCAGAGCTAGTTCTTCCTCTCCCATCTACCATAGGTGGAAACAACGTATTCCATCCCTTTAAGCCTTCTAGTTTACTCCTGTATGTGTTGACTGGATAACATCCTTTATTTAGTTTAATACAATCTTCCTATCCATTCATGAAATTAATTAAAGGTGTAGTTCATGATGTCTAAAAGATATGTCCATTTCAAATAAGAAGTGAAGAGGGATTGTATGTTGTGAGAGAGCTATTACTTTTCACTCATTTTTTTTTTATTTTAAACACTGACAAGCAAGAAATGCTGAAACCAGTGTTTTGGGTTGTTTACTCTAGTTTGAAAATCAGAAATCACAAATAAGCAAACTTCACCCCTTGCAGTTTTTGTAGTGGCAACTCTTAAGTTTAGAGTCCACAGCTGACACACTATTGGGCCCTATGGTCGAATACCTGTACTCTTGAATCTTGTTTTCATTGCCTTTCCAATTATTTTATTTAGCTTCCTATTGACTCCTGAATCTGGAGCTGCTTTATTTTTATTTAGACTTAGACATCCTTTTGTGTTGTATTTATCCAAGCTCTAGGCATCCATTATGTTGGCTAAAGATGCAGAGCCCTGTCCACAATTCTCCTTGACATGAAGGGAATTGTGTGTGGAATGGATAAAGAACTGATCCTTCAATTTTTTTAATTCTAGTGTAGTAACTATTTTCATGTTGCTTTACTTCTCTGGTATTGTAAACCCCTAACAAACTGCTGTGTTTTCAGTTTAATTTTGGTTGCTGATTTTATGTAGATAGCTTTCCAATTTTAACTCACGAAGTTGGAGGTTATTGCTAGGCTGATTCTAGAGATATTGAATTTGAACACCCTTTGTTTTGTTTTCCTCTTTCTGGAAGTTATTTTGTGATTGAAGTTTTACAATCTTATGTGTTTTGAGATGTTGGTCAAGAAGAATCAAAAACATGCCCCAAGGTGCCTTAAAGTTGAGAGGATTGACTCTAATCAAAGCAATATAACATCATTGATTTAAATTCTTTAAATCAGCAAGCAGGAAACCTTGATTTAAATGACTTTAATCTTATTTTTCATCTATACTTTTTGTATTTCTCTAAAGAGAGGGTGAATTTCATTGGTTGACATCCATTAAAACATGGTTGACTTACAACTAAATATAGCCATTACACTAAACTTGGTACTTTTTGCTAACCAGGAGGATATATGATATTTATACAAACTTATTTAGGCAATTCTATAGCTTGACATACTCATTTAGATTCTTGATATTTACATTTATTTATTATGTTAAATGGTGAATGGTGCAAGCTCTCTTTGGATGAAAATTCATTGAAATGCACAAAAACAGCATTTTAAAATATTTTAGTTAAAACTATTTTAAATGTGCTGGATAGACAAGAAAAAGGTTTATTAAAATACATTTTGCATTTAAAACTAACTGATTTATTAAACAAGGGGAGTATTTTCTGTAGTTACTGAATTGAACTCATAGACTGTAAGGCCAGAAGGGACAATTGTGATCTGAGTGTTCTGGTCACCGTGTCCTTCAGGATTTTAGAACTAGTAGATCTCTTCCTCAGACCTAGTTTTTTTTATTCATAGATTGGAAGAGGAAAACAAGCTTTTTTGACTTTCAACTCTCAATCAGTTCCTCAACCTTGCATGTACTAGTCATTGAACTGAACTACTTGAATAAGCTTAAATGAAGAAAATATTCTCTCTGCACCTGCAGTAGAGGCTACTGCTGTCAAAGGCTAGTTTTTAGCTCTGGTTCCAGGTGCTTAGTCACTGCCTTCCACCAGTTCCATGGTTTGATTTTCTTTAAAACTTGACTACAAACATGTATTGCTTCATATTATTTTTGTACTTAATTTAAATAATGACAATAAGCTTAGGGCTAACATAGGTTCTCATAATTTCAAATTTAATATAAAGAGGTTTATTTTAAAAATATAATTTACAATTAAATATATTTTAAACTACTTTTATCCACTCTGTTTAACAATATATTATTAAATGGCTAAGAAGGAGGACAACATCTTGCTGCCTGGTAAATCCAGATTTAATCAAAAGGTCTGCAGGTGATCTTCCGCTATTCTCTTGCGTCTTGAGGCCCAGATTAACATTATACCAGTTGAATTTGCCTCTGCTTCTGTACTCTATGGTAGTGGCTGCTTGACTAGATTTTATAGAGTCATACCATAAGTGATGGCAGTTAGTTTTCCCAGTCCATTATATCATGCAATCAAATCTATTGCAGTTTTCAATTTTTTCCCATCCAGTGTTGCCACAAAAATAAAATTAACTGCAGAAGAAAGAAATTAGACCTTCCTATAACTTTATATTTGAGCTTATTTGTATTCATTAAACTATTTTGACTGGCAGTGCTACAGTTTTTTTTACCTTACCATATTATAAAAGTTACTGAACTGTCAAATGAAGATAGCTGAAGTAGGAATTGGGCACTCCTTTGTTATAGATGGATTTATTTTGAAAAAATTTCACTAATGATTTCATGTCGGCACAGTTCTGAGAAGGCTTCTCCACGTGCAAACTATAAAAGTTTCCGTAGGAGGTAATTCTTGAAGTACTTTTCAGAATTCCCAGGCATCTCAAAGCTGTTTCTTTTTATCCAAAGAAGGTGATAATTAACATTTTCAGTACTATTGGGTTGGTTTTTGAGTTGGGAAGCAAGTTGTTTTTAAAACAAATCTTGATATTATGAAACTGGCTGAGGACCCTGCATATGACAAAATGTAACCAAATAAATTGCTAGTTTTGATTATTCTGTATGTCAAGCCTTCTACATCATAATGACCAAACTATTAGTGTTGGCAAATCAACATGACCTGCTGAGTGACTTTTTTTTAAAACTAGTCACTTGACATCTACAGATTCAGTTTTAAATTAGAACATATACACATTGATTTGGTGAGAGAGCATTTTAAAGGACAACCTGACTCATCTTTACTATGGGGGGACTGACTGTGACCCCTAGATTTAGGATACCTAATACTTTCCGTTATTTAAAAAACAACAACCTTGAAATCTTTTTTTGATAAGCTCTATTATTTTTTTTCAGCAGATGTTTGAAATTGGGCAGGGGAAAAGCCAGGAACATACTTTTTGCTCAGCTCATGAAGTTCTGTTTAGATTTGGCTGTTATAAGGTGTTGAAAATCAGCACTCCCCATTGCTCAGGACACTTTTGGCAGCATGCCAAAAATCCTTTACCAGTAAGGTGGAGGTCCCACCACCAAGCAGCAGTGTACACTGCACTAAGAACCTCCAAGTCCAGACAGTGTGGCAAAATCCAGGAGTGAGGTGGAAAGAGCCAGACGGGGTCTACCACCCCAAACAATGTCCTAGACCCCGCATGACTCGAATATTGGTATAGAAGGTTGTGACTTGTTTAAAAAGGACAGCAGGGGAAAAAAAGTGGAGGTGTTGTATTATACATGAAGAATATCTACTCTTGTTCTGGAGTGTGAGGTAAGAGGCACCAGTTGAAAGTGTCTGGATAAATAATAAAAGGGGGGGGGGGGGAACAAGAGGATGAGGGGGATGAGGCATTTCTAGAATAAATAACAGAAAGTGCCAAAGCACAAGACCTGGTAGTAATGGGGGACTTGAACTACTCAGACGTGTTGGGAAAGTAATACAGCAAAACATAAAATGTCCAGTAAGTTCTTAAATTGTATTGGGACAACTTCCTGTTTCAAGAAGGTGGTAGCAGGTATCTGGAACACAACCATATTATCCTTGATTCTGACTAACAGGGTGGAATTGGTTGTGAATCTGAAGGGTGACGGCAATTTGGGTGAAAGTGATCATGAAAGAATAGATTTCATGATTCTGAGAAAAGGTAGAAGGGAGAACATCAGAATAAGGACAATGTAAAAAAAAACCCAAAAAACAAATCAGAGAAGTAGTGAGTAAAGTCCCAGGGGAAGGAAATCTACGGATAAAAGGGATCAGTGTCTCAAGGAGACAACATTAAGGTGCAATGGGAAACTATCCCTATTCCTCCTGTCTTTCCTTTCAACAGGAAGAGGCCAATATGGCTCCACCAGGAGCTCTTTAAATACCTGAAAATCAGAAAGGAATTCTATATAAATTGGAAACCTGGACAAATTGCTACAGATGAGTAGAAAAGAATAGTACAAGCAAGTAGGTAGAAAATCAGAAAGGCGAAGGCACAAAATGAGTTACACCTAGCAAGGGACATAAAAGGCACTAAGAGGAGGTTCTATAAATATATTAGGAGCAAAAGAAAGATGAAGAAAAGCATAGGTTCTCTTCTTAGTGTGCAAGAAGAGCTAACAATGAGCGACATCAAAAAGGCTGAGGTATTTAATGCCTATTTTGCTTCAGTCTTCACTAAACTGGTAATTGTGATCAGGTACTTAACACAATTAATATTAACAACAAGGAGCGCAAGCCAAAATAGGGACGTAACAGATTAAAGAATATTTAGATACGTTAGATGTATTCAAATTGACAGGATTCACCATAGGGTACTTAGAAAAACTTAAGTAATCTTGGTAATGTTAGCACTTATATTTGAATTCTCCTGGAGGACGGGAGAAGTCCAAGAAGATAGAAGAAAGGCAACAAAAACAAAAAAGGAAACAAAGAGGAACCAAAGAATTATAGACCCAGTCAGCCTAACTTTGATACCTGGAAAGATATAGGAACAAATTATTGAACAATCAATTTGAAAGCATCTAGAGGATAATAGAGTGATAAATATTAGCCAACTTGGCATGATTTGTTCTTGACAATTCCAAACCAACCTAATTTCTTTCTTTCTTTTTTTGACAGGGTTACTGGCCTAGTGGAAGGGGGGGTAGGGTGGAGGGGAAGGTATAGACATGCTATATCTTGATTTCAATAAGGCTTTTGACACAGCCCATATTAACTTCTCATAAGCAAACTGGAGAAATGTGATCATGATTAAATTACTCGAAGGTGGTTGTGAAAAAGATTGAAAGACAGTACTCGAAGTAGTTATCGATGGTTTGCTATTAAACTGAGAGGACATATCTAGTGGGGTCCCACAGGGGTCTGTCCTGGGTTTGGTACTAGTCCATATTTTCATTAATGTATTAGATAATGAGATAGAGAATATGCTTATAAAATTGGTGGAGGACACCAGGGAGGTTGCACACACTTTGGAGGACAGGTTTAGAGTTCAAAACTACCTTGAAAATTGGAGAATTGGTCAGATATCAACAAGATGAAATTGAAGTGTAAAGTATTATGCGTAGGAAGGAAAAATTTGCAGTGCACAGCTACAAAATGGGGAATCACTAGCTAAGAAGTAGTACTGCTGAAAAAGGTCTGGGGTTATAGTGGATCACATATTGAATAAGTCAACAATGTGATGCAGTTGCAAAAAAGGCGAGTATAATTCTGTGTTGTATTAAGAGGAGTGTTGTATGTAAGACGTAGAAGGTAATTGTTATGCTCCACTCAGCACTGCTGAGGCCAATTCTGGGTGCCATACTTCTAGGAAAGATGTGGACAAATTGGAAAGAATCCAGAGGAGAGGTTGCATGAGCATGTTGTTTGGGTTCAAGAAATCGTGAATTCTAGTCCTTGTTCTACTGCTGATTCACTATATATCCTCTGGCAAGTCACTTGGTTTGTCTGTTTCCCCCTATCTGAAATGGGGATTCTAGAGAAAATGTGAAGATGAATAAATGTTTGAGAGACTTTCAGATGCTACAGTGATGAGGACACTAGAAAAGACGGTGAAGGAATGAATAACTTTGTATTGCAGGATTTCAATATTGTTGCAGTAAACAAGGCATTGGGCAATGAGGAAAGAAATATTGAAAAACTGCCTTATGCACTGAATGGGACAGGGTCTTGTGGGGGGTGGGGGGGAATAGTATGTGATCATGGAATTAAAAACTGTATAATAATGCCCAAGAGGGGAGAATTCAGGTTGCCCATGGAGCCTTATTTATGGCATTTCCTCACTTTCAAGTGCCTGGCTTTGCAATCTAAATAACTTAGGGTTTTTTGGTATGTAATTTTACATACCAAAGGTTTGACTACTAAAACATTTAGGATGTCCGATACCTAAATAAGATCCAGGTAAGCCTTTTTGGCCATAATGTTTACCAAAGTGAATAACATTGGCTTGCATGTACACTGATCTTCAGCATGTTTAGAATGATAACTAATACCAGGGTAAAGCGAAAAGTGGCATTTGGTGGTGTAGGGGTAGAGGTTTCCATGTTTGTGTCTGACTTCAGATCATATGATCATTTTTCAAGTAAAAGATTGCTTTTCAAACTGCCAGTCCTACAAACTCAATATAGTTATTGAGAGGCAAACAAAGTTCTCTTGTTCATTATTCCCAGTAATAAAGGTTCTGCACACCATATTGTGCCTTCATTAACTCATTTACACCTGTGCAATCTTTGACATCAATAGATTTATAATTAAGATTAAAGCTTGCATTACTGTTTTCAAGATTTTGAAAAATTTTCCTGACCCAAAAGGGAGAGAGTTGAAATCTTGAAAATTCATGAACCAAAATCTAAAAAATTCAAATTGTCAGTTGAGACATCAAAATCAAAACAACTGCTTTTATTGTTTTATATTTTATCATAAAATAATTTTAAAATATCTAAATGAAAGGTCATTTTGACCTGAAAAACAGGACTTTTTTGTTTTTGTCAAAACAAATTGACAATTTCAAAACTTTTTTCAAAAAATTAATCAAAACCAACCCTTTCTCACAAACAATTTTGCTTTTGAATAATCAGAGTTGTCTGATTGAAATTTTTTTCCCAGCCAGCTTGGGTGACTACACGAATTAGCTAGTAGCTAAAGAGGAAATATCTAAATGAATAGTCCTTGATTTAGTACAAATAAGATTATTCTAGATAGTTCTAGGCAACAATATAGAGAAAATTATTCTGGACAAGTCTTTTAAAAACAAAGTAAATATTGTTGAGGATTTTCTAACAAATGACACAATACATGAACTATGTTAAACTGACTTTAGTTAAATCAATTTAACTCTTAAGCTTTCTCAGTATTGATTTTTTTTTTTTAAGCTCAGTTACCCCTTATCTTTCTGTTTAACAAAATGTTTAGCTTAAGCATACCTGTTCTGTTTCTTTTGTCTTTTACCAGAAAGCCAAAGAGCATATCGATTTGTGCAAGGCAAGGATTGGGGTTTTAAAAAATTTATCCGAAGAGATTTTTTACTTGATGAAGCTAATGGTTTGTTACCAGATGACAAGCTTACATTATTTTGTGAGGTATGGGTTTTTAATTAAGAGAGCTTTTAAAAATCTAAGCAAAAAGATTCTATTTAATAAAATTATGCACTTTCTTGTAGATATGGTAAATCAGCAAGTTTAAAACCATAAATTTGAATATGGTGTCTTGAGTATTTTCTTCTTTGATATATATATCAAAACAGGTGTGATCTTATTACAGTGAACCTATTGGACTTCTCTGAGTGACTAGGGAATGAGCTGTAGACTAGAGCGTCTTATACAAAAGGTGGTTGATACATCCCATAGATGGAAACTCAGTCTATTTAGAAGAACAATCAGACTGTTCTCCACTAGCTCAGCAATACATTTGGATCCTAGATTGTTATTACAAAACAAGCTAAACGACCAGAGGAAACAGTACTACATTCATAACTAGTATATTTTAGCAAGTGAGCAAGTTTCTCAAGTAAAATGGACATCAGTTCTTTAATGAATAGCTGTCTTAATTTTTCAGCCAGTGGCAAGGTTCCTACAGCAACTTCTGCTCATGAGAGGGAATTTAAAAATTGATATATTGAAATTCTTAAAATCGAACTACTGTAGGTATACTGCTCTGACTTATATTTTGGATTTTAGCCTGAAGGCTAGTTACATAACTTATTACCTTTATAACATTGCAGTGTGAACAAACGTGCAGGTTACTTAAAGCAGAACAGAATAAATACCTGTATACTTAGTGCATATCATGAAGTTAATTTTAGCCTTATGGAGAAACATATGAGGAAATAAAATGTAAATCATAATACATTGTCAGTAACCTAAATGATCTTACTAAAATCCAGTAAGACAGCTTATGACTTTTTAAAAATGGAACCCAGAGAAAACGGTTGTGATCTTAGTGCATCTGGTATTATATATACATTGGCAGGTTATCACTGCTGCCATGGACTGATTAGTGGCTTAGGGGGATGATAGATGCTTTAACTGCTAATAAGTTTGCTTTGATCTGCGTATTTACAGGAAATGTGTAAAATTGTCTTGGCAAGATTACAACTTAATTATATGTCATTATGCTGTGTAGGAAGAATAATTGAAATGTGGCCCCTGAGACTAGATGGTGCAAATATAGTGCATCTTATTTTCACTTAGACAGACAAGTTAAATTAGTTGCCTGATGAATTTATTCTGAATACAATTATTTGGTTGATAAAAGCAAATGTAGCAAATACTTGATGGTTATGCGAGGATCCTCATGAGCTCTTTTTAAAACCTGCCCAGTATCAAATAATTTACACTGAACTAGCTTTACCTGATAGCATTTATATTTGAAAAAGACTTGCACTACATAATTTTAAAGATAAAATACATATATAATTTTGAACATAGGAGACTTATCTGTTCTATTAAGAAATAGGTATTCCTAACAATAAATTCAAACATATTATTTAATCTCAAAACAAATATTTCTTCCCTATTAAAATTCTCTGTATTTTCAAAATATCATTGGCTAATATTAAGTGTTAGAGATATTCTGCCTCTAAAGGCAGAAAGAAGCATCATATTTAGTAGTTTACAATAAATTTGTTAAAATAACTTCTGGCTTAACACTCAAGCAAAGGCTATGTAATTAAGGTTGAAATCCTGCTTAAACTGCACTTATTCCACTATTCAACTATTTTAGGCTGCTATGTGAAAGACTTTACACTGTTTTGAGGCACTATGACAAAGGAACCCACCTACAAATGACAATTTTTTTTTCAACTTTAATTCTGAATCCCTGTTTTTACGTCACTTATACACAGGCCTGGAGACAGTTCCTTTCTGGGGAAGGAAGCCCCTGGCCGCAGGTAGATTATTCGGGCTGCAGTCAAGGAAAGAAGTGCTTGGTACATCCCAGTGCTTCCTTCCCTGGCTGCAGCCCTGCAAACCTGCCTCTACCTGGTGACCGTACAGGAAGTAAGGGGCTGGGTAGCCCGCATCCCCTGCTGGAGTCTTGGTGCTGTGGCTGGGTGGGGAGGCTGTGGGCAGAGCAGCATTGGGAAGGGAGGCTGCAGTGCAGGTACTAAGGCTTTCCTCAAAAAGACAAGGGTGTTTCGGGGCCTGCAGACCTGCATGGTTTCTCTCCCCACTGTTGCCCTCCCCACAGCCTCCCACTCTAGCTCACAGGGACAAGTATATTGCATGGCTCAGTGGGCCCTCATGCACCCCTGTTGCTGCCTCCCACAACCTCCCCTCCCTCCGCACAGGGAGAGGTGACAAATCCTGAGGAACTGTCCCAGTTTGAGATGTCAATAGAATGGATTTTGGAACAAATTGATAAATTAAACAGTTAAGTCACGAGATATTTCCCCAAGAGTTCTGAAGAAGCTCAAGTATGAAATTGCAGAACTGCTAAGTGTGGTATGTAACCTATCGCTTAAATCAGCCTCTGTACCAAATTACTGGATGATAGCTAATGTAATGTCGATTTTTGTTTAAAAAGAAAAAAAAAGGCTTTAGAGGCGATCCTGGCAATTACAGGCCAGTAAACATACTTCAGTATCTGGCAAATTGGTTGGAACTATAGTAAAGAACAGAATTATCAGACACCTAGATAAACACAATATGTTGGGGAAATGTCAACATGGCTTTGGTGAAGCATGATTTCCCTTTACACATCTGCAGCCAGAGAAGGCATGTTCCCAGCACTTCCTTCCCTGGACCCCACAAACCTGTCTGCTTCTTATTAACAACTTCTGGATAATGACAACTTTTTTGCTGGCAACAAAGAGGTTACTAATACAGTAACTCCTCACTGAACGTTAAGTATCAGAGGGGTAGCCGTGTTAGTCTGGATCTGTAAAAAGCGACAGAGTCCTGCGTCACCTTATAGACTAACCGACATATTGGAGCATAAGCTTTCGTGGGTGAATACCCATGCATCCGACGAAGTGGGTATTCACCCACGAAAGCTTATGCTCCAATACTTCTGTTAGTCTATAAGGTGCCACAGGACTCTGTCACTTAACGTTGTAGTTATGTTCCTGAAAAATGCGACTTTATGTGAAACGATGTTAAGCGAATCCAGTTTCCCCATAAGAATTAATGTAAATAGTGGGGGTTAGGTTCCAGGGGAAAAAATTTTTGCCAGACAAAAGACATTATATACATATACAGTACAAGTTTTAAACAATTTTAAACAAATAGTTTAATATTGTACACAGCAATGAATGATTGTGAAGCTTGGTTGAGGTGGTGGAGTCAGAGGGTGAAAGATTTCCCAGGGAATGCCTTGCTGCTAAATGATGAACTAGCACTCAGCTGAGCTCTCAAGGGTTAATATGCTGTTGTTAATGTAGCCTCACACTCTACAAGGCAGCATGGACTGAGGCAGGAGGGAGGAAACACAATAGATGCAGGGCAGTAGCTGCAAACACTTCCCTGCAAAAACTGAACATGAAGATGAGCCCACGCTATCTAGATAGAGCGCACCACTCCCTCCTCCTGACAGCACATGCACAGGTGCTGACTTTCCAAAGTGCTGGGGGAGGGTGGTGGTGTGCATGAGTGAGAGAGAGACAGACGTGCATTGCCCCTTTAAGTACGCTCACCCCACTTCAAGTATGTTGCCCTTTTAAGCAGATTAGCCAGTTCAGACAGGAAGCAACAGCTTCCAGCAAGCTCCCTCCTTTCTGTCCCTGAGCCCTGTCCCCTCCTCTACTTTGTGGAGAGGGGGTACAGAGTGGGGGGCAGGAGCAGGGGGACATCCTGACATCAGCACCTCTCTTACCCCTCCCCCAGCAAGCAGGAAGCTCCCGGGAGCAGCTCCAAGGCAGAGGGCAGGGCAGGAGCAGCACGACAGTGCGGGAGGGACAGCTGAACTGCTGCTGGGCAGCTGCTGAGCCACATACCTTACAGGGAATTTAGGGGAGCTGATTGGGGGGAGGGGGTTGCCAGCCCCCCCTGGTTCTAAACCCCATGAGGAGGGGCTGCTCTTCCAGAGAATCCTGCAAGCAGTGGACAAAGCAGGCAGCTGCCAAACGGTGTTACAAGGGAGCATTGCGCAACTTTAAATGAGCATGTTCCCTAATTGATCAGCAACGTAACAACGTTAACCGGGACGACTTTAAGTGAGGAGTTACTGTAAGTGAATCTACTGTATGCACAGTTTGGAAAAAAAAATTAGTAGATACACCTAGCCCTGGTTTTCAGGGGGAGTCACTGCATGGGGTTCCAGAACTCCAAGTCAAGGAGGGAGAACTTCACACACTTCTTCCTTCCATGCAGGATGAAGGGGAATTACTCAGTCTGCCTCAGATTTAATGTAGAGTGCTGCACACAAGACTGTCTTTTGTAATATGCTGCCTAGTGTTCCTGTGACCAGCAGGATATGGTGATCTGGTTATGATTTCAGCGACAGCAAAGACAGGAGTGCCAAAAAACCAAGCAGAATTATGCTCAGCTGCTTAACAAGCTGAGTCACCACTGACAAGTAGCAGAATGGATAAAAAGCATGATTTTTAATCAATTTTCAATTTCAATTTATTTTTTAAGTTTAACCTTTTTATTTACATGTTGCTGGTTCTTTACTTTTTTCCCATTTTATACTCTTAAAGTACTAATGTAGATGTATTTATTTCTTTATTATTTATAGAATTTTTAATTTGTATAGATTTCTTTTCTCCTGAGAAGTTTAGAAGTTTAATTGTGACTCTCTTGTGAAAGAGGCAAGTCCAGGGCCCCATTAACATCCTACTGTGAAAACAGCAAAAACTCAAACAAAACAAATAGCCTGTGGTATATGTGCAACCAACACCATCCTCTGACACATCGACTTTCGCAAGACAAGAAACTGAATTGCTTCATTGGTCCACACTCCTCTATCAGGATTGTAGTTTGAAGACAGTGGGGTTTGTGCCTGTGAGTCACGTAGGTTCTTTTGAAAATCCTACTCTGGGGTGCCTAAATACAGGTTTAGGAGAGAGAGAGAGAGAATCTTAAAACAAACAAATAAATAAAATCCTGGCTTGTACATCTAAAAAAGGTCATAGTGACTTTGTTTACATATTGACAGTCTAAATAACTTTTCATTGTTAACATTGGAGCAACTTTGTTTTGAAATGACACAGATTTAATCATTGAGTTCAATAAAAATACAAATATTTTTGTATTCTTAACCTTAAGCAAGCGTAGGCCCACTGAAGTCAATGGGATTATTCCTCTGAGTAATTTTATGTACCTTTTGAAGCGTTTACAGAATTATGGCCTTAATTTTCAATATTACAGGATATTCTATCAGAAATAGAAAATATTCTATTCAGGATATTTTCGATATTTTCAATATTTTGGTTTTTGCCTATGCTGGTTTTGTAAAATTTAAATAGGAAACTCTACCTTCAGTGGCATTAAAAATAAAAAAAAGCTCTTACAATTTAATTCATATAAATTTATGGTTGCTAATAATGAAGTTGAGAGGTATTGCCAAAATGGAGAAGGACCGGAATATCATACAGGAAGATCTGGATGACCTTGAAAAGTGGAGTGATAGAAATGGGATGAAATTGAATAGTGCAAAGTGCGAGGTCATGCACATAGAGACTAACAGCAAGAATTTTTACTATAAGCTGGGGATTTATCAGTTGGAAGTGGCAGAGAGGAGAAATACCTAGGTATATTGGTTGATCACAGGATAACTGAGAGCCACCAATGCGATGCAGCCGTGAAAAAGCCTAAGGCAATCTTAGGATGCATCAGGCGAGGTATTTCCAGTAGAGATAGGGACGTGTTAATACCATTATACAAGGCACTGGTAAAACCTCATCTGGAATACTGCGTGCAATTCTGGTCTCCCATGTTACAAGATTGGCAGAGATCCTAGGGTTATTTTTGCCTTCCTCTACAGCAGAGTTTCTCAACCTGTGAGGTCATGGAATGGGTTTAGGGGGTCACAAGTGCAGGGCTGGCATTAGGGGGTGGCAAGCAGGGCCCCACGCACAGGGGGGCTCCTTGAAACTAAGTTGCATACTTCAGCCCCAGACGGTGAGGCTCAAGTCAAAGCCCGAGCCGGGGCACAAGGCCAAGCCCTGCAGCCTGGGGCTGAAGCATGTAACTTAGCTTCACAGGGCCTGCTTTGGCATGGGGCCCTGGGCAATTGACCTGCTTGCCACCCTCTCATGCCAGTCCTGAGTATTATTCATAATTTAAGTATCAGAGGGGTAGCCGTGTTAGTCTGGATCTGTAAAAGCAGCAAAGAANTCACCCACGAAAGCTCATGCTGCATAACGTCTGTTAGTCTATAAGGTGCCACAGGATTCATTCATAATTTACTTAATGGTATTTAGGGTAGGGGGTTGCAATTTTTTCAAGTGTTAGGGTGGGACGGAGGTGGCACTTTTTTTTTTTTTAGTCCAAAGGGGATTGCCAGCACAAAAAGTTTGAGAGAAACTGCTCTGTAGCATAGGGAATGGATCACTTGCAGGTTTAAACTCCAGTAGAACCTCAGCGTTGCAAACACCAGTTACCAAACTGACCAGTCAACCACACACCTCATTTGGAACTGGAAGTACGCAATCAGGCAGCAACAGAGCTGCTCCCCGCCCCCCCAGCGCACGCACACACACACACACACGCAAATATAGTATAATGCTGTGTTTAAAAGTAAACCACTAAAAAAATAAAGGGAAAGTTTAATAAAAAAAGATTTGACAAGATAAGGAAACTGTTTCTGTGCTTGTCTCATTTAAATTAAGATGGTTAAAAGCAGCGTTTTTCTTCTGCATAATAGTTTCAATGCTGTATTAAGTCAGTGTTCAGTTGGAAACTTTTGAAAGAACAACCATAACGTTTTGTTCAGAGTTATGAACAGCCTCCATTCCCTACGTGTTCAAAACTCTGAGGTTCTACTGTAGTGTAAAATGGTTGAATCTCTGTAACTTGAAGTCTTTAAATCATGATTTGAGGATATCAGTAATTCAGCCAGAGGTTATGGGTCTATGACAGGAATGGGTGGGTGAGTTCTGTGGCCTCAATGTGCGGGAGGTCAGACTAAATGATCTTGATGATACCTTCTGGCCTTAAACTTTCTCCATTCTTATAGACTTATAAAGAAGGAACTAAGGAAAAGGGGACGGGAGGATGGAAGAGTGGGAGAAGACAAAGATAAACCTAACGTAAGAAATGAGTGCTGTAGAAGGGATGGTGTGATTGTCAGTGAAAGGGAGAAAGGAATGAAGAGCGAGAGAGGCTAGGAAATAGATGAAAGACTGCTCGGGATGATGTGGGCTGTTACCAAATTGCACCATTTATGTGCAGATTAGCTGTGGCCCTCCACTTTGTTGCATGTTGCCATTGGTGGTCTTTTCAGTATAGTAACGCCTTGCTTAACATTGTAGTTATGTTCCTGAAAAATGCAACTTTAAGTGAAACCATGTTAAACGAATCCAATTTTCCCATAAGATTTAATGTAAATGCGTGGGGGGTTAGGTTCCAAGGAAATGTTTTTGGGGCAGACAAAAGGCATTATTTACTGTACAGTACTGTACTTTACGGTTGGGAAGTGCCCCTGGCTTACCTCACACAGGCACAGCCTGCTGTAGGCAAGGACGCTAGGAAGCACCTTCGCAGCAGCAGCAGCTTCCCCGGAGAAGAACAGGCGCTGACTTTGCTGGGGGATGCTCCAGGCCCGCCTCTTCCCGTCCCCGCTCCACTCCAGGCCCACCTCTTTCCACCCCCACTCCACCTCCTCTCTGGAGCACGCCGCATCCCTGCTCCTTCCCCCCCGCCCCAGAAAGTCCTATGCGCTGCCAAACAGCTGTTTGGCGGCGCTTAGAACTTTCTGGGAGGGAGGGGGAGGAGCGGAGACATGGCGCTTCCCTGCTCCTCCCCCTCCCAGTGCTTCGTGCTTAGGACTTTCTGTGAGGGATGGGGAGGAGCGGAGACACAGCGCTTCCCTGCTCCTCCCCTCCCTCCCAGAAAGTCCTAAGTGCAGTGGGGGAAGCGCTGGGAGGGAGGGGGAGGAGGAGGTGGAGAAGAGGAACTTGTAGTGCTCCCTTGTAAAGTCGCTGCTCTTCCACAGAATCTTACAAGCAGTGGACAGAGCAGGCAGCCAAATGACGTTATAAGGGAGCATTGCACAACTTTAAATGAGCATGTTCCCTAATTGAGCAGCGACGTAACTTTGAAACAACATTAAGAGGGAGGACGTTATGTGAGGAGTTACTGTACTACTAAAGCCCCATATGCTGTGTTTTCGCTAGGAAAATGTGTTGATTGCAAATTTCTGCCCTGAGAAGTTTTTAATGGTTGAGTCATAAACTTCTGATAATAAGGATTTATATGGGGAAGAAACATAGTTCAGGGTTGTTTTAAAACAGCCATTGAAAAAATGCCTATGTAACAGGCATCCAAAAACTGGTACTAATCATTATGGCTATAGCAGAGATTGTGAAACTTAGCTTTTGGCGTCAGTATGTAATATTTAAGTAGCTAATTCAATATTCCTTACTGTAATAAAATGTGTAGCCTAACATGTTAAAATTGTGTAGATGAAAAAATTATATAATATCCTGTTAACTTAAGCTAACGTCATAGACTTTTTCTGGATCGTGATCTATATCACCTAGGTACTTGCTAGTATAGTTGCATCTACAGTGAGGGTGGCCAGAATAGGGTGTGTGAGGTGTGCCCCCCGCACCGTAGCCTGACAACTAAACTGGCAGCATTTTTGTAGTATAGACCCAGGCCTCAGGGAATTGCCCAAAATCACACATGAAGTCTGTGGCGAAGCAGGGAATTGAACCCAAGTTCTACATTAGTGTTTTAACCACTGGACCATCCTTCCTTTCCTTATCTGACATTTGGACTGCTCAGATGAAGTTTAGATTGTTCAACGCAGACATGTCCATGGGGCTTGGCCACATCCTTCTGCCTTTGCACCATATTCTATGGCTCTAGAGATCCAAACAGAACAGTCAGTTGAGTGCTCTCACCTTATATATTCCACTTCTAAATTTCTATAGCTTAGTTTGGAGAATCACTGATCAAGATCCTTTAGCTCAATATTTCTCAACCTTTTTGATACCAGGGACCAGTGTGCTGCCTTCCTAAACTGTGTCAAGGAGATCTCAGGGACCGGCACCAGTCCAGTGTTTCTCAGCACTGCTTTGGCTCACTCTCTACTCTCCTTTAGGGAGCTTAATTTCCAGGCATTTGTCACCAGATCAGACCCCCCGCTGAGCTGTTTCTCATTTGTTCCACATCACCATAGAGCAAAAAGATGGTGTTCAGTCTGTGAGCAGACTCTCAAGGTATGTCTACACTTCAATTAAAAACTTGTGACTGGTTCATGCCAGCTGGCTCAGGCTTGGGCTAAGGGGCTGTTTCATTGTGGTGTAGACGTTGGGGCTTGGGCCACAGCCTGCGTTCTAGGACTCTCCCACTTCACAGGGTCCTAGAGCCTGGGCTGCAGCCCAACCCCAAGTGTCTACTCTGGAATTAAACAGCCCCTATAGCCTGATCCCTGCGAGCCTGAGTCAGCTGGCATGGGCCAGCCGTAGGTTTTTAGTTGCAGTGTAGACATACCCTCAAAAACACATCAGAAGAACTCCACTACCATCTTCCCATTCCTTCCCAAAGACCAAAAAAGCCTGCAAAATACAGGGAGAAAAGTCAAGAACCACTTCAGATGCACATCTTTCACAATCTTCTTGGTTTAATTTAATTTAAAACCAAATTTCACATCTTAGGCACAAACATTTGAGTTTACATGGTGCCTCGATGCTACATTATAGACTCATTTTTTTTCTAGAAGAACCACTTTTAAACTCTTTAAGAGGAAAGTGTCCACATTTAATTTGTGCCCCAGTGGGGCAAAGGCAAAGTGAATAATGAAGGGGCTTTATTTTACTGGTACCTAGTTCATTTGCTTTATCAGTCTACCATTTTAAATAATGGTACAAGTTCATTTTGACTAATTGGGGTAATTTACTGATAAGAACTACCCAGGATCACTTGTATGAAACTCTGCTTTTTCTCTGCTCACATAATCAGTTTGGATTCAGTAAAGGGAGAGCCTTTAAGTGTTGTTGGTTTACGAATGTGTTCCGTTTCTCAGGTGTGTGAAGGGTCTTATATTTTGTTGATTTGTTTCTGAAATAGCAATAATTTTTATTAGAGATTCCATTTCTCTCCCAAGCATAGTGTCTGCCTTTGATTTAATCTCTGGCCTTTTTATCATGCTGTTTGTGGCATCATGCTCTTGATTTTTGTCTTGGTCAGATAACTATGCTAAACAAACAAATGTTTGTATCATTGAAAAGAAAAACCTTATTTCTCTTACACTTCTTAAAAGGTTTGTTTCTTTGGCTCTAGTATTGTTTCATAAAACCTAGACACTCTGAAATGTAGTCTTTCCCACTATTGCATTTTGACTGGTTTAGGGTTGTGGGTGAGAGACAGAAGCACCAAACATATTTTTGCTTTGTCTAAGAATTACTCAAGTTCTAGTGTAGGTGCTATAATTTAATGATTCAGTTATGAAGGAGTTTCTATCTTACTGTGATTTTCTGTTAGGTAAGCGTGGTCCAAGACTCAGTAAATATATCAGGACAGTCTAATACAAACACTTTGAAGGTACCTGAATGTCGACTAGCAGAAGATTTAGGGAATCTCTGGGAAACCACAAGATTTACAGATTGCAGTTTTTATGTAGGAGGACAAGAATTCAAAGCTCATAAGTCTGTCCTTGCAGGTACTTTTTTACTTTTGTATTGTAACATTTTTGTTTTATTAAATAAAAATGTTAAAATCCTGCTATTTAATTGTATTTAATGCTTAATTCTTTTGCTACAGCTCGTTCACCAGTTTTTAATGCAATGTTTGAACATGAAATGGAGGAAAGCAAAAAGGTAAGCGTGACTGAAAGTTTAAGGTGCTACTCTCATTCTGATTTCAAAGAAAAGGAAAAACTTATAGAAAACTCAATTGTACTTCCTGGATTGATAAAGATAAAAGTGAGTACTTGACATTGAAATGTTATGCCAATCAGATAAATATCTCAAGGTATCATTGAATTGACCCCACCCTGTGTCAGTAACTCAAGCTATCTTCTCTCAAGCTAGCATAGCTCAAATGAGAATGGCCACATTGCGAAATTACACTTGAGCTGCTCTGTCCATGCTGGTGCTGCACTCATCTTTGTGTGACCCTAAGACTTTTGGGGCGTATCCCCTGGTTCTTTGTGCTGCAGTAAGATGAGCCACTCAGATTTTCACAATTCATTGGGAAAACTCAGTCTGTCGTTTCTGAGCACAAAAGGAGAATTGTGGTAAGATACTGCAGAACTAGTGGCATTAAAGTGGAGCTTCACCACGTCCACACTAGCGTAGCTGTATTAGCAGCTGGCAAGTTGCACTCCCATCAGCTGTAGCCTATACCACTTATGAGCCAGCCAACCGCATTTGAGTTAAGGGATTTTATGTGTACATGACTAGAGTTAGGGTTAGAGTTGTAACTCAAATTAACTTCGCAGTGAAGCCTTGAGGGAGACTGAGATCCTTCTCTTCAACCACAGATTCCACAAACACTTCACGCATACAACTGGTCTACAGGGATAGTAGTTTAATCAGTCCAGACTGCTTCATGCTCTTTATATCTCCTGTAGTGAGGAGCCATCTACCTATATAGTGGAAAAGAATACTTCAAATTCTAGCAATTTCTCCAGTACCATAGAATTGGGGAGCTAGTGCAGAATAGGTAACTGTACTGCTTGCTCTGACTGGGTTTGGACTAGCTTTGCAAGCACTGGTTCTAAAAGCATTGAGGTAGATTAGTGCCACTTCATGCAAACTGGACCCTTTTTCCTCTTGGTTAGTGAAAGCTAGCTCTCAGTGGTTGGGGCCACTGCATGAATGTCATCACCTCCTTAAGAGAGATAGGGCAACCTAACAAACTTTGAAAATCTAGGAAGGACATACATTCTCAAGAAACAATCACATGCTAGTTATCCCAAAATCTCTTAATATCTCCTCCTTGGGCACAGTGATCATGTAGATAATGGCTAAACTATTCCAGTTGTACTTTAGCTGTAATATCATCTTGGAGCCTTTCTAGTCCCTATTAGATCTGGAGATGACACTCATCTGAATTGTTCTAGACCTGTGTATTCCATAGTTCTGCACCTATAGAACTTGCCATGGATTTCAGCCCTGGGTTCTCTATCTAGCCTTTATGGGTGTGAAGATAACATTGAAAATATGAACAAAGCATAAAACGATGCAGCATTTTCTTCCTGGGTTTGCAGGCTACCCTTCATCACAATTAGTGACCTATGAACTCAATGATTTCATGGCCCAAAAGTTTGTATTTTTCCAAGATGACATGGAATTCCACATTTTGCTGCATTCAGGTGCCTGAAAGGCTTTTTCTCTGTCTCTNGGGGGGGGGGGGGGGGGGGGGGGGGGGGGGGGGGGGGGGGGGGTGTTAATTGGATTACAGGGCATGCTCTCTATCGTGTTGCATGTAGCTAGGCAACAGCAAGATAGACTACAGCTTGCAGCCAAGGAGCATAGGGAACCATAAATGTAGGCTGGGCAGCTGTGTAGTTGGTTGCAAACTTCCTTCTTCCTTAGCATACATGGGAAGTAAGATTTTGAGACAGGCCACCTGGATAACAATGTAACAGCGAAAGCCCCTGGATCACCTGCAGAACCTAGCAAAAAAAAAACCCATAGTTGAATATCACTGACTAATTTTAATGTTCATGGGGATTTTCAACTAAACCATCATTGGGTGTGTTTGGGGAGTGAGAAATGGAATTTGAAGTGCATTTCATGAAGATACGAGTTAAAATTCTGTGGCAATATTAGGGTGGCTTGCAAAAGAATTTTGTCCCATTGAGCCTTGGTGAACATGAGTCTGATTATAGGGCTATGCACAGCTCAAACATATATGTGTATATATTAACTCTGTTCTTAATGGTGTGCTGCTAAGAGCTTGCATGGTGCAGCAGCAGTAGGTGGAATTTCATTAATGTGGATTCACGCTTTGCTCTTGGTTAGATCCCAAAAGATTTTTAATGGGCAGTTCTCACTTTCACTGAAGGTTCTCACCTGGAGTCCTGCAGGGTACAATGATGTTTCCTCTTGTAAGTGAATCCCACATGTGAGGAGGACCCTGTACTAAAAACTACAGCTGCTTCAAAATGCATAATGGCCTTTCCAATTCTGTATCCATTTCAAGATCCTGGTCCTTGTCTTTTTACAGCCTGTGTCTCAGTACCCTATGCTACTGCAACAGCTGTATTTAGGGATGCTGATGAAATTCAGGTTCTAACTTGCAAACACCAGGGCCAGGCATTTCTTAATGGAGGGCCCTAAACTGTGGGATTCAGGTGAGGTACAAATACAATCTTTGCCAGGCCTCCTTTAAGAATCACTTTCAGAACAAATTGGCCCTATTAAACTGAGCAAATTAAGGCTCACTCTCCTCTTTGCTGCTGTCTAACTTTTTGCTCTCTCCAGTACTTGTAATCTCTGCTGTTCAAAGGAATGTTGATGGATTTAAATCCAGGCCAGGATGTATTTTTAAAAACTCCATAAACCATATTTAGGATTCGCTGTATATACTTTAAGATAACTTTTGCACTGCAGATTCCATACAAATCCAGCCAGGTCTAAAAGGAGCTATGATGTCCATCTGACTAACTGGTAAAGCTGCTGGCAAAAGAGGAGCTTGACTATAGGTCTATAGTTGAATCTTAGAAGTGCCAACTTAACCTTGTAAGGTTCTATATGATGGATATGAAATAAAAACTTGTAATACGCAAACCAGGTGATCTTAAATTTTTACTCCAAAATTTATAGATGTTATGGTTTTCCTTTTTTTGTTTTTATTCAACAGAATCGTGTAGAAATAAATGATGTAGACCCTGAGGTTTTTAAAGAAATGATGAGATTCATTTACACAGGGAAAGCACCAAACCTTGACAAAATGGCTGACAACTTGTTGGCAGCTGCAGACAAAGTAAGTAATTAGCTCTTAAAGTCCTCAGAATTGTTTTAGAAATCCCTGTTCTAAAAATGTATGTTTTGAGTTGTTTAAATACTACCACAATTGATGTCTAAGAAAAATAAACAGATGCACCAACAGATATAAGAAATGGATTGGCTTGGAGGGAGACAGATTTTTGAATGGTGGGAAGATTAGAAATATATAAAACCTTCCATGACTGCTAGGAGTATGTACTACCAAGATTTTCCCCACGAAATTCAGGGAGCATTAAATATCCTTAGAAAATCAGTATTGACAAAAGTGTGTCCTTGATCTTTGTATTATGAGACAGGATAAATAACAGGGCTTTAATGACCACCTTCTCTAAACCATTACTACTTCTATAACTTTGTCATCGTTCTGTCTTCTTATTACCCTAAATAGTTCTAATCTGTCCTTGTACTTAATTCTTGCCTTTAAATATTTATCCTTTAAGCCAGGGGTCCCCAACGCGGTGCCCGCGGGCGCCATTGCACCCGCCGGGGGGTGTAAGTGCGCCCGCAGAGCCCTCGGGGGTTTTGGGGTTTTTTGGGTTTTTTTTTTTTTGCTCCGCCGGCAGCGCTCGGGGTGGTTTTTTGTTTTTTTGCTCCTTGCTCCGCCGGCAGCGCTCGGGTTTTTGGGGGTTTTTTTTGGCGCCCGCCAGAAGAAAAAGGTTGGGGACCACTGCTTTAAGCCTTTATTTTCACTGTTCCTCTGAAGTGTTCCTTCTTCTGCTCTGCCCTTCTTGAAATGGGGGACTTCAACAACACAGTATTCAAGGTGTTTGCATATGATTTCATATTTTAACATACTATTCCAAAATCTTCTAAAAATACTGTACAAATGTAATATCTTCTTTGCTCTTTCCACTGCTGTTGCACATTGAGCTGAAATTTCATCTAGCTGTCCACTATGAAGTCTTAGTTGTTTTCTTCTAAGTGGGTATAGCTAATTTAAAAGCCAGCCATATGTGAACTGTTCGCTTTGTTCCTTTCAAGGTGCATTACCTTAGACTTGTCTACATTTTATCTGTTGTAATGCCCAATAATGTAGCTGTGTTACCAGGTCCTTCACCAACTGTTTGGTTGACTTTTCATAAAGACTCCTGCTAGGTTAGAGAAGCAGATTTTTTTTCTTATATGGAAGCTGTACTGGTTTGTTTATTATATTATACTAACCTGAAATTATATCTTGAAGTAATTTTTCTGGTACTGAAGTAAGGTTTGTAGCTCCCATGATCAACCCTAGCACCTTCTTTAACATACATACAGCACTGACTTGGCTAAATTTGTCAAAAACTTCATTCTTAAATTCCTTCTGAACTATTGGATTAGTGCTATCCAGGCTTTGATGATGTAGTAGTTTAGGTCTCTTCTCATACCTCTCTCTGACAGTGCCTCATCTTCAAGATCTCATTGAGTTTGAGACAGATGTTAAAGGCACTCAAGAGTGGAGAGAGCTGGAAAAGTAGTGTTTCTGTATGAATGAAGACTTTTATCGAAGGCATGATTGCTAAATACAGAGAATGTAATAACTAGAAACTGCCAAAGGCTGCTTGCTCTGCCTTTCTCATGAATGAAAAATAATAGTCTGAAAAAGTAGTTCTGCAATGTTACAAAAGCAACTCTATTAAACTTCTATCTTCTCTGCTAGGGATGGCTTTATCATAACTGGCTTTTATTTATATAATCCAAATAGAAGCACTCTAGAGAACAGTGCAACAATACATCTAAAATAAAAATAATGTGGTCTGAGAATAGAAAAATTTGGCTAAGAAATAAAGCAGTGGAGTTTTCCTTTGTCTTGTGCAGATAAATATTAATATAAATAAAATGCAAATAAAAAGTAACATACATGTGGCAGCGTCAATATTTTGTGCAGCGATTGTTTCTAAATTTGTCATGGAGACTTTGGAATTACTTATACAAATGATGGATTCTAAAGTAAGTAACTACACAGAAAAAAGATCTAGGCGGTGTTATGTACAACTTAATGAACACCTGCTCAGTGTGCAGCAGTGGTCAAAAAGTAAACTGTTAAGATGTATACGATACCAAAGAGAATACACAAAATGATTCCTTTACATATCAATAGCATACCTTTATCTAGATTGCTGGGTTCAGTTCTGGTCGTCCTATCTCAAGAATATAGCAGATATGTGAGAGGTGCAGAAATGGGAAAACTAAATGATGTGAGGCATGGAAAAAATTCTGTATTATGTGACTCAAGTTTGGGATTCTTTAAGGGCAGATTGTGATTACTTTATTTGCATAGTATCTATAACAATTTCTCCCTGAAAGAAATGGTTGGGGTTATTATAAAGGTATACAAAAAAAGAAAGCTTTCGATAGGGAAATTAAGTACTCCTTATTCGCCCTTTACTTTGTACAAGAATTATTGAACATTTAATGAAATACAACAAATTTATAACTGACCAGGGCGTTTTTGGACCTTTGGAACTCATTGCCACAGTATACCATTGAGGTAAGAGGTTAGGAGGAGTTTAAAAGATTTATATGTCTAATAATGCAATTATGGATGTTCAATCTAGGGAATAAGCAAATCACTGGCAGGGATTAGGAAGAACCTTCCCCTCCAGTGGAATTTTACTGTATTATTGAGCCAGTGGTCTGATCTGATATTCCAGTTCCTATAATCTTAATAATAATAATAATAATAATATTTATGGCTTCTCTTCAGCTTTTCTTCATGTTAGTACAGTGAGAGGGATGGAGTAAATGAATTTTAAGTTAGCAGTTTTAATAATTCTCCTGTGAGGGACACTAGTCAATCATCAGGAATGGTGCTAAGCACTTCACAGAATTGGGACAAATTGTTTTTTAGATTTGTTATACTTTACAGGTTACAGTAGAAAGAATAAGTGTGAAGAATGATTAGTATAGTTTTTTCTTTCATTAGTATGCACTGGAACGGCTGAAGGTCATGTGTGAGGAGGCACTTTGTAGTAACCTCTCAGTAGAAAACGTTGCTGACATTCTTATCCTCGCAGATTTGCACAGCGCAGAACAGTTGAAAGCACAAGCAATAGATTTTATTAACAGGCAAGTAATGTTCCTTTATTACACTTGAAATAATGCCTTAAATATCTGTACTTAAATATTCCTTCCTTCTAAATGTTTTTGTATAACTTCCCCTGTCATAGGTGCAGTGTTCTTAGACAACTTGGGTGTAAAGATGGAAAAAACTGGAATAGCAAGTAAGTAAAATGATTCACAAAGTTTAAAGTTACCTTTTCCTACACAGGAGTAAATCCCAAAATACCCACTAGTACAACAGAGCCACACTCTGCTTTGACTGCCAGGGAAGTAAAGAGGAACCCGCTATAGTCTGTTTAGCAGTGGAGGGCGTCCTTTGTAAACATCGATGCCACCTTCATTCTCACATGATTGAGATAATTGCTGATTGCAAGTGAAGTAAAGCTGCTGTAACAGCAGCCTTGCTTTCTGGGAGATACTTCCCCACAGTTCTTCCCCCACTTTACTCTCCCTTCCACAAAGGAAAAGAGGTGAGGCTAGTCTGTCCTCTGCCAGAAGATGACAACAGCAGCCAACATTAGCTTTTACTCACTCACTTCGGTTCAGTTTGCTGCTGTGGGGAGCAGTGAGAGAGCAGCAGCAAACTGTGCAAACACATCTTTTCCTCTCTTTATATATAGGCCTGCCAAGTTTCTCTTTGCTGCAGCCCCCATGGGCACAAAGTAAGAGGCCCTAGGTGGGGGGAGTGGGGCTGCTATTTTGTATTATGACAGTGTACAAAGGCCCCAGCCAGGATCAGGACTCTCTTGTATTAGGCACTCTGCAAATACACAGGCAGACACAAAGAGTTCTCATTCCAATATGAAAGAAGAGGCAACAAATAAGTGAGAAGCAGGAAGGGGAGGGAGAAATAAGGTGACATTAAGATGCCCAGTGCTGGGCATCCGTATAAGAACCTAGATAGATAAGATCACACAGTTAGCTAGGTTAGCTGGTACGTAGTTTGACTGTTCCAAATCATTTAGAAAGGTAACTTTAAAAACAAAGATATAAAAATCAGCTATCCTCTGCTGCTGTACAACCTAGCTCTGTATGGTTGCCTGCTTTCCTGTATGTATTGTAACTGAAGTGGGTCTTGAGGAGGGAGTTGGCCTGGCCTGTCAATTCTTGCCTTCTCCCAAAGTGTGCACAGGGGAGCTGGAACTTCTGAACAGTTTCTAAGGGTACCTTTCCTTTACTCACCTGCAACAAAAGGTTTTTATATCCATTATGTCCCTCAGGATACAGCGTGTACTGCCACAGTGTCAGTGAGCTCAGTAGTGAAGAATTATAACTGGCATATAAAATATGTTGATACTCTTCTTAAAGATTGCCACACAATTGGTGTATAGTCTCGGCTGAAGGCATGGCATAGATCATTTCATTCTGGGGGAAATTCCAATTGCAGAACAATGCTAAATATATTTCTTCCAGTTAATCTGTAATTTCACTAAAATATAAGCGAATACAGTGTTGGTTACAAATAACATACAACTATAGTCAATTACAGTATTCCACATGTCAAATTATTCTAAGTATTTTCCGGATTCTGCTTTTATAGGATTCAGCATTATATGGACATAATACATTTTAACTTAGATTATTCTTAAACCTTTGTTTTCAGCCAAGCAACAGACATAATGGAAACAGCAGGCTGGAAGTCCATGATCCACTCTCATCCTCACTTAGTGGCAGAGGCCTTTCGAGCGTTAGCATCTGCACAGTGTCCACAGTTTGGCATTCCACGCAAACGGCTAAAGCAGTCATGAAATCTTCCATGAACTTTAGAGAAACTGAAATGACTCTACTCCTCCATGTCCAGAGGTGTTTTCACAAACCATAACAAGAATTTTTGTTATCCTTGTCCACAGAACAGAAGCTGAAAAAGCCTATTGTTTGCTTTTCAGTTGGATAATTTATGGTTTAATCCTCAGCTTTAAATTAGACTGATTACTCTCTAATTCACTGAAAGGCCTTAAATTATCTTCAATGACTCTCTAGTCCATATAGTCTAATGTATCTTGATTTTTTTTTTTATCGTGCCTTGTCTTTTTGACTAGGCTATGCAGGATTGCACTAGCTCCATAATGCAGTAAAGTTGATAACTGAAGATTAATTTTTGAAAGGGATCTTCCATTATTTAAAAAAAAAAAAAAATGAAGATTATAGTTTGGTTCTGTGCTAACTGCAAGGTTTCAACTAGACTCTCATTAAAAGCACTTGAACTGAAGGCACATAACGTGCCCCCAGTCCAAGTACAATACATAGGGAGAACCAGTTTACTTAGAGAGGATGCCAACAGGCTGTTAATGGCAATATACTGCTTTGAACATAATTTATTTTTCATTGTGGGGGCAAATATGCAATGGTTTGGCCCAAAAATGTATTTTCAATATAGTTTGTAATGCCTATTGTGTGTATGTCAAAGCTGTCCAACAAACGTTAAAAAAGAAACACATAATAAACCTTTTACCTGTGTTTCTTTATGGTCCATCGCTAGTTTACATTTAATGGAGAATAGGGTGAGAGGTAAAGATTTTTCTGTGAAGAGAGAATAGTATTGTATTTGAAAAAAAATTATTTATATCCCACATGTATGGTTACATAGAAAAGTAAAGGATGCATAGAATGACCAAATGTAAATTTAAGAAATGGGCCAAATGGATTCTAAATATGCACTTTTAATGCGTAACTTTTGTATGTTGTGTGGTACATATATATTTTGCTTTTGATGAATTAATGAGGTACAGGTAATTGTGGCGTAACTTTTTTAATACATTTTGAGATGCCCACAGCCACATGGGATTTAGTTTTGTTATTATGAACAAGAAAAGCATGTCTTTGAAGACTTAATTGAACGTGAATATTGTAAACTCTCATGTTCTATGTTGTTGAATATTTTCACATTTTTGAGAGAGGCATGTGAATGACAAAACAAAACTTTGGAAGAGGGTCTGTTCTCCACTCAACATGTGTGCACAATTTCCATTCACACCAGTGGAAGTAACATATAGTAGGAAGAATAGGTCCCTGAAATGTCAGATGGTATTTGCAAGCATAGACTTGCTTTTTCTAGCATTTCAGTTATTGTACTAGCATTGTGGATGGTATTGAAATTCTGCATAATGTGAAAAGGATGAAACATTTGTAAACTGCTTATCATGGGCCAGTTCTTTATTATATGAATCTTAGCTTTAATACCAACATTTTCAGTGTTTGATAGCTTTGTTTACAATTGGGGGGGAAATCTGCAGTAGTGCACATTCTAAATGTTTCCTGAGTTATAACATTGAATTTACTGTAAGGGTAATAATATGCTTATTTGTTGTTTGGCAAGATTGCATTTAACAGTGGGAAATGGGAGGAGATCTCACTGTAATTTATAAACATATTATTAAGATAGACTTCAGTTTGCCTGTAGACTTACATGAAAAATGAAATTTAAGATTTACCTTCTGAAAAGATATCTCCTTCCTAATTTCTTTAAGATTTCTCTGACTTAATCCTAATGAAGTTTTAGGAGGGTAAAGTATATATGCTTTTATATTTTGTTACCAAGTAAACCTTTAGCATAGACCAACCGGAAATAAGTGCCCAGTCCAGTTTTTAAAAAAACAAACCTCCAAATGTGTTTGAACTAAATCTTTATGTGGCTTAAATATAAAATCAGAAGCATTCTTAGACAAGTGTCTGAACAGTACAGGGGGCATCTTACCGGACTCTATTTATGGAGCAATTTATCATTTATGATTTTTTTCTTTAAATATTTATCTAAATTAAGATTTTGCAAGCATTCTTCATGATAGGGTTTATAAGGATCCTTGTTCCCTCCAAAATAGCAACATTTTTGCTGCAGTGTGTATAACAAATTAGAACTAATATATTCGTACTCATCATGAACAAGCTCACTGTTGAAACTTGCAGCTCTAATATACAAAGTGACTTGAATATTTAATACTGTAATTATGATTGTCCAGTTCAGCTTGTTCTAAATTACAACATACAGCTATCTAATGCGAAGCTTAAGGATTTTGTTCTGAAGATTTTTTTAAAAGCATAATAGCACACTTTGTACCAAAAAATGTCAAACACTGTGCTGTAAGAATATCTATATTTGTGGAAATGTCCATTTTTCCAGTAAGGCAGTGCACACCATACATTACAGTAATGGAAAATCATGACAATTGATCTGCTTATATTTAGTTTAATTCATGTATAATTTTAAGTTTTGTTAGCTCTTAAGAAAAAGGTAAAACAATTGCTGTATTCTTAAGTGTACACTAATTATTCACCTCATTCTTGGTCGAACCACATGCAGTGTTCTCACTGGACCCAAATAAATAGCTGGTAAGAACAACTTTCTCCTTTAGATTCAGCCCCTTGTTTTTATTCCCCACATCTCAAGAGTGTGTCCTTTAAAAACACAATGACCAGTTTTAAGTTCAACAGATATAAAACTCTCTAGTATAAAAGTACCGTTTTTTTGGGCCAACGTACAGAAATCCTGAAAATGTATTTAGTGTGTTTAAAGGATTTGGAGCACAAAGTGTGACGGTATCTTGTTTTGGCTTTCTAACACTACTTTCTTAAATAGACAATAGCTACCACTTTCAAACTTTTCTAGGGAGAACCCTGCATGTGTTGTGTGTGTGTGTGTATCTGCGATTTTGTGTGGTGGTCTTTTTTTTTTTTTTTAAACGATTTCTAAAAATAAGCACTCAATTCACTGTTGGAATGATGGTAGAGCTGATTACATCATTTTTCCATTTGGACTTTTTCTGGGGAGGTGTTTTGAATGGATGAAGTTTAAAAAAAAAATCCTTGTTTTATAGTCCATTTACTGCATTCTGAAGTATGAACACTGAGTGCCTTTTCTAGGATACCTTTGCAATGAATACAAGATTAATAGGATATTAAATCTTTAAAAAAGGTATTTTACAAGTTCTTAAGGAGAATGCTGTTTGGTACAAAAATAACTAGAGTTGAGGTAGATACAAGTTATGGAATACTGATTTGAACTCCACCATGTTTTGCGTGGTTCTTAAATTCAGATAACTGTCTGGATAATAAATACTATAACTTTTAGCAAGGTTTACAGACTTGTGTATTAGATAATGGTCTCCTGCAAAAATATAATACTGGTTGTATGATTACAGTCTGATTTTTTTGTTCTGTGATTTCTTAAATGTGGAAATTACAAACACAAAGGAAGGTTTAAGTTATCTGGGGTGATTTGGGTCTTACACTTCAAGTATTTGATTCTCATAGTGATTTAAATATTTAGAGTGAAACTCACCACTGTGTTTAGAGACAGCATAAGGCCTGTGTACTGCCTACCCTCATAGAATAATCCACCCTCGTGGAATAAGACTGTTGTTATAGAAGATACCAGAGTGCAAACTGAGGTAGAACTAATAGCTATCAGAACTAACGTTAAAATCTACACTTTACCCAAATTAAATATTCTTAATTTTAATTGACACTAAAATTGACTATTAACTTTTTTCTCAACTGGCATTGATCTCATGGTAGGTGTGTAGTTTATATTCTTTCTTAATTAGTCTCACAACTTGGCTTTTGTTTGCAATAAATGGACTTAGTTTGGAAAGGGAATTCATTTTTTAATGTGTTTGCATTGGTAGGCTTCATCACTCTCTGTAACCTAGCTAATCCTGGTTTTTGAGACTTCAAAAAGAAGGCTTAACATAAATGCATCCTATTTTAGAAATGAAACTAATGAAATGATTTAGACCTGTTTTGAGGTGGAAATGATTGAGAGAATTCAGATACGTGAACACTTGCATCAAACCATCCAGCATTTTTATCAGCTGATGTTAATGGTGAAATACTTTTTGTATCTTGTTGCTGAAAATATTTTTTGCATTTCAGCACATCAAGTTACAATAAAGTTGTTACTTATACAGAATTCTTCTGTGCAACTTGTATTTTCTTTTGGATTTGAACTCACTGTAGTTACCTATGCCTCTTCTCTTGAGATAAGAGTATATTAATACACAAATATACATAAGACAATTCAGACATTTAAAATGGTGTAGAATGTTATTGCCCCCATAAGTGGTGGCTCTTCCAGTAGGGAGCATATCGCAACCTTGTTCCACAATCTTCACTGGCTTTTGGTTAGTCTTCAGGCTGACGTTTAAATGTTTTGAGCTATAAAACTCTAAATATTTTGAGACCTGCATACCTGAGAGACCAACTTCTCCCCATGCAATACCACCAAAGTGGTGATCATTGGGGGAGGTATCCAAGCTAAAATCCTTTGGTATAAAAATGAGGGGGTAGTGGAGGCTCTATAAAATATCCTTGTGTGTCTTCCATTTCCACCACATTCCCACAGAACCAAGACCTTAAAAGGATCATACAAGACTCACTGAAAGCCCAAGAAAATAATGAGTATATGAGGTATAGATGTGCTGGTGACATTATTAACATTTTGTTTCAAGAAAATGTTTGGGTTTGACCTGTATTGATAGCTTGTTTATTTAATGTATTGTAGATATTTTGTATCCTGATTTTTTTTAAAAAATATTTGCAAAAACTCATAGAACTATTTGCATTGCTGATTTAAAGAAAATAAATCACATTGGATTTGGAGGAAATCCTAAAACTTTAAGAGAGACTTTCAGAAATGGACACTATCGAGGTAAGTTACTACATCAATTAACAGGGACTAAAAGATAATCTTGACTGTAACAAAAAGAAATACCTGCGCAGCAATGCCTAGGCAACTTAAACTTCAACTGTTTTCCTGACACTGGTCAGCACAGAAGGCCCTTTTCACCCCCTTTGCCTATGACTAGGATCTTAAGCAGTTACCTCACTCAGCCTAGTGAGCTCAATTAACTTACTTCTTTCTGAGGTCCATGCCAACAGTTAATAACAATGTCCCCACCCAGTTAAGTTCAAAGCAACCCTTATTGATCTAGCACAGAAAACAAACCTCCTATGAAATTTAGCTTATACTATGCAGGTCATTACAAAAGAATTCTTTAACTAGGCACTACATTTTAGTTGATGTTAAAGAAAACTTTCTTCTGTTTAAGTCCTCCGACTCTGCCTGCTTGAGACGTACTGTATTTTTATCAAGGAGCACCTTATAAATAATTCCTTGCTTTGTGTGGCTTACTAGATTTAAATTTAGCATTGAGACAAAATTGTTTTCTTCCTGTGCTAAAGTCTAGTGAGTTGTTTTCATATTGGGAAACTGATGGGCATGTAAGAAATCTTTTCCTCACGAAATACTTTAGATCATAAATATTCTACAGTAAAGATATAACAGGATCTTATCTCAGCTCAAGTCTCATTAGCAACATTTATTGTCTTCAGCAACTTTTGGAGGATAGTTTACTTGTTTCAACATGTATATTTCAACTTTATATTTTAAGAGAGAAAATTGAGTAGCAAATCTTGATGGTGCTGGTAGGATAAGTCATGGAAATAAAAGGCACTTTCCCTACTACACAGAATGCCAAGCGTGCAACAGTCTAGACCAGGGGTCGGCAACCTTTCAGAATTGGTGTGCCATGTCTTCATTTATTCACTCTAATTTAAGGTTTCGCGTGCCAGTAATACATTTTAACCTTTTTAGAAGGTCTCTTTCTAGAAGTCTATAATATATAACTAAACTATGTAAAGTAAATAAGGTTTCAAAATGTTTAGAAGCTTAGTTTAAAATTAAATTAAAATGCAGAGCCCCCCAGACCGGTGACCAGGACCCGGGCAGTGTGAGTGCCACTGAAAATCAGCTCGCGTGCCGCCTTCGGCACACGTGCCATAGGTTGCCTACACCTGGTCTAGACAATTGGTTAGATGAGGGAAGTGCCAGCTCATACAATCTTGTTGCTACTCCCTTGAATTTTATAACTTGCTCTTGTCGTTATTTAATAGCCATGATAACCTACACTGGTTTTAAAAGCTTAATTTAACTATCTAAAATGTTTTGTTTTTAGATCGTAATGTAACTTCTTGTAGCCTTTATTTTAAACCAAGTATACAGTGCACTCAGCCATGCTCTTTATTGAAAACATTTAATTTTGAGGTTTTCTATAAAAGATGGAGTTGTTTGCAGTGCATGTCTCAAGGTTATTGGACAATTAAATTCCAAATCAAATATTACTAGATGAGTTTATTTTTAACAGATTGTATTAAAGATAAAACTGACTATGTGCATCATACAGAAATGACTTTGCATTTAAAATTATGATCGTACTGCAATTGAGGAGACTGCTCAAATTGTACCAGTTTTCTTAGACTGCTTATCTTGCTGTAGGCTCTTTTGTAGTTTTCCACTGTCTATCTTGAGTAGCTTATTTTATTGTTGCATCATCTATTTTGAAGATTCATTCTTCTGCTAGAGAAAGCTGGAAGAAATACAAGCATAGAAATGGAATAAACCACTTCAGATCTATGATGCAAGGGACTTCCTTTTCTACTGCTACCACAAAAGACAGATTCTGCTGACAATATTCATGAGTGTTCTGGAAAAGAGGAGATGGCATTGCAACTACAGGCAAACAAGTTATCTCAATCCAATATTTTACATTGACAGTTTTATGTGAAGCCATGTTTTCAGTTATGTACAATTAGGGTTGCCAGTTTTGGTTGGACATATTCTGGAGGTTTCCTCACATGACATAAAGATTAATCTTTAATTCCTGGAGACTCCAGGACAATCCTGGAGGGTTGACAACCCAATGCACAATGTGCCACTGAATTTTTCATTGTTTCAATATTGTAAAAGACAGACAGGTTATTTTGCAATTTGGAACTCCTGGGAGGGAAAAACAAGACTGCAGAATTTCTGTTTGGCATGACTTTATAGAAATAGTAGAAAGGCTTTTTGGTTTTGAGTCAGTACTAAAGTATTCCACTGCAGATTAGGTTAGTATCCTTCAAAATACATTCTAAATCCTGTGGAGTAGAGAGGATTTAACTTGCTTTGAAAGATTCTATTCCAAAATAAGGTGTCGGGGCCTAACACTGGTATTTGTTTTGGATTCTGGCTAGTCTTCTGGAACACCGTGATACAAACTATTTTTATGTAGCTAATTTTTATTGCAATAAATTATGAATTGTAATATGGCACCAACTGATCAGAATGGTGGCAGTCAATTAAGTCAGTGGCAGTTTAAGTACGTTACTACTCTTCCTTCCTACTGGCTTTGCAGAGTCAACACTCGTACAAGTATGTGAGCTGGATTCTGTTATGGGTTGTGAATCAACAAAATTGTTAGATTGTTCTATCAGAATTTACTTATTACTAATGATGAAGAGCAAGCCAAAAAAGAACAGCTTGACTTTTAATTTGCTGTCCCAGAAGTTAGGGAAGCACATTTTGTGGAAGTCCTTGAAAGACACACACAGTTGTTGTTATGGCCTTGATCCTGCAAAAACATATGCACGTGCTTAACTTTATGCACCAAGAGCAGTCCCAGGGAAGTTAATATGACTACTCACAGTTCATAAAGTTAAGCAAATATGTAACTCTGGATAATATGGGCCTATACAATTTTTAGTCATTCTTCAAAGAGTAACTATAGTGTAAGATGAATTTAAAATTATCAGTTATTTTGCTCTCTGACATGACATCATTGTTCAGTTATTTTTAAATTTCAATTGTTGAATAATTTTTAGGCTCACAAAAACACATTGTTGATAGATCTGTCTAGACCGTAATAGGATAGGCAGATATGGTGCAAGTTTCCATGCAAAATCTTTTATCCTGATCTATCTAAAAACTTTCCCAAGGTCACATAGTAAGTCAGTGGCAGAGGTGGGAGTAGCACTCCTGTGTCCCAGTGCAGCACCCTGTGGCCTGGAACTTGAAGTTCTTTCCTTGTGTGTATTTACATATATGAATATTCTGTAACTTCATTGCTAAATGTTTTGCAATACCGCATCACTCACTGTAGCTAACTGATTACTATTAACAGCTAAAAGCACATTTTAGAAGTATTTGCAAAGACTGGTATGTTTAAGATGCCAAACTGCCTTGACAAATAAGTTATTGGGAGCCAGGATATTTTGACCTTTTTCCCAAGTAAATCATTTTGACTTTTAAAATGGTAACTCTGAAAGGTTTAAGGTTAATTTGTATGTATTATGTGCACATAATTTTCCAACCGAGTTCAGTTATATTTATCAGGCCTTGAAATTCAAAAACAAATTACCTGCTACTGAAGCATGCAATTTAAGTGCCCGCCCACAGCAGGCAACAAGAACTAGTCTGTAGCATCATTGTGCCACCACCACCCTACCCCTACCAAATTAAGACCCGAGTGATGTTTCCAGACACACCATGCAATGCATTGTGGAAAGTAAATTGCACATTAAATGTTGCTAATCTCATGCTGCTATGTTGTCTGTATGTTTCAGACACAAAATAAAAGCCTGAAGGAAATAACCTGTGAGGAAAGATGGAATGATGAGGCTCAATTCTCTCCTGCCTTTGGCCTGCTATGCATTATGCTGGCTCATCCTGGCCCATAAAACCAGGATAGCCAACCAGGATCACCCAAGTGTAGGGGGCCTCTTCCCGTGGCATATGCCTGGAGTTGTGACTCCTCTTATTCCTTTGCCTACAACTGGCATAAGGGCCCACAGCTGGGAGAAAGAGGGAACATGACCAGGGTGTGTCTACACTTCAGCAGTGCCTGGCTGCCATAACTGCTCCTAGTAGCCATCTCTTGAGCTGTGTTGTGTGTTCCTTGGCTGCAGCCAGTGAGCTGCACGTAAATGTGTGTAGAGCTTGGCTAAGCTGTCATGGGAGGATAGGGAGAAGATACAAATGCCAGAAAAGTGTGGGGAGAGCTTTGGGTGGTACAAGCATGTGTAACTAAGAGAGTTGGAATGAAAGTCCAAAATTAAATTCTAGGCTGCTCAACATGAACAAGTATTACCAGTCTGTGAACTGCTGTGAAGGGATAGTATAGAATAGATCTAAAAATTCTACTCTCTCCTCCTGCAAGTCCTCTACTATAGAAAAGCTTTCATAACATCACCTCTACCCTTACACTATAGGAGGAGTAATGGATGAGACTCCCATCAGATCAGTCACCAATCCTTATTCATTGTTTAATAAGACAGTCGGATCCCATTCCAGGAAATAAGTATGCTGCCTTTGCAGATTACAACCCCTGTCAATTCAGGCAAAAGGCTGAGACCACAGCTCTAAAGGACCATTAATGATACTTGGAACAGTTTAAATTGTCAAATGAGCTGCTTCAAGGATTATGTCCTTGGGTTCCATTTAGGTGGTGGTGTGTAATACTTGCTGACCGAAGGGGCAGCTTTAATTGGTGGTGCTGGTTTTGAAGTCCTATATTGAGAAGTTATCAGAACTGTTTTAATTCTATTCAGGGACAGGCTTCTAAACTAATTTTTTACTGTAATTTTAAATATTGAAGTGATGTTATCCAAATTCTCCTTAGATGTTTGAGTAAATGATATTTGGAAGGTGTTGCATATTCACAGACTTCTCTATTCAGGGTGAATTGGTGCAGAGTGTAGATATAGAGCAACATAAATGCTTTGTTTTGGACCTTATGGGTAAATTCATTCCAATTGCATATCTGGTATATAATCTCGTTAACTAATATGCAGTGTTTGTAGCAGCGTCGGTCCCAGGATATTAGAGAGGCAAAGTGGGTGAGGCAATATCTTTTATTGGACCAACTTCTGTTGGTGAGAGAGAGGTTGAAAGCTTGTCTGGGCTCACCAATAAAGGTATCACTCACCTTGTCCCTCTAAGCTCTCTAATAGTGAGAATCGCACCTAATTAAGTTTCTTAAAAACAATGCTTTACAAGCCTGTCTGTTAATCTTGTTTGTAATATTGCCCATTAAATAGAAAATGTACCATGCCAGATCTAGTTAATTTCAAAGCAAATTATAAGGAGAGCTAAATGGTACACCAGTTTGGGGGGGGAGGGGGAATGAAATGTTTAACCCAGTAATGCTGGAGTAGCAGACATCTACTTTTGACAAGCTGACAGAACAAGAGAATTGAAACTTGATGAATCTTAATGCATTCTGTCACATACTTCAATTTTCTCAAATTATTTCTCCAATTACTTCTAGTCTTTGTGAAGGAATGACTAATGATAATTAATACATTCTTATCATTTGCATATTCAGGCTCCAGTATTTCTGAAAAATGCAGATTTGTTGTGAGGACAAGCCAAGTATTTTCTTGGGAGATCAAAACACTTTAAATGCACTGCTGCAGTATATTTTCAAATGAACAGGAATCTAGTCGTTTGATTAGAATGAGTTTAACCTATTTTTCCCTAGGAAATACATTGCGGATAGCCCAGGACATGGACCCATTTGTGTGTTTGGTTTTTTTGGTCTGTAAAGCATCTATTGTCTCTTATGTACTGCCCTTTGCTTTGTTTGGGTGGCGGGGAAGGGCTCTCTCTACCAACTTGGCCGTTTAGTGCACCCACAAGGGGAGGCCAAATTTAGTGTTTAAAAATATTTTGTTCAAGATTCGGAAGAAAACTGTTCACATAAGATAAAGTCCATATGAGTGCAAGCTTCTTTATGTTGGCTCTGACGGCGTGCCTCAACTGTGACTCTGAAGGGCCACCTTTTAGGAGTGAGTAGTACAGCTGGGCAGAAATGATTTTCCTGTCCTGCATCAGGACAAAACCAAAACCGTATGAAGTTTTTTGTGAAAAATCAGAGCCAGACAGATCCCAGAATTCCCAACAGCCCAGTGGTTAGGGCACTCACCTGGGATATGGGAGACCTTGGTTCGTGTCCCTGCTCCAGTGAATATTTAATTTTAAGTGCAATGGGTCCAACAGGAGATGTTGAAAGACAGCCCCTGCCACCCCAGAATAGCCACAAAATAAACTATCGTGGTTAGGACTCTTATCCTGTATATGGAAGATTCAAGTCCCTGGTCTGAATGAGGCAGAGCTTGGGTCTTACATGCCCCCTAGAATAACCAGGTGGGATAGCGCACTCTCCATATGGTTTGGACCAGTCTATCTTGGACCTGGGAAACCTTTCTTAGCAAAAGTTTTTGTTGAAACTGGTAACTTCCTACAAAAAAGTTTTCCTTTTGACAAAGCTGAATTTTCCTATTAAAAAATAGTTAAGAAATTCCCACTAGATCTAGTGATGTAGTTTGGTTTGTGTCTACTCAATCTTGTAATCTCTACTGATATGGCCAGCAAGAGAGCCTTTTCTGATACGGACACATGTCTACTTGCAGCTGAACTGAACTCAAACGAAAAACCACAATCTGTTAAAGCCTGTAGCAAAAAAGCTCAGGAAGGCAACATTAAAGCTGGGACTGAGTAATGGACAGGAAATTAAAATGAGATTCAACTTGGAAAAACAAAACTTAATATTTGGCAGAATTGTCCACTGAAACAGATTCAATGGAAGGGAGATACTTCATTCCAATAATGCAGGAAAAATGCGAAGAGGAGATAATGAACAACACAAGATGAAAGTTTGCAAAAAAGGCAATGCAATTCAATTAAACATGGAGACATCACACCAAAGTCTGAGGAGGTGACATTCACTCTGATTCAGCTCTCGACTTGGGCAAGTCTATGTCAGTCTTTTCCAGACCACCTCAGTACCAGAATGTTGTTGCCTTGGGGATGGGGGGCAGGAGGGAATAGCAGGATTCAGCTAAGGGTGACAAAAAACGAGGGCTTCAGGCAGCAGTTGTGAAAGATCAGGGTGAGCGGGGTGGAATACTAAATATGTACATCTTTTTTGAGTGCTTGCTCATGTCGATTCCAATTAGGTGTGTGCGTGCCGCATGCACAGTAGCCGGAAGGTTTTTCCCCTAGCAGTACCTGTCAGCTCAGGCGCCCCCTGGAGTCTTTCCTTAATAGCGCCATATAGAGGGCCCTGCCGATCTGCCACCACTTCAATTCCTTCTTACCACCTATGACAGTTAGCCGGAACGCTTGTTTCTCTTGCCTCAGCAAGCCTTCTCCCTAGTAGTCTTCAGACTGTTTTTCTGTAAATACTTAAATCAGTTAGTTAGTAGTTGTAGTTAGTTAAGTCATTATATAGTTAGAATTCCAGTAGGGAATTGTTCTGGGGGTACCCCCTGTTTCCCCCCTCCTATCCCAGTCCCGGGACATGTCTCGGTCCCTGGGGTTTAAGCCCTGCGCAGCTTGTAACAAGCCTATTCCCAGGAACGACCTTCACACTTCCTGCTTGAAATGCCTGGGGGAATTGCATCAGAAGGACCATTGCAAGATCTGTAGGGGTTTCTGTCCCAGGATTCAAAAACAAAGAGACCCAACGGTTGAAGATCCTTCTGATAGAGGCTGCCCTCTATCCCCACTCAGAGCCAAGATTGGCTGAACCGACGCCTAGCACTTCAACATTGGTGTGCAGTGCTCCAGCATTGACACAAGAAACTTAGGCACTGAGAAAGGACTCAGATACAGACACTCAGTACTGACAGAGCTCCCTGCACAGGGGCTTCATGCATGGCAGCATGCAGCACCACTCCCAGTCCCCAGTGCCCCACAAGAAGAAGCCAGACGGGGCACTCACTCACACTGAGACCGGGACGGAGGGACTCATAAGCATTGGGCCATGTAAGTGCGGCACCACTTAGCCCGGCACCGTTGACTCCTGCCCCGACAAGGGGTCAGTCAAGTTTGGCTCCTCAGGACTCCCCTCTCCAGGAGAGTCACGGAGAGGCTTTGGAGCTGCCCTCCATGCTGGAGGTCTTTGAGGTGGCAAAAGAGCTCATTGTCTTCACGGCACCACCTTCCCCGCCCAGACAAGACAGGACACTGAAGGCAACAGCACCTCAAAGACTCTCTGTGCCGTCCCGAGGCAAGCCAGCAATGGTACCACATCTCTCACCTCGGCACCGGTCCCCAGTACTTTCTAGCAGCAGATTGGCAGGGGAGTCATACCATTCCCCATCTCCCAGCACCGCTCCCCTATAGTCCTCCCAGAGTGAGTCATCCCAGTAGGAATCGGAGGCGGAGTCCTTTGTGTCCAGGTGGAGCCAGCACAGATCAGAGCACAGACGCGTGAGGTCAGACAGGGAGAGAAAACAATTTCCCCATATGCCATGGCCTACGCAATGGTAAGCTCCAACCTAATGGCCATTTTGGACCCCCGGGGCATTCCATCAAAGCCAGGGGTCCTATTACAGGAGGTTGGTGTCAGTGGCTTCAGAAACCCATGCACCGCCCCCACCTGCATCGGTGCAGGACCAGCCACCCCACACCGTACCGGTTACTGCACTGGAAGATCTGGCACCATACAATCTCCACGGTGCTGAGGGCCAGGAGCAAGAGCAGGTCCTGAGTAGAACCTCGTCTTCGTCATCACCAGATGAGGCAGTGGCTGGAACCTCCACGGCTCCTGCACTCGAGGACAGTAGGGTCCACCAGCAGTTCCTGAAGAGGGTGCCTGAGAACTTGGGGCTCCAGATCAAGGAGGTCTGAGTTATCAAACCCCATGGTTGACATCCTGGCCCCCTGGGGACCCTCCTGAGTTGTCCTGCCACTTAAGACCATACAGGATACCACCAAAACGCTGTGGCAGACCCCCTCCAGTGAATGGACAGAGAGGAAGTATTTTGTCCCCTCTAAATGGTTTGAATACTTTCATTCACACCCGCCACCAGACTCTTTAGTGATGGCGGTGGCAGCAAATGAGCGAGAACATCAAGGGCACCGAGGTCCATCACCTAAAGCCTGAGATGCGAAGAAGCTGGACCTCTTCAGGAGGAAAGTCTATTCTACCAGGGGACTCCAGCTTTGGATTTCAAACCACCAGGTGATCCTTAGCAGATATAGCTTCAGTTCCTGCAGGGCTATGTCAAAATTCATGGAGCTTCTGCCAGAAGACTCAAGGGCAGAGTTCTCCGCCTTGGTGAAGGAGGGCAAGCTTGTGGCACAGGCTTCACTACCTACCTCATTTTCACTGGCATTCACTATTTTAGACATCCAATCGCCACCAACCATTTTGGTGAAAACTGAAACAAAGAAGTCATTAAGCACCTCTTCCATTTCCACATTTTCTGTTATTGTCTTTTCCCCCTCATTGAGTAACAGGCCTACTCTGTCCTTGGTCTGTTTTAATTCTGATGTTAATTTGCATGTGGCTGTGTATGTATTTCTTTTGAGGGCAAAAAAAGCCAAAGCGTAGAGAGTAGAGACCGACAACATGGTCACAAGTTTGTCATTTTCTTTAGCACATTGTACAAACAGCTTCCATTGTGCCTCGGCAAATTTAAATCACTGAATGGGACAACTGAATAGTTAATCGCACGCATAAATGTGATATGAGAGAACGAGTGTATAGGTGTTTATCTGCTCTGGGTTTGGATTGGGAATAGGAGTACCCTTAGGAGGACCAGAAGGATGTATTTAGTCGTGAGTTCTGGTTAGGAATAGCAATTTCTCTTTGATCCTGACACAGGAATACTATTTTGTTGTCATGTAAATCCAGCCCTTTGGATTCCTGGAATGGGATTTGAAAAAATGTTAAAAATGACAGTGGCCATAGGCCTTTAAGCAACATGCTTATTTCAATCAATGAAAGACAACAGATGCTATTTTAAGGAGAGCTAGTGCAATACATTTAGTTTTTTCTTTAGACATACTGCTATACATGAATTTAATTTAAACCTTATAAATTTTCTATCACTTTTGAAAGCTATAGATTCCATCCATATAGCTATTGGACTTCACTTAACATAATTAAAGAAACAGGAGAGATTTTCATTCCTTAAATATTGCAATAATACATGATTCAAAGTATCTTTAGAAGTGAGGAAATTTCCAAGAATCAGTCAGGCAGAGGGGATTTCTTTTATGGAAAAGTGAATATGTACAAAGTAAAGAAAAAACAGATCTTAAACATCCAGGTTATATCTGTTGGAGCGCCATTCACATAAGACCTAAGTCACATAAGAATTATTGACTCTACTAATGTTTACCAAAGTATATGGACAAATCTTTAGAAAATGTCTAGTGATGTTAGGTGCCTCCATTTTTTTGGATACTCAATTTGAGACTGCTTTTAGGAGTTCTACCTTTCAGATGGCGGTTGCCCAGCAATTTCTGATAATCAGGTCACTTCAGGGTTTCCCGGGTTGAGTACCCAAAATCACTGGTCACTTGAAAACTGTGGCCTATGGGTATATTGAAAAATACATATGTTTTATGTTTACTTGTATATAAAACTGTATATAGTTAATTTGTACTTCTTCCTTCCACACCCTCCCTATGTTGCTCCTACTCTTTTATAGGATGATCTTTTGGTGATAAGGACAGTGTCTTTTCATGTCCTCATCTGACTCCTAGCACAAAGGGACCCTAATACTGATGGGCCGGGGGGGACCTTTGGCCACTGCTGTAGCACAGCAGTAGTGTATTTCAGAGTCGTGTTGAAGGCAGTGGGCCCTTATTAGTGTTTGCAAAGTGCTTTGACATCTACAGAAGAAAGGTGAAAAGTATTTAATACAGAATGTTGAAATTTTTTAATACTTGGTATTTTAGCTGTAGAATGGTGGTCATGCATTTTTGGAAGATTCAAGGCAAGATGGAGGTGTTTTCTGAAGAGGAATGACTGCCATTGAATGCCACCTTTATGAATTCAGAATGTTATATTTAGCACAACACTTGCCACACCCATTCCCTGACAAAAAAGTGTTTGCTAGTAAGAGTGCAGAGGAGGCAGCAATATTTCACTACCCAGTATTGGACCCTTTGGTTCAGAACTTGACAAGAACTACCAGTAAGAGGAATGTAAATAGAATTATGGATATCCTGTGCCATTGCTCTGCATATGTTGCAACTGGGAATTGCAGTGCTGACAACTGTGTTACCGCTACCCGACTTCACGCTTGCTGTAATCAAATTTATTTGTGGTGTTTTTGTGGGGGCTGTAAACAGAACTCTCCACTGAACACTTGTATATTTTAAATAGAGCATGAAATTACCCTGTGAGGGTACATTTTTAAACTCAAGTTTTATTTAACCATTTAAAAAAGCAGCACTGCTGCACGAACTTTAAAAAAGAGCGTGCAATACATGGACTAATCCAGACAACATCAGCAAAGGTGTGATGGAAGGAAAGGGCCTGTTGAGATACTCTTAGGTTTAATGGTGGATAATTTAAAAAACTCATTGCAAGCTATAGTACTTGGTGTGCCTTCAGTGTACCTCCCCACCAATGAAATGCAGGCGCCAGTTGAGTGGAACTTGTATTGTTTGTTTGTATTACAGTAGCACGTAGGGGCACCAGTCACGGACCTGGACCCATTGTGCTAGGCACCGTATAAACACAGACCAAAAAGATAGTCTGTGCACCAATGGACTTATAGCAGCTTAACAGCACAAGTCTGTGCTACACAACAGGGGGGAGGGATAGCTCAGTGGTTTGAGCATTGGCCCACTAAACCCAGGATTGTGAGTTCAATCCTTGAGGGGGCCATTTAGGGATCTGGGGCAAAAAATTGGTCCTGCTAGTGAAGGCAGGGGACTGGACTCGATGACCTTTCAAGGTCCCTTCCAGTTCTATGAGATAGGTATATCTCCATATATTATTATTATTATTATAACAATAATTTAGGATACGAACTGAAGAATAATATATCTGCTTTAAACTGTATGATGAGCAGCTGATGGATTTTGAACAAAATGTAATTACCCAAGTAGGTATTTTCTTTGCTGGGAATAATACACTCATAGTGCTGAGAAAAATGCCGTAGAATCTCTAATTACTGCAAACGTTCAGGACCTCAGTTTTATCTCCAATCTAAAAGGCAACACTTCCACTGGTAGTGTCCTTTATACTGCTGGGGTACTACCTCAGTATTATCTCAGAAAGTAGATTTGTAGCTACTGACTTCAGAACGTTATGTTTAGGGCCCTACCAAATTCATATCCATTTTGGTCAATTTCATGGTCATAGGATTTTAAAAATCATAAATTTCATGATTTCAGATATTTAAATCTGAAATTTCAGTGTTGTAATTGTAGGGTTCATGACCCAAAAAAGAGTTTCGGGGGGGAGGTCACAAGGTTATTGTAGGGGAAGTTGCGGTACTGCTACCCTTATTTCTGTGCTGTTGCTGCTGGCGACGCGGCCTTGAAGCTCTGCCTGAAGGCCAGAGCCAGCAGCAGCGCAGAAGTAATGATGGCATGGTATGGTATTGCCTCCCTTACTTCTGCGCTGCTGCTGGCATTGTGCTGCCTTCAGAGTTGGGCACCCAGCCAACAGCCGCCACTCTCCAGCTGCTCAGCACAGAAGTAAGGGTGGCACTACCATGACCCACCCCCCCCAAAAAATAACCTTGTGATCCCCTGCAAATCCCTCTGGGTCAGGACCCCCAATTTGAGAAATACTGGTCTCCCCTATGAAATCTGTATAGTATAGGGGAAAAGCACACACAAGACCAGATTTCACAGGGCGGGAGACCAGATTTCATGGTCCATGACGCATTTTTCATGGACGTGAATTTGGTAGGGCTCTAATTATGTGCAGCACTCTGGATTTTCCTGAGAAATCATCCACCTACTACCGAGTGTGCCCCTCTCTACTTAGCATGTGAGAACTTGAAGGATGCATTTTCTAAGTTTTTCATCAAACTGACATAACTCCTCACTAACTACATTTCCGTCCCTTCCTTGCTGTTGTAATGCCATGTTTACCATCAGAATGCAAACTCTTCTGAGTAAGGAATGGCTTTCTATATATGTAGAAAGCACCAATAGCAATAAAATACTATAATAAATCATTAAAACTAAACTACAACTGACAAAATGAGGAAAGTACATTTTGCGATGGATTATCATTGCCATTCACTTGCTCGCTATATCACAGAGTCTCCCAATCATTACTTTGAATTAGTGATGTTTTATTGTCCTGTGATAACTTTCAAAAATGCCTTTCTCCATTACTTTCTGGCATGGAGGAGTCATCAGGTTTTTTGGCAGTCATCTTAAAACTGCTAGTTGAAAAGGAATATTTAAATTTAATATTTGGGATGACTACCAAATCTTTGCTTGTTGTACTTCCCTGAGTTATAACAGCATGTATAAACCCACCAGTACCGTCAGTGTAAAATCAGGGATGATGGTGCAATTTCTTCTCTGAGAATGTTTTTAGTAAAAATATTTCCTTTATTTCAAAAATGTATTAAACAAATATACCCGCTTATGTTAGTCTTCAATATATAATGCTTTCAATATTCTGGAGTAGATTAAAATGTCAATCATATTATCCATATTTCATAGTGTATCCTCCAGAAGCCTCAGGGAAGGTGCATATGTCTGGCTTTACTTATGTCCGACCAATAAAACAGCCCTCTGGAATGAAATCTGTGCAGGATATACAGCAAGATGTCAAATTAATTGTACCGAAATAATGAGCTAGCACCAAATGCTAATTAAATAGTGATGAAAGTCATACTTTCAATTATTTTCATTATGGTACAATGTTTTATGTAGACATTAAATGCTTGGAGTATGGGCATATATTGTAATTAGGTTTGTTGTATAAAAAAACAAGTTATTTCTTTTCTCTGATGAAATCCATATTAAAAGCATTTGAGGCCTCTGATCTTTCTGAACAGTATCTTTTTCAGATGGCTGAATTTATTAAACACTATTGTTTTCTTATCTCAGTGTTTGCTCAGCCTGTTTCTCATAGCCAAAAAATTGACATACTGTGGTAATATTACAAAGGGACTTTCATAATTACACAGCAGAACCAGACTGCCATTGCTATTTGTGATGGGGCATCTGCCCCACACTGGCCCATAAGGGGTTAATAGAGCCCTTGGGAGCCTGCACAGGAGGCAGCCAATCAGGGCCAGGCTGGCCCATATAAGAAGGGCTGCAGAACAGAGCAGCTTCAGTGGCTCCCTGGAGCTTGAGGAGGGAGGCCTGGCTGCCTTGGAGGAGGAAGAAAGCTAGCACCTTGGACAGAGCATTGCTGGGCAGGATCGTGAGAGTGAGCTCCCAGCTGACTACTGGCATGCTGAGGCCCTGAGACAAGGGTGAAGAAGGAGCTGGGGCTGCGGGGAAGTGGCACGGGGAAGTAGACTGAGGGGTTGGAGGGGACACAGCACGTGGCTGCCATCTACAGGGTCCCTGGGCCAGGACCCGGAGTAGTGGGTAGGCCTGAGTCTCTCCCTCCCCCACTCGCCACTGAGGAAGTGGCTGGACAGTGGACTGCCTTCCCCCAGAAGGGGGGAGAACCAAGTGTGACACAGCTGGAGGACTATGTTCGGAAGAGGATGTCATGGTCCTTGGAGCCACATGGGTCCAGGAACAGAAGTGACAGTGGCGAGGCACCACCAGAAGAGGGCGCACTGGTGAACAGACCTAATCCCCAGGACAGCCAGCAGGAGGTGCCGCAGAGGTGAGTCCCATCCTGTCACACTATTCCACATACCAGTTTCCCCTGCCCTGTTCATGCTATTATATCCAGAGGTCCTTGATTCAGTCCCTGCCAATGATACAATCAGGGATGTCATTGCACATGGATTGTCTAAACATTCATTTTCTTAAAAGATTACGAACATGAGTACAGTATTAGCTGTGGAACAGACATGCATCATTAAATTAATAAAACATTCAAAATAAAGTTCTCAAGCCCATCCATTTACCTCCTTATCAGGTTACTTCCAGGACTTCCCTGCTTGTCTCACTCCCCAACTTCCAGGTTTTTATGCTGGAGCCTACTCGCTCCCAGCAATATCTATATTCTGCTCTGTTCTCCCTGAAAACACTCTCTCTCTTTGGTTGGAAGGCCAGCAGCCTGGCTTCCTCCTGCTGTTCTAAGGGGAATCAGGTGATTCCTGCTCAGGTGTGCCTCTTTAGTAACCAGGGTTGGCTGGCCCCCAGGCCTCCTAGCCTGTAAGGGACAAGCCACCCTATTACACATGGAAGAGCAGGAGTATTTGAGCTGAAGAATTAATAATGCATGGTAGAAAGGAACTGCAGTGCCAGCTGCTGAGAGGGTAATTTCAATACTCATAATGATTTTCAACTTCAATTTTAAAACTATCACTTCAGAATTATCCCTCACCTAAAGTAAAAAACTTTCCCCAGACCATAAGAATAGAATCTGAACATCCGGAGCATGTGGAATTAATGACTGAATATTATGCAGAGAGCCATTTAATTAAAAACACTTTCATTAACAATGCAGTTGGAGAGTGTATATGTGTTATGTAATTAAAGATAGTACATCAGTAAATGATACTATGTAAAACCAATTCAAAAAATTCAAATGAGATGGTGCAGCATAAGGAACTTAATGCAAGTGGGAATAAAAGTGGATGTGAAATAAGGTCTGAGTTCTTTCCTAAACTGGAAGCTCCAATTAATCTACTTTTGGCAAGATGATTCAGTACTTGTATTTTAATAATGGGCTGTATGCTTTTAAAGGTGCTTTACAGCATTAGGTACCAAATATCTTTTCTCCCCATTCCCTTCCTCCAGCAGAGTGAGGATTTCCTGACAGCATCAACCAGCTTTGCTGACTTTATCAATCTAGACTGCCTAGCGCTCCATTTTAATCTGATTGCACTTTTACTTTCTGCATAGTTATATTGTGCCTGGGTATGTCCCAAAAGCTATGGTTGAAACGGGATTCCTGCAATATCCAATTTCTTCACTTTAGAGGCCACTTTCCCCCCCCTCTTAATCATCCCTATAGGACAGTCAATAGCAAGCCCTTGAAGTGAGCAGCAATCTAGATTTTTCAGGAATGCAGAACGGTAATACAGGATAATTTGGCTAATCTGAGCATTTTGTGATTTACAATAGTATCTTTTACCAAATTGTGTATCGTGTATGAGAGGATGTTGGCATCCTCAAGCTTTGATATTTACATTTTAAAAGAATTTCACGGGGAAGAGGATTCTATTCCCATAGTTCACTGAATACATAATGCCTGAATGTCAAAAAGAAAGAGTAGTTTAAAATGAAATCATAAAACTTGCATGTGTCTAACACTGAATTGATACTGTGTTCATTAAAATAAAATTTAAAAAATCTTGTATTAAGGGAATGGTTGCAGGAGTTAAACACTCAAGTCAGGAATGCCACAGTTAAGTGTGTATGCATTAAGACTAATTACACAATCATATTTATCAAATAATACTGTAGTAAGATAAGGCCCTGAAACATAAGGCCTTGTATTAGAGGCCTGGTATGAGGCCTGGGCTAAAGTAATGGTCAAAACTTGCTTATATAAAGCAAAGTTAAATTGTGAGCAAGAGACAGGCCCTGCTCACAGGATCTGGCAAGAACAGGGCTGATATTGCAGAAACACACTTTCCTAAGTAGTGCTAGGCATAAGAATATATACGCAAACACATTTCAGAAAGGTGGTACCAGAACACCTTGATACCAGCACATTCCCCAAACATAACAGGAACACACTGACCCATCCTAAAGATAAGGTCAGGATGACAGCATGATGGATAGAGATGCTTTGATCAAGCCAATATGTACAAGGCAATGGGTGGCACCCTGATACGTTGGGGTAATACATAATTTGTTTGTGTCTGTGTATAAAGATGTATCTTGGAGGCAATATCTTTGTCTGGCTGAGGGGAGAATGGAAAGTCCCACCATTTACTGAGCTGGCCCATTGTCATGGGTATACATGTGTTCGTGTACCTGTAACCATTGAACTGGGGCATTAGCACTGTGCTTCGTCGGCAATAAACCTGACCAGGTTCCTTCATTGAAAACCGAATCTGTGGATTTCTTGGGCAGTTTGATCGGAGCCTGCTGTATGGGCTATCTGGCCTGAGTCAGTACAGCATGCGGAGAGAACACATGCACAGCCAAACATCTGATGACAAATACAATATAATATGCAGTTTTGTCCTATAATCTTAAATACACAAGTGTAGCATCTTGCAATATTTTTCATCCTTTTCTATTTACCTTTTCTAACAAATTTGTGTCTTCAGTACACTCCTCACTAGACCACAACACTAGCAGAGCATGCATGCACAGTCTGGCCTTCCTTCATTGCATATTTTTCAAATACCGCTTAAAAAAAAACCAACCTGTGGGGTGGAGACTTTCAAAAGTGCTATGGGATTTAGGAGCACAAGTTGTATTGGCTTAAAATGGACCATAGAGACAATTTTCCAGATGGTCCCAAGTTATTCAAATCAAAGCCAGCTTCGTAGGAATGTAGGCCCTCTCCTAGATGAGGCACATATCAAATTTCAGCTTTCTACTCCCAACTGTTTCAGGTGTAAAGCTGTTCAAAATTAAGTTCCTTTAAAAAGAGAGAGAGAGAGAGAAAGTGTGGAGGCAAAGACACTAAGTACTCAAAAATGGATGAAATGATTTTGCTCAAACTCAGAAATAAAAGAAAATAAAAATTAAATCCACTTTTCCATGAGACTGTAGAGATATATTTATGACAGATTTGGAGATGCTCCCTCATAAGGGACTGTGTTGTGAGTGTGGGAATTTGGAGATGGAGGCTGGGGTTGAGAACACCGCATGGCTGTGTGCAGCAGTTCACCAGAAACGCTCTCCAGTTTGTTTTTATTAAAGTTTTATTCCTTTCTCATTCACTGGCTTGTTATTTAATGAACCCCAAGACCGTTACATGGTATCAGAAGTGTTGAATGAGAAGCAAACTGCAGTCATTTTGAAATTAATTCCTGTGTTTACATTTGAAAGCAGAGACAAAGGGAGTCACCGGAAAAGCATATGGAGCACCAGGCACAGAGGCTTTTGCATGTATTTGGTGAGCACAGTAGTAGCTTGACTAGCTTAAGAAGGGGAAAAAAGCCAAAAATGGATGTGTTGCAACCTCCATCCAGTCTGCAATTGTCAGGCAAAGTTGCAGAGAACTGGAAAAAATGTAGACAGAGATTTTAATCATATTGAGCAGCCATAGGGGCAGAGGAGAAAATTGATAAAGTGAAATCATCAGTCTTTTTGCATGTTGGTGGGGAGGAAGCATTAACAACTTCAAATTTGAAGAAGGTGAAAGCATGAAGTTAAGTAAAATACTGACTACATTTGAGGAACATTGCATGCCAAAAAGGAATGAAAGCTTTGAGAGAGAGACATTTTTTACATGCATGCAAAAAACTGATAACACCATAGGGCAATATGTCCCAGAATTAAGGAAACTCATTAAAACCTGTGACTTTGGTGAGCTGACAGTCTGTGGTCAGAGAGAGAATCATTTGTGGCTTTAAAGACAATGTTTTAAGAGAGAGACTGTTTCGTGAAGGAGACTTAACTTTAGAAAAAGCTCTCCAAATATGCAGGACAGCAGAATGCGTGAAAGCACAAGACAAAGAGCTGAATTCACCAGTAGGGTTTATCCATGTACTTAGTACAAAAGGATATAGCCAGAATAGGTCAAATCAAAGAGTGGAACCACTTGCTATGAAAACCACTGCTAGGGGGAAGACTGGGTACAGTCAGTCACGTGGAAGGTGTGGATCACAGCATTGCCCCAAACAGTGTATTTTCTTTGGGAAACTCTGTCATAAATGTGGGAAAAATAATCACTTTTCAAAATTCTGCGGATCCCAAACGCAGACAAGTCAGGTGTATTCAGTTAAAGACAATCTGGTTAGGAGTTTTTCAGCGATTTACTGGGATCTAGCAAGCCTGTTGAGAGGGACTGGACACTGCCTATCACAGTGAATGGAACAATTATTCCACTGAAATGGGACCCAGGAGCTCAGGTTAATATTCTGTCTGAACAAGATTGAGAGAGAGTAAAATTAAGACCAAAACTGGGTCCCACAAAAAATAAAAGTAACTGGTTATTCTGGAACAAATATACCAGTGAAGGGGAGGTGCATTCCTAGCATCAACCATAAAAACACCATGTACTCCTGCTCCCTGTAGTGCTGAAAGAGGTGACACCAATTTTAGGGTTGGCTGCATGTGAGAAACTTGATCTAGTTATTTTAGTAGAACGGGTGCTCCAGTTCAAGATCATACTGAACCTGGCTATGAGGCACTTTTTCAGGAGTATCATGACCTGTTTCAAGGGTTGGGTTGCTTGCAGAGTGAACATACAATCTAGATAAACAAACAGGTCCCTCCAGCTATCCATCCATGTAGAAAGGTGCCATTTGCACTCCATGATAAACTCAAGGCTGAGCTTGCAAGGATGGAAGCAATGCAAGTGATACAAAAAATCAAGGAGCCAACAGAATGGGTGAGCTCCCTAGTCATTGTGGAGAAAAGTAATGGCCAGTTACGCATATGCTTATATCCCAGAGACCTCAATGAGGCTATAAAAAGAGAACATTTCAAACTACCAACCAGATAAGACATTATGGCTCAATTTGCAAATGCTCAATATTTCAGTAAATTAGATGCATCCTCGGGTTTTTGGCAGGTAAACTTAACGGTAAAAAGCTCAAAACTATTCCATTTGGAAGATTCTCATGCTTACCCTTCAGCATAGGTTCAGCACCAGAAGTGTACCACATAGATCATTTGTATGGTTTTGAATATATTAATGGTGTTGACACCTCAATGGATGACATCATCTTGGGCTCAATGAAAAGGAGCATGATTGTCCTGCATGCAACTAGAGCTGCAAATATCAAACTAAATAGGGAGAAATGTGTGTTTTAGGGGTTACAGAACTGATTTTTGTTGGGGACATTATTTCCAACGGAGGTGTAAAACCTGATAAGAAGAAGATTTCAGCCACTGAAATGGTGCCACGTCCCCATAGAGAGATGTCCAACGGTTCCTGGGACTGATTAATTATCTTGGATAATTCATACCGAATCTATCTACCAAAGCAGCGGCTTTGAGAAAACTCCTAGAGAATAAAAATGAATACCCCCCCAGTCTGCCCTACCCGCCCCCAGCGTGGTCGGTATTGCGGTGCAGAACAGGAGGAACCATGACAAGGTTTAAAATAACTGATAGAAGAACCAGTGTTGAAGTTCTATGCACCAAGAAGGCCTATTAAAATCTCAGGAGATACTTCACAGTCTGGGCTAGGGGCAGTGATTTTACAGAAGCATGAGGATTGTTGGCAACTAGTGGCATATGCATCCAAATCACTGACTGAGGCAGAAACCAAATATGCACAGATCAAAAAGGAGCTTTTAGGAATATTGTTTGCCTGTGAGAGATTCAATCAGTATATTTATGGACAGACAGTGGAAGTTGAAATGGACCACAAGACCCTGATTGTGTTATTTAGCAAATTGCTAAATGACTGTACCTTAAGGATTTAAAGAACGATGATAAAGCTGCAAAAGTATTATTTGGTTGTGACCTACATGCCTGGTAAATTAATGTTCACTGCAGATGCATTTTCCAGAGCAGTGGCTGCCAAGAAACCAGAGAAGACTTTAGAGACAGAGATGCAAGCCTATGTAGATCTGATTGTAAAGTCAATTCCCAGAGCTAACAGGAAACTATGACAAATAAGAGAGGAAATGGAGAAAGATGAATCATTGGAAATCCTTAAAGAAGTGATAATTAAAGGTTGGTTTGAAGAAATAAGCAGTTGCTGTCCAAGTATAAGAGACTATTGGAACCGCAGACATGAATTTGCTGTGCTAGATGGGGTTTTTCCAGAGCAGTAAGATTGTAATTCCAATAAACCTCCCAAAGGATTTTCCTCAGCATGTCTATGAGGTTCATTTAGGAATTCAGAAGTGCAAACAACAAGCATGAGAGGTGCTGTATTGGCTGCGGATCAATCTCGACATCACTAATGTCATAGGAAACTGCTTTTCCTGCTTGAAATACAAGCCATGCCAACAAGCAGAACCACTGAGACCTCATCCAGTTCCACAAAGGCCTTATGAGAAGGTCGTCACTAATTTATTTACCTGGCAATCAAAGGATTATTTAATAGTCACAGATTATTATTCTCTGTATCCAGAAATGTGCACACTGCACAATACTAATGGTAAATCAGTGATAGCCAGCATGAAGGGAATCTTCTCCCCACCTGAAATTCCATATGACGTCTTTAGCAATAATGGGCCGCAATATTCCAGTGCAGATTTTAGGTAATTTGTCCTAGATTGGGATTGTCATCAGAAAACATCAAGTCCAAATTACCCCCAATCAAATGGACTTGTGGAAAGGTCTATACGGACAATAAAGAACCTTATGAAAAGACTTTTGACAGTGGGGGTGATTTGTATAAAGCTTTATTGATTTACTAAAGTACACCCCTGAAGAATGGCTTTTCTCCAGTTCAGCTGTTAATGGGAAGAAGGATCCAATCTAATTTACCAATTACTGATAACCTGCTGCAATCTCATAACAATGGCACCATGCTGAAGATGAAAGAAAATCAGAAGTGGAAGCAGAAATATTATTTCAACAAATGGGCTGATGATCTCCCATCTCTTAACCCAGGTGATAGTGTGCCTGAGGAATCACACCACTAATACTTGGGGCCAAAGGGGTACCATTAAAGAACAGCTACATCCAAGGTCTTCTGTAGTCCAAACAGACCAGGGTGACACATTTCAATTCATCGAAGGGATTTCCCATCTGACTGATCCTTTATCATCGATGCACAAAGGAGAAACCTGTCAAGGAACAAGAAAACAACTCAGACCCTAATGAAAGGCTGATACTAAGAAGATCAGAGTTGGCGATTAAACATCCTGAAAGACTGATAGAGACTTCTTAACCTGCCTTGAGAAGGGGTATTTGAGGAAAGTGAGTAGTAAAAACTCACTCCAGAGTGATGTGCTGGTAACCTCTCCTCTCCTCTGACACACCGGGTTTACAGAAATGTACTAGATGGGTTGAGAATGTAATGTGTGTTATTAGATAGTCAACTGTTTTTATATAAGAATTAATTCTTTTTTCTTTAACAGGGAAGATGTAAAGATATGTTTATGAAAGATTGATGCTCCCATAAGGGACTGTGTTGTGAGTGTGGGAGTTTGGAGATGTGTGCCCTGGAACTGGGGTTTGGGACCGCTGCCTGGCTGTGTGCAATGGTTCACCAGAGACGTTCTCCAGTTCGTTTTATTAAAGTTTTATTTCTTTCTCATTCACTGGTTTTCTGTTTAATGAACCCTAAGATCATGACAGAGACCAAGTTTGAAAAACTTCCCAAAAGCTTGGAGTGACTGAAAAGAAGGGGATTAGGAAGGAAAACATTATGCAACCATAACTACAGCAGTTCCTGCTGCTCCTCCCACAATCATGAAAACAAATTCTTAGACAAAGTTCTGAATAACTTAATCGCTATTGTTCAAGGCATCTGGTTGCAAGTTACCTACTTTGGAAACTGGCAGCTTCTGCCTTATTAATGAAATCTCAAAAAGAAAAGATCGCTGGTAAGTAATTAGTGTGCTAATTTGTTATATCCAAACTGACTGATACTGAAATCTTGGCATATAACCTGTTAACTTCTTCTGTGCCTATTTTTAAATCTAGGGCTAACTGCCAATGGCCTCCCCATCTCATATTTCACTTTTCTCTTTATTTCCAATTTGGAACCAATTACAACGTATCACCTTTCAGGAAGATCACCAGCTTATTTGGAGCTGTTAAGATAAGGTAACTCAAAACTTAATTGACTGCATAGTGATGAAAGAGCTTAAACTGCCTTACATCTGGGAACCAGGCAAGAGAATAGAGAGAAGCAGAAATTGAATTTGCATCTGATGTGGCTAAAACTGCCAGGTACAGACATAGAGATGCTGATTGAAACATCGTTGTCAGTGAATTGAAGGGTCTGTTGATGAACTGAAGGATGCAGTGCAATCGCCTCAGATCAGGATGGCAATAAACAGGCATCTATCCCAGCTTTCTCAGCCAGCTGAAGTAACAAATATAGGGGAAATAATGGAATGTCTGCAAAAAAAAAAAAAAAAAAGACATAAGAACCAACAACAGAAAGAGCAGCCTTAGGCATTATTTGTATTGTGGCACTGCTCAAAGTCCCAATTCTGAGCAAGGACCTCATCTTGCGGGACTCTGTACAGACACCTATACCAGATGAGTTTACAACATAACTTGAAATAAGATATATGTAGCAACCAGAGCCGTTGCTAGGGGAAGGCGAATTGGGGAGACAGTTCCAGGCCCCGCGCTTCGGGGGGCCCCCGCAGGCCGGTGCGATTGGCCGGCGACGCATGGGCAGCGGGTGAACCGCTGGCTGGGGGAGGCTACCCACAGCCCCACCCCTTTCACCCGAGGGAGAGTGCGCGATGCCACCACCGCAGCCTCCCCAGCCCCGGGAAGGTGGGTGGTGTGGCCCCAGCCCCCTGGAGCCCAGTGGCACCGCTGAAGTGGGGCCCTGAGGGAGCGGAGTGTGGGCGGGGCACGCCTGGTTGTTTGGGGAGGCATCGCCTCCCCCAGCCTCCCCTACCCCCCCCCAGTCTGTCCTACCCGCCCCCAGCGTGGTCGGTTCCAGAAGTGACGTCACTTCCGCCCCGGGCCCTGCACCCCCCTAGGGACAGCCCTGGTGGCAAGAATAGGAGGGGACAGGGAGTGGAGAGGGTGAGTCTCAAAGACTAGATGATAGGGTTGAAATGGGTGAACTGTTGAATGGGTGAACTTGATTTCAAATCATCTGAAAGATTTTTAATAAATAAAATTAACTAATCAGGCATAATCTAAGTAGTTGTCCATCAGGGTTCCCCTTAACAGGACACCAGAATTAGCATTAAGGCCACTGTATGCTCTCATCAACATGAGACCGAGACCTTTCTTCACCTCAGGAATATCTGTTCTCTCTCCAAAAGGGAGCTCCTGTTTCACGTACAGTCCATGTGCAACAGGCACTTCTAGTTCTCGCATGCCCCCAAATGATCTGCTTTTGCTCCCAGAGCATCTCAGCAGTTAGTGCTAATGGCAGGTTTTAAGCATGGCACTGACAGTTGAGCTGCACATGTGCTGATTTATTCAGTCATCAGGTGAATATGACCATCTAGATTGGATGGTCCTACCTGGCCAATTTATTTACATGTATTTTGTATTTTATTGCATATTTTAACTACTGTAAAAGCACCTGGAGTCATGGATAAAGACTTTCAATAAATTGCAGGAAATAAAATACCACTGGTCAACTTCTTAAACATCTTTTAGTTAATGCCCTCTTCTTCTATATACAAAATATATTTAATTTTCTTAAACTATTCCATTTGATCTGTTTGACTGTCACTGTTTTTTGATAGATTGAAAAGGAGCTTGTCATGTACCTTTTTATGACCCCCCCCCCCGCAAAAGGATATTCCAGTAAGCCTTTGTGTCAAATTCCTCCAAATGGTAAGTAGGTAGATATGTTCTGAGTAAACTGTGTTTTCCTGTGAACTTATTGTTTTTTAATTGGGCTACAGCTGGTGCTGGATTTGTGCCAAGTTAGTGACTGGTTTATGTCTTTGCATAGTTTATTCTTGTTGGCTTTTCCCTTGAAGCTTTTGTGTTGCGTCCAGGTTACATTGAGACTCGCAACTAGAGGTGCTAGAATTTGGGGTTTAATCCTGATTTTTAATGTATAGATGAGTAGCAAATATGGGGGCCAAAAATCTGTGAGACTGAGAAGCTAGCAGCAGTCTCTGCACTGAGATGTTTTTATGCCACACTGCTGCCAACCTCCAAAAGAACATGTTGGGGCAGATCCGTTCTCTCTAGGTATAGGTCTTCAAGTCAGGTCTAGTAGGCTTGTGTTGGAAGATTTTCAAAATAAGGAGTGGTTTGACCAAAAGTGGGATGTTTTAGCCCCTTGCAATTCACATTCGTCTATCTAAAACTAGTGTATCAGAAGTGTGTTTCATGAACTCGAACAGCTTCAGGTGCACAATCAATAGGGAGCTGTTTGGTGATGTGAGATTTAACCCCTTTTAGCTAACTCAGGGGCATAAATCCAGTACTCGGGGACATTATATGAATCCGTGGCATTCCTTGAACGACTGTGTTTCCATAAACCCATGAATGGATTACACTAATTCCTAGATTTTTAGCAGTGACAAGTACAGTGCAGGCAATGTTCTCCAATTATAATTCAAAGCAAGTTTGCCAATATATTATATAAATGTCATTTTATTTAACATGGAATGGAAACTACTTATACTAAATATATGTAAGAGATGATTATCACTGAAGAGATAGAGATGGGAATGACACAGTCTAGTTTTTTGAATGAGGCATCCCACAGCTAAAAACCCACTTGATGATATGCCTGTCATTCAGCTGTCTGGGATATATATTACTTTTCATTGCATATCTTTTCTTATAGCTGAATATGGTGAGTAATGATGGGGAACCACTATTATTATTATTATAAATAAGAAATTAGCCAGATTATGCCGGTCTACAGTAAACCTACTAAATGAAAGGCTAAAACAGCATCTCATTAATGAACAGAATTCTAACATTCTTGCATTGCACATAATTAATAATAATAATAATTCCATTCACAGTGAACCAATGACACACTGATCCCATGCTGAACACTTTCATTCAGGTGCTATGGCAGCTCTGACAGTTGGAATAGAGGGTACATTTTGGGGTTCACTTTTTATCACTCTAGTAGGTTAATTCACATACTAAAGAGTGTGCATACCTAGCAAAGCCCAATAAACTCACAAGTGAAAGGTGCTCTGCTGGCCTTATAGACAGTAGCGGCGCCGGAAGGTCCCGCCCCCGAAATGCTGCCCCCAACAGCGGCGGCGGAAGGTCCCGCCCCCAAATTTGCATGGCCGGCCGGGGCGCCGGCGCCCCCAAAATAGCAGTGCCCTAGGCGACCGCCTAGGTCGCCTAATGGGTTGCGCCGGCCCTGCTTATAGATTTTTCTATAGCACTCACTGCTTTAGTACCTAAGCATCTCATACCTTATTTATTATTTGTATTATGATAGCTCCATTGTAGCTCTAGGCATGGACCATTGTAGCTCTAGGCATGGACCATAGCCCATTGTGCTAGAGACTGTACAAACACGGAACAAAAGAGTGTCCCTGCCCCGGGAGTTTATAATCTAAGACAAAAGACAACAGAGGGATATAGACAGATGTGGCAGTACAAGAAAACAATAGGACAATATTGGTCAGCATGAGAAGTGGTGGTCTCTGCACACTACCAGCCTAACTATTCTCACAACACTCTTATGAGCTAGAAACACAGTATCTGAGTTTTACAAATAGGGAATGGAGGCACACACATTAAGCAATTTACTCAAATTCGCACTGGAAGGCTGCCACAGAACCTTGACCTCCTGAGTCGTAGCGTAATAGCTTGAACACGAAGCTATCCTTCCTTATCTTCAACATTATGGTTGTACCCTGCCAGCTGCTGAGCACCTTTTTGGCACTTAGCACTCTACAGGCTCAGGCCGGTTATATCTATCAATATAAAACAGAATTTTCTGGATCCAAATTATCAAAATTCTTATAGAAGAAAAGCAAAAACGGATGAACCAATCCACTGAATGACCCCTATTGTCTAGAACAAAAGGATTTTCTGTTAGCTAAAGAAAAATATAATTCTATCCTAATATGCACACATTGGGTTCCTGATGTTTTTTCAATTATCCATCTTTTTCCATGCATCTAAAGGTAGAATTTGAACCACTGAATTTAAAATGAAGAACAAAGGTGATTATACACACACACACACACACACACACACACACACACACACAAAATGTATTGTAATGATATAATTAGAAAAAAAGATTTGTTAGATGTGTTTTGGTTTAAATAAAATTTTTATTTTAGGATTTTTTTTTAAATAAAAGGTTAATGTAAAAGCTGTTTGCTACAAACATTTGCAACTTACTGCTTCTTTATTTTATGTTACCAAATGTCATATGTTAACATATTTTAAGTGAAGGTGTAAATTGCCTTCAATTTCTAAATATAATTCTTATTCAGATTCACAAAGAGTGACAATTATTAGTCCCTAACATGTCTCAGAATTAATTTAAAAACATCTGCTAGTGTAGCAAGAGACCAGTATATTTGAGCCTACATAGCTGTCAGATACAGTACATAATTCTATTGAATTAATTCCTATTGTTTACACTGGTAGCCTGAAAATACAGAGTTAAGCTTGAAGCTCTGTCATTGAGCTGCCCTGTTAAGTAGGTATTGGAGGGGGCTCAGCAGTCAGTCTCCATTTCTGGGTTTAAGTAAGACATGTTTCTTTTAATTCCATTTAAAAATATTTTTTAAAATAAGAGTACAGTATTTTCTCTCGTTATATTAAAAAAACCAATGTAACAGATTTGAAAGCAAGATGGTCAACTGGTGCTCCACAGGCCAAATGTGTCTCACTGAATTGTGCAGCACATAGCTGACCTCATCTGTCAATGCAGGTGTGCAGCATGTATAGTCCACTATGCAACAAATGCTTTGTCTTGATCCAAATGGTGGTTATTGCCAAGCTCAGAGTTCTTGGCCCACACTATACAGGTCAAATGCTTGTCCTGCAAATATCTGAAATGCCAAAATATATCTGCAGGTTATCTTAGCACATTGTTGGAATATGGCTAGTAAATAAGAATTGTAGCTCACTTCTAGTAATCCTTAGGGCTTGTCTATATGAGGAAATAATTGGAATAGCTTTTCCACTATGGCCATTCCGGAATAGCTCCCTGAATGAATACTCTTATTCCAGAATGTGTCTATTCAGGGAGCTATTCTGTAATAGCTATTCCAGTCTATTTTCCCACATAGAAAATCCCTTAAGTTCTAGGCATATGAAGTGCGTGCAGAGGCTGTGTTGAGGTGTGCTCCTATGAATTCCAGGGACTGTGTGGTGTGCAAAGTTGATTTTTTGATGTTAATGCTGACTCCCAGGGAGGAGAGGAGTAGAAGGAGCTGGGACGTCAACTTTCAAGTTTCCTTTCTGGACTGTGCCACCAGCAGCCAGTCATCTAGGTAAGGGAAGACAAGGACTCCTTGTCATTGGAAGTGAGCCGCTACCATGGAGAAAACATTTGTGAAGACCCATGGGGCAGTGGTAAGTCTGAACAGGAGAATCCTGTATTGGAAGTGCTGAGGACCCACCATGAATCTCAGGAACAGTCTGTGGGCCATTTGAATGTCAATATGGAAGAAGGCATCATGCATATTGAGAGCCGTGAACCACATGTCTTTTTTTAGTGAGGGAATAATGACCACAAGCATGAGCATACTAAACTTTGGCTTGTGAATGGAACGGTTGAGGTGTTGGAGATCCAAGATTGGTCTCCATCCCCGCTTCTTCTTGGGTACCAGAAAATAATTGGAATAGAACCCTGTGCTCTAAAAGGTGGTAGGGCAGTGGTTTTCAAACTTTATGCATTGGCGACTCCTTTCACACAGCAAGCCTCTGAGTGTGCCCCCCCTTATAAATTAAAAATGGGGGGGGAGGTAATTTAATGAGGGCTCAGGGCTGTCAGCCAGAGCTCGCAACCCCCATTTAACCACCTTGCAACCCCCTGAGGGGTCATGACCCCTAGTTTGAGAATCCTTGCTGTAGGGACTTGCTCCACTGCTCCTCTCTGGAGGAGGGAGTCCACCTCTAGAGTAAGAATAATGTTGAGAGTGATCCTTGGGATGGGATCAGGGCAGGGGATGTGGAGGAGGTAACACCACAAACTCGATGGTAGAGCCATGTTGAATGACATCCAGGATCCACTTGTCCATTGTTTGAGTGGTAGCCGTGTTAGTCTGTATCAGCAAAAACAACGAGGAGTCCTTGTGACACCTTAGAGACTAACGAATTTATTTTGTCATAAGCTTTCGTGGGCTAGAAGCCACTTCATCACATGCATGGAGTGGAAAATACAGGGGCAGGTATAAATACATGAACAGATGTGAGTTGCCTTACCAAGTGTGAAGTCAGTCTAACGAGACGATCCAATTGACAGCAGGATACCAAGGGAGGAAAAATAACTTTTGAAGTGGTAATGAGAGTGGCCCATTTCAGACAGTTGACAAGAAAGTGTGAGGAACAGTAGGGAGAAATAAGTATTGGGGAAATTAGGTTTAGGTTTTGTAATGACCCAACCACTCCCAGTCTTTATTCAGGCCTAATCTGATGGTGTCCAGTTTGCAAATTAATTCCAGTTCTGCAGTTTCACATTGGAGTCTGTTTTTGAAGTTTTTTTGTTGAAGAATTGCCACTTTTAGGTCTGTGGCAGAAAGATTTTGAGATGGGCCCTGAAAAGGATGGCTGGCAAGTGCATTGGGGTGCAAAGTGGTTGATGGCTTTCTAGTTGCACTCGGACATATCGCTTATGCAAACATTGAGTGTGTTGGGCAGAGGACTGTACCATTGGATCAGGCAGACAGTATCTGTGGACCTTTGGGCATTTCTGTGGAGGCTCGTAGGTGGTAGAACTGGGGAGTTCTGTAGCATTGCGTATGTGACAGGCGTTAAAATTTTCGCTTTGGTGTTGGCGTATATAGGCCTGAGGATTGCAAAGTGGCACTATAATCTTTCAGTGAGTGCAAGGAATCATCCATCTTCTGATTGAAGAGGTGTGATTTATCAAAAGGGAGGTCCTCAACTCTTCTGTACCTCCCTAGGGAAACCTGAGGAATGTGACCAGGATTCGCTCCTCATGACAATTCCAGTCGCCAATATGCCCAAAGACATGTCCGTTGAATCAACTGCAGCCTGACGTATGGACCTAGCGACCAACTTGCCCTCCTCTAAAATAGCTTGGAATTGGGCATGATCCTGTTGAGGTAGTTTATCCGCGAATTCTGCCATCTGTCCATAGTTTAAAAAGTCGTATTTGGTCATCAGTGCCAAGTAGTTCAAGATCCTGAACTGGAGGCTGTCAGAGAAGACCTTTTGACCCATAAGGTCTAGCCTCTTGCCCTCCTTGTCAGTGGGGGTGGAGAGTGGATGCTGTTGTTTAGCCTGTTCTGTAGCAGCCTGAATCACCAGGGAATTGGGCAGAGGATGAGAGAACAGAAACTCAGACCCCTTTTGGGAGGGTCAAAGTACTTCTTTCTGCCCCTTTCGGGATGGAGGTGTATGTGGCCAGTGTATGCCACACAATGCAAGCCGGTTGGAAAAAGGCATCGTTGATCAGTAGGCCACTATGGCCAGTACCGATGCATGTAAAATGTCTAGTAATTGGTGCTGACTGTCCTGCACCTCATTCAATGGGAGCTGGAGAGTATGCTATCCTTCATAACAGCTCCGGAAACTGACAATAGTCTGGGGGAGAGAAGGGCATCGTCAACACAGCCACGTCCGGGGACGACGAAGGATATCTCTCTGGATCCGTTGGTACCGCTGGGGCCAGGCTGATCAGCGCATTGTCTAGTTTTGGTTCTGAACATCTGGTCAACGAAGGACGGGGCAGTGATACAGGAGAGTGGTCCTGCATTGAACGGGACAGTTCTGAAGGCGAATATTGGGGCCACGAGCGCCAATATGGCCAACCTGGTTGATTCTGCTGTTGCAGCAGTGGTACCCAAAAAGTCAAGTTCCAGTGGTTCCTGGGCTGAGCTAAAGTAGGGTATTGCCACAGTGCCGTCGTAAACCTGTGATAGTTATGTCTTCGGAATGGAAGCAGCGAACCATGCGTAACATCCGGAGACTCAGAGGAACTGGAGTCCAATACAAATGTCAGTGCCAAAGGAACAGGATGTATTGTAGAAACATGGCCAAAAGGTGGCATTTCCAAGACGGTGGATGGGGCTTTTTGTAGGTGAAAGTATCGGAACACCTGGAAATCTCATCCTTTCCAGGGCGAACAGTTCATGAGGCCCAGGGGCACTTTCAAGTTCCCTGGAGTCAACGGAACCAGGGCCAGTCAGGGGATCCGTCTCTGAACTGATGATTCATGGGACGCCGGCAGAGCCAATGCAGAAGGGGTATGTGTGTCTGGAACTGGGACCAGCAGATCTGGCGAGTGATGTGACTTCTTGTCTCTTTTGTAGGCCTTGAAGTGTGGCACTGCTCTGTGGACGGAACTCATGGATAGCGCGACAACTTTCTTAGACCTGGAGGAAGACTTACTGCCAGGCTTCTGTGACTCATGGCTAGGCCCTGGTGCGGGATCTGTAGCACTAGTACTGGCTCCACGGTAGGAGGCGCACTCTTCGGCTGTTCGGGGGGGTTCCCTGGCCAGGATCCGAGAGCGGCCCCATGAAAACCTCCATGAGGTGCTTCTTAAGACGGAAGGCTCTGCCTTCCCGTGTACAAGCAGGGAAGGAGAGGCAGATACTGCACCTGGACATGGTGTGGGCTTCCCCCAAACATTACAGACAGTATTGGTGCTCATTGCTGAGGAAAAACAAGCAAGGGCAGGAAGCTCAGACTTTGAATCCTGGCCTCTTCGACATAATCCAGTACCCAGACTCGGGTGCTGGAGGGAGGGGGACTGTTTGGCGGGAAACTGCAGAAGTGGCATCCCAAGTCCTTAACTGCACAAAAAACTTATAGAAACAAGATAATTACTAAAAAAAGAGTGAAAATCTTGACTATATACAGCACCCAGACCTTGGTGCTGAGGGTTCGGCGGGGAGGTGGTGTTGGGGACTGTTTGGCAGGAAACCGCCAAAGCGGCGTCCCCAGCCCTTAAACCTACAAAACTTCTAGAATCAAGATAACTATTACAAAAACAGCAAGAACCCTATGTACCAAAATAAAAACAGTTTTTCTGAATAGTTTGGAAAATGCGCCACCAAGGACGAGAGGACAGCAGAAGCTCCGACTTGGACCATGTGGTGGTGAGAAAGAACTGAAGACATGGTCGGTCCGCCCCGCCCTTTATTGCTTCGGGCTAAACCACGAGGCAATGCAAGGGTGCATGCACCAAACAATGGACATTACTACTTTGAAAAGGTCCAGTTCCGGGCACACGTCACATGCATATAACCTCAGTGGAATACAATAGGGACCATCACTCAAAGAAGAATCAATGAGGCCCCTGATCCTTCAATGATTTATGCTTGGGAGGTCTACCTGTGAGGACCTCATTCCAGGATTGTGGCCTGAGTTATCACCTTAGGATTTGGCTCCCCTTTTATAAACACCTTTTAAAATTTATCTTACATTTTATTTTTAAAAAAAATCTTTATTCAGTAGCCAAGTCATTTATTAAACAGCCCCTGGTAAGAACTATGTTGCCTCTCATGCAAAACTTAAATTTCTTTTCTCAGTCATCTGTGCCCTATAAACTTAAACGCTGTAGAATCTTACAGTGCTCTGTTCTGCTGAGTGCTACAGCACGCTGAATTCTAATGGACAACTGTACATCTGGAATAAGAATCAGTACTGAACAGGAAAAAACTTTCATACAAGTGAATCACTAAGCCAGTAAATATGTAAGAAGAAGAAGAACAAAAACATTTTTAAAATCAAATATGCCACAAACAAGTGACAGATTTAGCAAACTCTCTTTATTTACATGGAAATACATGTACACATATATTCTGTATATGTACACATAGATTTAAGTATATATACATATATGATTTCCACATACTCTACAATAAATACTTTGTAGTTTTTTAAATCGTTTATAGAGCTGGGTAAAACTACATGGCAATAAAATCGTGGCTTACAACTAAGTTACAAAAGCACCAAACACTGAACGTATAGAATATAGCAATAAATACTGGCATATATACAGCTAAATCTAAGACACGCTATACAGAACACAAAACAGAACATTATGTAGGTATCAGTAAGCAAACCAAAACCCATCTGAAACCCAAAGACCACTTGTATGAAATAAGCTGTGACAGGACACTTTTAGATTTTTATAAACAAATCCACATTTCTAAACTTGTAACTTTAAGACAAAAACAAATTAAACATTTCCTTTAACAAAGGATTTTTCTGTATGAAGCTTTGCAATAAGTAAGAATAGAGAAATAATCTAATGAGTGACATCCTTTTTGATTTGACATATAGTCTATCTATTTATTGGTCCAGAAGCACAGCTGCTTTAGCAAAATTTCTTATATGCATGTACCTTTCTGTCAGTGCTCATCAGTTCGTATGTAACAAACAGCTCTCTCCTTTCCAGCCAATCCCTTTCCAAACCTTGGCAAAGAGCTGTGACATCAGACACTAAACTGTGACATCAGAAAAGAGGAGCAGGAGCTGGCTTCTTTTTACACACACATCTTGGTAATCCACAATGGTGGTAAAAACAATAACAAAAAAAATTAAAATAAATACAAATGTCATTTTTGCTTGATCCCGAACTGTTGACATCGATTTTGCCACTGACTTCAGGGGAACAGTATCAGCCCCTACATAAGCAGCATATAGGGCCAGATCCTCTGGTGGTATAAATTTATACCAGCAGAGGATCTGGCCATATGTTGAAATGTGCTGTACTGATGGCAGTGGTTTGTAATCTTATATGAGGCGTGGTGTCTAGATTTTTGTTGACGTTTCATTTTTCAGGGATTGTGGTTTTCTTGTCTTAAAAGATACTAACTAGTTTAACTGGGTTTCATGAAAAAGAAAAGCATGTGTTATTGGGGTATTGGCCTTATCTTGTGATAGTTTTCCATTTCCAGGAAGGTAATAAATCAGGATGCGCTGGATAGCAAGATGTTAAGGTAAATGCTTTCCTTTAAATGGAAACCACTCTCTGTTATTTATTCTGGGACTCACTGAACACGGACCATGGTTTTCCAGGGTACACTTATATTCTATTACCACTGTAAAGCTAGTACCAATATATATGTAAATATCCGAGTATAAATCAAAACAATGGTGACCACAATAGGGAAAAGTGTACACCAAACCTGTACGCTTAGTGGGTCTAACAGACTAAGGATCATTGCATCATTGTGTTTTCACAGGTAAGAATTTGAAGAAACTGCTCTTCCATTCCAGTGACTATGCGTTGCTGCCAAAACCCAGAGTAGGAATTCAATTCTCTTTCATTTCTTTAATAGAAATAGCATTTTATTTAAATATTAGGACTCAATTAATCAAATCCTCTGTGTGTGACAGTCCTGTTGACATCAATTGAAGAGTTGTTGAAATTATTGAGTTTTGCATGTGAAGAGCTTGCAGGCCTGACCCAGTTGTCTTCCTCTTATTGTTTGTTGTTTGTATTTTGTTAGCACTTACAGTTCCCAATCAGGATTGTGACCCCAGGATGCAAGGTGCTGTATTTACCAAGTAAAAGACTCTACTGCATCCGCTATCTAAAGCAGCCCTTTAAACCTACTTCAGTAAAGATAACTTTCAAGATCAGTGTTTAGCACATGCATAATTTTGTTCCTTCTTGTCACATTTTGCTAATATCTGATATTTCCCTTATTATTAACAACATAGTCAGAATGTAATTGTGTTAAATGAAAATGATTGTTACATAAACAGGTTGAATATTTATGAAACAGCACAAACATCTACAATTTTTGTAAAGACATATTTAACCTGATAGGGAAGCACTGTCCTCTGCAGAAGATTAAAGGAAACTCATATTTATGACCAATGCTGTATTTCTACAGTTACTCAGAATATGAATTACATCAGCCAGAGGACAAGTAGGGCGTCTCACTATGGTAATTATAATCAGGGCAGACCTTTTGCACCAGTTTGTAATCTACACTGTAAAAAGCGATGTAAATGCAGATAACTTTAAATGGTTTAGAACACAACCAAGAAACATGGCTTTGTGTCTGCTCTTGGTAGCAGATCTTTGAAGGGTCAAAATTGCACAAGGCAGTTTTCTTAGCCCGATCTGTTTTTTCATACTCAATTCGGCAGTTGAAGGACTTGGATTCCTTGGTCTCCAGCGTTGACTGTGGAGAAGATTCAAATTCCACCACCTTGGAAGGTGGCACCAGGCTTACAGAAACATTTCCAAGGCCTGTTGAGTTATGTCGGAAATAAACACTGAAGGTTCCATTGCCATGATCAACAATTTTCCCTGTGATGAGGAGGTTTAGTTTAACAGTTTTGATGTTGGAATGGAAGTCGCCCCACCCAAACATTTTCTTGAATTTCCCAGTTTTTACTATTGGTCTGCGCTTAGTCCGTGCAAGAGATTCTTGAACCTCAGTGATGTTGGCTAACCAATCCCAAAAGTTTTCTATGCTGTCTGAGTATGACATCTGGCCATGTTTCAACACTGGAGATGGCTTAACAAATAGGCGTAAAGGGTTGATGATCCTGGAATGGACAACGTTGTTGACCAATGTCTCTGCAGCATCTTTGTCTTCCCAATCCAGCACGTCTGTGGCATGGACTATTTGTTTAGTGTCACAAAATATCTGTTTCAAAAGAGAAAAAGTGAAAATGAAAATGTGAAGATAATGGGGTGGTTATTAATATTTAATTGTCCATAAATAGGGTCCAAGCCCTTACTTGCATGACTAGTCTTTACATGTAGTCCCATTCCAGAGGACTACTCTAATGAGTAAATACTACTGCTATGAATGAGGATTTCCAGGACTGGGGCTCAAAGGGAAAAGACCGATTTCTTAGCCTAAAGCAATTAGTGTCTTAGAGGTAGAGTGAAATGGCAAAGCAGAATTTTCTGTTGTTATTTTCACTTGGAACACCCTCCCAACTAATCTGCCTAGTATCTCTTCCCCACCCCCCCCTTCAGACCGTGTTCTCTGACGACTCTCTGTTCATAATGTCCATACATAACTCTTTCTTTTAGTTGTGCTGTACCTATTAATGCCTTTTATATTGATTCTGGGCCTAGTATCTTACCTTGTGCAAAACACTGTAGCAGGAAGAGGGCCTGAAACATAAGCCCTTGTATCAGAGGCCTGGTATGAGGCCTGAGACCTGGGCTAAAGTAGTGGTCAAAATTTTGCTGATATAAAGCAAAATCAGGCTGTGAGCTAGAGGCAGGCCCTGCTCACGGAATCTGGCAAGAACAGGGCTGATATTGCAAAAACACACATTCCTAAGAGGTGCTAGACACATAGCACTCACGCAAACACATTCCAGAAGGATGGTACCAGAACACCTTGATACCAACACATTTCCTAAAGATAACAGGAACACATTGACCCATCCTAAAGATAAGGTCAGTGTGATGGCTAGAGATGTACAAGGTGATGGGTGGTAACCGGCTATGTCAGAGGGTGTCAAATAATTGTCAGAGGGGCAGTATGTAACTTGTTTGTATTGATGTATAAAATGGAGTGTCAGAGGGAGTGTCTTTGGTTAGCCGAGGGATAGTGGAAAGTCCCGCCATTAAATGAGCTGCATCCATTGTCACGGGCATACATTCATTGAGTGTACTTGTAGCAAGTAGGGATGTAAAACGTTAACCGGTAAGACTAATGCTTTAGTCTTACTGGTTAACCCGCCTTAACCGTTACCCCTGCCTGCTGGATCGGCCCCAGCTGCTTAATTGGTTAACTGTTCAAACAACATATTTTAACCGTTTAAATGGTTAATTTTTAAATGGTATTTGCATCCCTAGTAGCAAGTATAAGGCACCAATACTGTGCTTCGTCGACCATAAACCTGACCAAGTTCCTTCGCTATGAACTGAGTCTGTGGTTATTGGGCAGTTTGATCAGAGCCTGCTGTACAGGCTATCTGGCCAGAGTCAGTAAAGCACGCAGAGAGAACATACACTCAGCCAACGTTTGACCCAAACATCACGTACAAAGACATGGGTATTTAGACTCACAAAAAGACATGGATATCTAACTGCCATTTTAGCTACCTAAATCCCAGAATGAGGCCAAGTGATTCACAAAATCCACACTCTCCAGCTACTGACCTCACTCACTCGGCACCTAAATTTTTGCTGTAAACATTCTCTAGGCACCTACATTTCTGCCTCTTCACATGCATATTGCTGCCTCCCTCTAGGCGTCTGGATGCCTACGCCCTAAAGCGATGCACAAAGCAGGGCGAAGATAGGTGTTCCTCCACCTAACTTGCCTGCAGGGCTCAATTCAGTAAGTGTACTCAGACCTTGCCTACCAGATCGAGGCAAGCTCACACAACACAGCTGGGTGTGAAGGAGGAGGACCACCTCTTCCATAATTGTTAGGCCAGTGGCTAGGTACTTACCTGGGATGTGGGACACCCCAGTTCATGTGCCCCATTCCACTTGAGGGGGAGAAGGGATTTCAGCAGGGATCTGACACCTCTCAGAGTTAGGGTTCAAAAAAGAACTAGATAAGTTCATGGAGGATAGGTCCATCAATGGCTGTTAGCCAGGATGGGCAGGGATGGTGTCCCTAGCCTCTGTTTGCCAGAAGCTGGGAATGGGCGACGGGATGAATCACTTGATGATTACCTGTTCTGTTCATTCCCTCTGGGGCATCTGGCATTGGCCACTGTCGGAAGACAGGATACTGGGCTAGATGGACCTTTGGTCTGACCCAGTATGGCTGTTCCTTTGAGTGCCCTAGCCACGGGATATAGACTATAGTGTATTTCGATGTGGGGCTCCTTCAGTCTCTCCTGTTGAAGTTCTTCCACTATGCATAAATAATTTAAAAAAATTAGTGGAGCAGGGGGACTGGATTCTAGGTCTCCCAGGTGTGAGCTCTAGCAATCAGGCTATAGAGCCATTCTCATGCTTGCTTGCACATGTGCTCGTGCTCTCTCTCTCTCTGGCCCAATGACTCTTTCATTAGTTATCCACAGTGCCACAGCTTCAACAGGAAAGACTGAGGGCTTTTCTACATGTGTCTACGGAGGGGTGGGGTATGATTTCTAAAGCAGATTCATGTGTTAGGCATAAACTGGTCTGTGTAGACCCTATTGGTGCACTTCAATGTAGTGCTGTTTGAAATAGTACTATATTAAAGTGCACAAGGAAAGCATTAGTGGACACCAGCAGGGTGTACATGGGGACAATCCGTGCATAGCACATTAGTGTGCTCCAGAAATCACACTCCCTCGGATAGCGCATTATCCCACGTGTAGACAAACCCTGGTGGAGCTCTACGTGAGACTATTCCAGAGCCCAAGGGACTAGGACTCTCATCTGAGGGCTGGTAGGTCCCTGTTCAAATCCCTTCTTCCTTTCACATGGAGAGGGGGACAGGAATGGGGAGTCTCCCGCATCCCAGGTGAATACTGTAACCATTGGGATAAAAGTTGAGAGAGATCCTGCACACTGCTGCTGCCTGCAAAAATGGCATAGGTGTCTACCTCCAAGAGGGGATTTGCAGCTGAGAATACCAAGCAGAGGGCAGCACCTCCCTTTATTCTGGATTTAGATACCAAGTTCCCTGGAGGGGCAGGGTTTAGGACACACCCCTTAGTTTGGCACCTGCTACTGGCTAGGTTAGGTGAGAAGCTAGCGTGCTGGCTTTTGTGAATCCTATTCTGAGATGCGTCTCTCTCATTCATTGTATAAGAAGTAGAGGTGCAAAACTCACAAAATTCACAAAAATGTGAATCTCATTGATGAAATACGGTGAGTGTGTGCGCTCCTTCAGAATAGCTTAGATGACACTTCATTCATAAATATAGAAATGTGTGTTATTTTTGTACAATTCTGGGGCAGGCCTCAGTATAAATTATACTAGACAAAAATGTTGTTCTATAGTGATACCGTATAGGCATGCCATATCTTTAGCACTTTTCAGGATCCACTTTCTTGAATGTATAATGAAATCCATCCTTCTCAATGTTTCACTTCTCCCATCTTCTCACCTTCCAAAACACAGAAAACTAAAAGGCCCTAGTCTGTTATGTTCTCTTTACAAACACTCATATGTTTTCTAGTAATAAGACTCTAAAACAGCATCTGAACATACATAGTTACTTTTATAGTCTTTTTATAATGTAAAAATTGAGATGGACCTGAACCAAAACCTTCAGTCGAATGTTGAAGGGGGGTCAGAATATGAGTCTGCATCTACATTTAAATCTACAGCTGACTCCCACTGTGTACAACGTACTAGCCCAAAATTTGCCAGCTTTGAAATCTGGATCCAAATTTACCAACCAGCCCCCATCTCTACTTAAAAATGAATAAGCACTCTTCATTAAGACTCCAATTAGGAAAGGGAAAAAAGACAATAAAGAAAACTCCTAGGCAGAGACCTTGTATGTCAAGTTTCTGCCTCTGGACTAATTTTTTATGGCTGAGTTATCAACTCATAAATATAGGGGATTCTAATGGAAACACTGACAGATGCTTATCTATAACAGCACTAAAAGCACTGCTGTAATGATGCTATGGAAAACTGTCAATATGATGAAAGGGCCTGGGTGAAGAAATGGCACGTTATGTATGGCTCTTTAGCCACACGCAACCTTGCTCGTAAGTTAAAGAGCAGCAGGATGGTTTTGGGAATAGCACTTTCCCAGCACAGCTTGCCATAACCACTGCTAAGAAAATAACTATCAGCTGCCTTGTTACAGAAACGCCATATCGCTTGGATGAAACAAGAATGGATCCACACTTTCACCCAACCCTCAATCCAAAACCTGCCATGAACCTTTTCTGAAAAATGAAAAAGGTACCTATTTTGCTGCACTTACAGATTCCAACTGGGGTCCAGAAGTAGCAATGTTAAAATACCATGATGGAGGCTGTTAAAACCATGTTGCCTGCCTGCCTGGAAACAGGAAGGCTCCCAGAAACTCTTCTCTGGGCCTGTTCTGAGCAAGGTTAAAATGCTGGTACCCAGTCTGCACTTGTGCCTCTACTCTTGCCAATGTTAATGGCAGCTGCACTGGTGGGAGCAATAGAGGAAACTAAGAAACAAAGTGTAGAACACAAATTGATGAGGTTGGCTGTTAATATGTTGTGTCTACACTCAAATTGTGAAAGTAACATGGCAGCTCATAGTGTTTTGCCTTTTGCCAGGGGTGTAGGCTTGCACACAATTCTTTCTCTGCCTAGTTCAGCAGACTTTTTTTTTTTTTTTTTTTGCACCTTATATTGGAGTCTCTAACTGTACCTGTGTCATCTGTTTGACCAGACTTTTTTTCTCTCAGTTCTCTTTGTAGTAAGAAATCCTAGAAAGGTTGCCTAATATGCTGCTGGTGATGCTCTGTACATTTAATTAAGGTGCTCTATCTCACAATGAGATAGTATGGGGCTGCTGACCACATTGTCCCAGAATTCACTGCATGGTGGGTGTGGATACACAAACTGCATGGTTATGATGTGAAAAATGTAACTGTATGGACACAGCTCAGCTGTTTGTGCTGCAACAGGGTCAAATGAGTGTCACAAACTGCTAACAAAAACACAACTCTTGTTTATGGCATCAATGGGGCTTTAGAGGGTGAGCTATCATTCATCAAGGTGCTGGGATCACACACTGTACTGTGTTAAACCAATGGCATCAGATCACATCACATTACATCAGAGCATGCGTATATAAACCCCCCATGGTTGTATTCCCAAAGGATAATCTGACATGTTCCTGTAACAAAGGTGACACATGACTGCATCTGACAATTTTCTGTCTATTTTTGCACAATACCCAAACAGCCCGTTATACAAATTATTGAGCTATGGGAATGAATATTCTGGTGCAAGGAATATTTTACTCAGGGGGAGGAGGAAGAAATAAACATTGCTGGAAGTGGTCAATAAAACCGTAAACTTTAATATCTGACTCCACCTCCATTCCTATTGTTATCTTGTTACACTAATTCCATTGAGAGATCAAGGCTCAGCAGTTGCAAAAGTTGAGGTGAATCAGTTGCTTGAAAGGAGGCTACACAAGCTCTTACAGGGAAATGCTTTATGTTTTGAAAACGTTTAGTTTAAAAATGTTTCTAACAAAGAACGACTTGACTTTGGGCTTGCCAGGGTAATGCACAGTTCATACACCACAGGAACCCGGGAGAGGAATATGGTGAGATTGTTAGAAAAGCACAGACATTATTCATATTTCTATCTATAACTTTATTTTATTTGTGCAGATTCTTTTATTTTTAAGTCAAAAGGTTTACAGCATAGGAGAACAGAACTCTCCAAGGATTCATTTTCCTCTATACATTTCAAAGGCTCCTTATTTGATGACAGCTTTTTGTTATTAGTGAGCAGAGCCCAGTGCCTTTTGTTAAGTTGTTTATTCACTTTGGTTAGCAATTTACAGGAAATAAAAAAATCAGTATTAAAAGAATGCAGCACATGCTGGAAAACTGACTTCCTCAGCATCTCCCCATTTTGCTGTGTAGCCTTCCCTGTTGTAAAGACCACTGTTGTTTGAATAGTTGAAAACTCTTGTTTAGTAAAGTGGAAGAACTTGTGTCTTTTAATTTGTTTGCCTTCTGCAGTAGGTCCCGCTTGTTGCACCTGCTTTTGCTCATTCCCTTAAAGCCACAGTCCTAGATTTTGAGGCCGGAAAGGACCATTAGATCATTCTAGTTTGACACAGACATTGAATTCACTGTTACCTCTGTTTTGAGCCCATATGCTTGTTTGACTACAGCATATCATCCAGAAAAACACCTTGTCTTGCTCTGAAGGTATCAAGAGATGGAGAATCCACTACTTCTCTTGGTAGTTTGTTCCATATGTGACTTATTTCTAGTCATTGCTTTCTGCAATGCCTTTTTACACTAGATTGAAGAGCCCTTTCATATATGCTATTTTCTCCCCATGAAGGCACTTATACACCATAATCAAGTTGACTTGATTAGAGAAATGGGGTAAAATTCTGGCCCAATTGAAGTCAATGAGAGTTTTGTCACTGACTTCAGTGGAGGCAGGATTTCATGCCTGGTCTCACTTATGCAGCCCCCCATGAAGTCCATCCCTTGCTCGTGGTTTTCTTCTTCCCAGGCTTTGTCTGAGAAAGAAGGCTATATTGAAGGAATGCCCTAGTCTGGGTGAGTTTTAAGCTGATTCCATATTTTGGATACTGGTCCTATTTATATTTTTACTTCATTTGTTTTGTACATGCTCCCAGCCACCAGAGCTTTTGATGTGGGCAACATTTTAAAATGTCATATTAAATAAACAGAAGATAAGAACTGTATCCTTGTAAGGGTCGAATTGTCCTGATGTTTCCGGGGTTTTACTCCAAGTTATCAGTCAATCATGGGACATGGTTTTTACAGCTGATCAGTGAGGGAGGCACCGACTTCATCCCTGCCAGGGGTCATTTCAGGTCTCTCAGAAATTAGTGCAAATGAGTCGGGGGTGGTGGTTGTGAGTGAGAAATAGTTATAGGAAGAAAATGGTTCTGAACCATTATTCCATCCACCAGTGATGCTGCTGTAATCGTTCTAGCACATCAGTGAGCTGGGGGGGGAGGGGGAGGGGGGGCGCTAAGAGGGCCCAGGTAGTTGTCAACCTCTTCCAGCTGCCTGAATACACTCTTATCAGAGCTCCACTTACCTGGGAAGCTAGAGTCTGGAGGTAGCTCCTAACTCACTCAGGACTTGTCTACATTTGAAATGCTACAGTAACACCACTGCAGCTATACCTCTGTAGCGTTTCAGTGTAGGCACTACTTAGGCTATGTCAATACTACGGACCTTACAGCAGTACAGCTGTAAGGCTGCAGCTGCGCCGCGGTAAGGTCTCCTGGGTAGCCGCTCTTTGCCAGCAGAAGAGCTCTCTCCCACCAGCATAATTAAACCACCCCCAACGAGTAGCAGTGAGATGCTCTCCTGCTGACATAGCGCTGTTCACACCGGAGCTTTTGTTGGTGAAACTTTTGTTTTACCTGACCAACAAGTTTTGCTGATAAAAGTGCTAGTGTAGACATAGCCTTAGGAAAGGGGTTCTCTCCCAGAGGCGGTAGCTAGGTCAATGGAAGAATTCATCCATCAACCTAGTGCTGTCTAAAGGAGGACTTAGTTCAGCTTAACTATGTTGCTCAGGCTTTTTCACACACCCCTGAGCGACACAGTTAAGCTGAATGAATGTTCCGGTGTAGACCAGGCCTCCGAATGCTGTACCAGTATCATGGTTTTATTTTGAAAAATAGATATTCATGTCCACACTATAACTTCTTATGGTACTTCTCTGGCTTCTTCAGGCTAATTTCGGTAGGTCTGCAGTCTTTTATACTGTGTATTGCAATAATAATGCAAAATCACTGAACTGGTGGAACAAAAACCTGAGCTTGAAAAAAGGGGAGAGGGAGAGAAATTGCTCTGCTTTATCTGTTTGAACATTCAATGATTTCAACACATTTATCAAATTTTAAATAATTTATGCCTTGACAGGGCTTATCAATTTTGCAAAGCACACACATTAGCTAGATACAATGATATCATATTCGCTTTTTCAGCATCTTACACTTGAGCTCAGCGAGATTAATAAAAACTCAGACCTTCATCAATTAAACGGAAAAATATAAAATTGTATTCCATTACAGTCTTTTTGGTAGGAAAATGATGACAGATTCTAATAATTCATCATAACAAGCTGAGCTTGAACTTTACTGATAATTAAATGTGTTTCTCCCAAAGGCAGAGGCTGTGATGGGTTTTATGGTAGCAGATGTGATTGCTGTCAGGAATGCTGTAAGGAATTTAGGAATTAAGGATCATCTTCTTTTAACCAGACTATACAAAAGAGCCATATTTGATGCTATCTAGTCACAGACATGTTTTTCAAAATTTGTTGTGCGCCCATATGCTTTCATCATGATACAGACCATTTAATTCACATTCCAGGGGCATTACTGGCTGGGAATGAAGGCTCCGATTCAGCAAAGCACTTGAGCACATGCTTAAGTCCATCCCTATTCTGCAAAGTGGGTATTTAAGTGCTTTGCTGAATCAAGGCCTAAACTGTTAAACGTGTCTAGTGACTGAGTGAAATCACTAACGGCTCTTCTGTGTAGTCCAGTTAAAAGAAGATGCTACTTAAGGAGAGGCTCAGGACTTTGCCAAATCTGACCCATCAACTGGGTAACTGACAGATAAATGCATCCTCTTTGGGTAGGCAGATATGAGAGTGTTGGATTACATAGATTAGCAACTTTGAATGCCTAGCATTTACATTGATTAAATGAGTGGTTACCAATACAGCTGATAAAGAATTTTCTATCTAAATGTTTCTGGTGGACAATGCAGCTTCCATAAAATCAAAATTTCCCTAGGGAAAACTTTGATTTTTGCTGAAAATTCCATTTTCCATTGGGAAAATCTAAATGAAATATAATTTGGGCCAATCTGAATCAGAACATTTTGGTTTGTTGAACAGAATAAAACACTGTATTTTGGCTTGGTTCATCATTGAACTGGATCTGTCTGAGCTACCCAGTGCTTCATGGGAGTGCGGTTCAGGTGCCTTATGCCTTTGTTCTCCTTTATAAGCTGGGCTCCCTGGCTGGACTACATTTCCCAGGATGCACAGTGGTCTCTCCTCCGGTTGAACTGCTGTGACATCATGGGGAGATGTTATCATCCAGCCTAAAGAGAAGAATGGGGGCATGAAGAACCTGAACTACAACTCCCATGAGGCATTGCAGTAACTCAAACAGATGCAGTTCAGTGTTGAACAGAGCCAAAATGAAATGCTTTGTAATTTTTTAATGGAAATTTTTCAGAACTTTCTGTTGTTCCAAGAAAAAATTCAGTATTTCAACTTTTTCATCCCAATTCTGGATAAAAGCAAATATCAAAATATCTGAATTTTCCAAGTGATGGACATTCTGATTTTTGACCAACTTTGATTCCCAGACATTTAAACTGTGGTGTTCTGAAAATTGTGTTAAAGTTATGATCTATCACTTTAAATTCTTATGGGCTTTCCTGTCCTGCTTGTAGGTAGGTGCCTCTGTAGGAAAGCATGCAATCTGGGCCTACCAGCAGTCAGTCAGCAGGCAGCCAGCCTAGAATAAGGCATGGGGGCTGAGTTGTGGCTCTCTGTTTATGGAGCAGCCTGTTTTGTTTCTCTCTGATTTGGGGTTGTTGTGTGTTACTCTGGATTCTAAGAAATCAAGTAGTGTTACATTATAGCCTTCCAGCAAGAATAGTTGTTTTTATGTAACTACTCTGTGTGCACACTGTGAAACATAATAGAGAAAACTGGTGATGAGGATGTATTAAAAATAAAAACGTAAAGCTAAAATGCTTTATATGGCTATATATGGCAATATGAACATTTTCCAATTTAATGAAAGAGGGGACAATTTTGCAAGATATATTCAGAGAATTAAGCAGTATTTTTTATGCATGTGCTATAGAAGATACTGATAAAGGGCTGTTTTCCTAACTTTGGTGGAAAAAACAACTATTACTGTGATTAAAAAGTTATGTTTTCCACACGGACCTGATGAGCTGGAGTATAAGGGCATAATATACCACTGGCAAATATGAGCTAAACAACTTTAGCTGAAGTCAATGGAAGTTGAGTGTGTGCAATGACTTGCAGAAGGCACTTACCCTTCTGCCAGGATTGCTCCCTGTGTTTCCCTCCCTTGGTCCATTTTGTGTGAAACGGATGCAGATTATTTAATGACAATTAGGTCGAATGATTACTGGAAATTATTTTTGAAAGGTCAATAGGGACGTGTAAATATCACGTAGCTCCCATACTTAAGAAAAAAGAGGAAGCTTCAGGAAAATACAACAGGCCTATGAATTTGATTTCAGTTGGGGGGACCTATTAGAATGACTAAAATGAGAGAGTTTTGCGACGTAAGGGGCAGTCAGCATGCACTCTCAAATGGATGATCTCTCCCAACTCTTATTTGAATTCTCTGAGTACTAAATTAGTAGATAGGAGTGAAATAAACGTGGATGTAAATTTTCCAGGGCTTCAACCATTTACCAAACACCTCTTCACCAGAGATAAAGTTCAGGGACCCTCAGCCTATACAACTTCCCCCAACCTCTGGACACTGTCTGGGTGTACTATTTTTTTTTAAACTTACTAATAGAGAGAGGTGGCTCCATACTCTCTCTCTCTCTCCTTCCCTTTCAGGAGTCTCAGTTTTCCCCTTTGTTTCCTCTTGTGCTTTATTCTTCAGTGCCTAAGTTCTGGAGACCCAACTACCTGCTGTGCCTGGAGAACCTGTGGAAAGTGGAGTGCAGTACACACAGGGTATCACCCTGTAAAAACAAGTGTGTTCTTAACTCGGGTTGAAACAGCACTGAAAACAGGGCAACTTGGCTTTAATTTATCTTTCTATCTCCTACACTTGACTTGGGCAGGGTGGACTCCAGTGTTTAGGCAGCATTTTCTCCCCCTATGCATGCTGTGGAGTGGTCACAGAGCACAGCCATTACCTGAGTAGCAAATCAGAGAACAGTTACCAAACCAGTTGTGCTGGCAATGATGGGAAACTGAGGGAAGGGCTGACTGGAGCTCCAGAGCTTTGACTCAGAATTCTACCCAGGCAGCCTTCAGAGGGTTGGGTTGACTGAGAAGGGAAAAGGTCACTTATCAAAGCACTCTGAATGTTGAATAAGGTTTGGTTCTGTGGCCAGGACAGGGACAGAGGTTTCACTGGCCATGCTCTTTCACTGCATTTCACTTTCAGCAATTTTGTGCTCACTTTATCAGTCTTTTTAACTGCATATTTCTTTGTTTCAGGCTCTCCTATTTAAAGCACATTTTACAAAGAAAAAATTCAGATGTACTGCTCATTGGCTATGGCAAAGCTATTATCTACTTAGCAATACCTGTCCCAGTTCTAACCATAAAAATGTGAGCCACAGCCACTTATTTCCTGACGCTCTGTTTCCTAGTACCTTGCCATTCATAGTGAGAGAAGATTTTCACTGTAAAATGCAAAACACCTGTGGTTTGAATGTGGGAGGAGTTGTAGTTTAGGATTAAAATGGGGGTCAAAACCAGAATCGGTAATGTCAGGATTAGGCCCTATATTTGCTAGAACTAGACTAAAGAGAGAAGAATTACGGCTAATACAGAGGATAACGGTAATATCCCAACTGTACTAAAGACCCTCCCTATTTACTTTGATTAACAGAGCAATCTGAGTTTGTCCAAAACTTTGAATTAATTATTCCTCAATGTAAATGAAAAGATCACACACACATTGTGGCCACAGTTCAACCATGCTAATCAGAACAAGGTATGGGAGGTGGGAGTTAAAAAGAGAGGTTAAAACACATACCTTGGAATGCCCTTCACTTCACAGTCTGGTTAGCAAGGGCATTGAACACCCATTCCTAAACTGAAACAGTTTTCACTTTGCAATTCACCCTCCTAAATTGTAAATAGCTAGCCAGCCCTTCTACCTCCATTTAGAGATTATGGAATCTTTGTGTTACTGCTCTTGCCCAGTTAAAAACCAATAGCAGTCACTAATTTGGTTTTCATTTTCTTGATCAGTAGTCTCATTTTAAAAGATATTAAAAATATATTTACTCTTTCTTTAGGATAATGCCTATTTCAGCAAAGATACCCATTCAAAAGCAGAACATTGCAATACAGGGCTTGATTATTCAGAAGCGCTGAGCATCCAAAATTCCATGTGAAAGCTGTGGGTGCATAGCCCCTGTAAACAGGCACCAGCACAATTTCAGGGGCGGCATTCCGGCCACCTTTTTTTTTTTTGCTTGGGGCGGCAAAAAACCTAGAGCCAGCCCTGCCTCTAAAAATCAGCCCTTTACTATATTTGGGATTTGCAAATTGCTTTGCAGCGGGGGTGTTTTAAAGCATCTACAGCTATTGCAACTTTGCTGCACTAATGAAAGGTGGCCAGAAATCCCCTGTTCAATAGATTATATAATTGGATTGCTTTAACAATTCTGTCCTGTCTCCTGTAGTTAAAACTAAAATGACAAGCTGCTTCAGCAGAAAAAACCCCTCATGATCGAACTTTGCAGCCCATTAAATTTTCTGCTTGTAAATGAATCTTACAAAGAACTTCCCTCCCTGTAGAGAAGACACACCATAGTATCATCCCTGCTGACAAAATTGAAAACAATCTCTGCAGCACAACATATTGCTATCAATGATTAGTGGTATGAGTTCCCCCAAAGCCATATCTCTTCTGAATCTTTAGGGAATTGTCAGAGCAGTATAATAGGAAAGTGACAGAAAGGGAATGAGGAATGACAGACTCAAACTATATATCAGTATATTAATTGTGGATATTAATATTTCCTGACATAATACATCATTGTCTGAAAAGCTATTAATACTGATAAGTACAAATAGGAACTCAACCATCTGAAGGAAGGCATGAAAACAATTGCAAACTTTGCTCAGCTTGCCTGAAGCTTTATTTAACTTTTAGCCTTTTTCCGGTACCTTTTAAAAGTTGCCAGACTGACACAGAAGCTAACACAGAAAATATAAATTGGAAATATAAAAGGAAATCTCTGGGCTCGGCACTGTTTTTGCTGCTAATGTTGAATATGGCAAATTCTTCCTTTAAGTTGGTGCCGGTAATGTGGCAACTCTATTCCCACTTTGAAAGACACTTTGCCATTTTTTTTTCATGCAAAGCTCTAAGAGAAGAAATATATAGGTAAGGGTTAAGGAATCAAATAGAAAACTTTTGATGAAAGCACAAACTAACTTTCGAACAAAAAAACATGATAAAAAAAATCACACTAGAAACATACTGGCTCCATGTTTGCAGACATCCTGATTTAGGCTGTGAGCTCACTATATCTTCTAAACCAGGGGTCCCCAACGCGGTGCCCGCGGGCACCATGGCGCCCGCCGGGACGTCTAAGTGCGCCCACGTACCGGCCGGCAGATGAGCATCTGCCGAAATGCCACCGAAATTCGGCGGCATTGCCTCTGGATGACGCTGCTTGCTGCCGACAAGTGGTGTCATCCGGAGGCATTTCGGCGGATGCACGTGGCTTGTCGTCTGGCACCCGCCAGACAAAAAAGGTTGGGGACCACTGTTCTAAACTAAGCAGATTTGGGCCTGTTCAGTGCTTAGATGAAAGACCTCAAAGGAAATGCAATGTGTTTTAGGAAGCTAGGTTAGTTATTCAGTACAGAGCATTCTTTCCTCTTATGGGTCATTAGTGAATCAGTGTTGCATAAGGGATGCTGCTGTTGGTGGTACTGCCTTTTAGATGTGATGAAAACCAAAGATCCTAGTGTCAGGGGTCATTAAAGATTTAATGGCATCTTTTATTACCTCTAGTGTGCTATCTAGAGCCCTATAATTATTATAGATGATCAACATTTTTCCAACAAACCTTTTTTCAATGAAAAATGGATTTTTTTCGCTAAATGAACATTTTTGCAGACAATGCTAACTTTGTTTAAAATTGTCTAGTTTTTGGTGGAATAAAATGGGGTTTTAAGAAACTTTTTTCCTAAAAATAAATAAATAATAATTCTGGGAAAAAATTAAACAAATTGTTTTCTTTCAAAATTTGTTTGTGAAAAATGCTTTGTATTTTCCAACCTGCTCTAGTAATTACATTTTGCTTATCCTAAATGTTGGATAAATTGCTTGCAGTGTACAAAATATGAATAGTATGATCTATATTTTGAATTAATCTACCTGTTTGCTGAGAACAGCCATTTTGTTTTCTGAATTGCTCCCACCTGTTCTCAAAGATTCTCCAGGAGACTTTACTTTTGTTCTTTCTTATTATTGTTCTTTTGTTCTTTCTTATTATTTTCCTTAATCTAACATACATCTCTTTGGATTTAAAGTACATGCTTTACTCATTTGTCAATATGAAAACAGTTCTTCACACTCTTGTCCTAAACTCTTGTGTAGTGTTGCCGTGCTCTGTAAAACATGCCAGTGGAGATTACTTTCTCTACTACTAGAAAGCAATTTCTATATGGTTATAAAATGTCCTGTGATCTTTCTGAATAAAAAGTGCTATGCAAATTATTGTTCAGCTAGTCACTGTTTTTTGCATATTGTTTCTTGCAATTAGAGGCCATTATAGAAATTTTAGTTCAGTCAAATCTTATTTTTCAAAAAAAGAATTTAAATATGAACTGAAATGATTCCTTAAAATAAAATTTTAAAAATCCATTTGGAATAGGAATTGGCATACTAGATCAGACCAACAGTCCATCTACTCTGGCAATCTGTCAGACGCCAGTACCAGCTACTTCAGAGAGAGAGAGCGAGCCTGTATTAGGCAGTTCTGGGTGTGACCTGCCCAAAGGCAGGGACAGGTAAGCCATAGGCCCAGGCCAAAGGGTCCATCTCTTGGTCCCAAGCTTACTTTTTAAGCAAGTTTTCAGTCCTCTTAACTACAAAGCTTGAAAACATGATGTGAGTGTAACAGATGCAGTGATATCTGCCTGAGCCTGCAGAGAACCTGGAACAATAGCTCTAGAAGGTGTGACAGGGTTGCCAACCCTCCAGGATTGTCCGGGAGTCTCCAGGAATTAAAGATTAATCTTTAATTAAAGATTGTCATGCGAAGAAACCTCCAGGAATATGCCCAACCAAAATTTGCAACCCTAGATGTGAACTTCTTTAGTTTAACAAAGAGAAGGTTATGGGGTGACTTGATTACATTCTATAAGTAGCTACATGGGGAACAAATGTTTAAAAATGGGTTCTTCACTCTAGCAGGGAAAGGTATAACACAATGCAATGGCTGGAAGCTGAAACTAGACAAATTCAGACTGGAAGTAAGGTATACATTTGGAAAGTAGATAAACACTAGAACAATTTACCAAGGGTCATGTTGCAGTCTCCATCACTGACAATTTTCAAATCAAGAGTGGATATTTTCTAAAAGTTCTGCTCTCGGAGTTATTTTGGGGATTTCTATGGCCTGTGTTATACAGAAGGTCAGACTACATCATCACAATGGTCCCTTCAGGCTTCTACCAACTGCACCATGCAACTCAACGGAGTGTTATCTCCAGGACCCATTACTCTGGAGGGCCCTCCCAGCAGAGAACTGTGTGGCAGGAGGAGAAACCTGCAGTGGGCCAGCCAATCAGATGTACCTTGACTGCTGAGGGAAGTGCTGAGGGCCCCTGCTGCTGCTGCTGGGGACAAGACTTCACACTGCTAAGCTTTCCTCTTGGGGAAGAGATGGGGCATTTGCCCCATGCTTGGGGTATGCCTAGGACACAGAATTGCCTCAATCCAGCCCTGCCTCCAACGAACGTTTCCTCTTGAGCCTCAATTGTTAGAAGCTGGCTGGCATGTGCCCTGAAGTTTGAGGGTTCCTATTCCTTCTATAGCTGCGCTTTTTACTATTTCTTCCTATAACTCCGGCCTTTCCTGAAGGCTCTCCTGTTAAGGATTCCTGAGCCATGTAGGCTTAAAATTACCCATAAATACATTTTAAAAGGGAACTAGTTACAAGGTGCTCTACCTTCCAAGTCTCAAATTCATTTCCCTCTCCAAGAATCGATATCACTAATGGCTACCACAGTTTGGGGAGCGCCCTTCCTTCCATTGCTGTAGATTGTTGACACTGTTGTGTCATCAGCTAATGCAAAGAAAACCCGGGCCTGGAACTTTGGAAGGTATGTAAACAGGTGCTGATTTTCAGATATTCTTATTGAGTCAACAGCTGCATCTGTTACAGATTCATGCCATGATCCTGCTACCTGTTCTGCATGGGACTTCCACGTATCGGCCCATATGGTTCAGATGGCAGAACTGGTGGCTTCAGAAGAAACTTGGGATCTAAACCAACTTCTTAAACGTATTTAGCTGAATTTTAGAAAAAGTTTCAACTCACTTTTTTATGGCTCAATCCTGCACGATGCTGAGATGCCCTCATCTCACCCTGAAGTCACAACGCCACTTGCAGATGCTGCTCTGCACCTCCCAGAGACAGGCCCTAAATTAGCTTTCTCTTATTGCAGATTAAAATGGGAACACTTAACACTCTTTGCCAAGCTATCACCTGCTGACCATCCGTCTGCTGAACTTTATAGTTAATAATTTTCTCTCCTGCTTCTTTCTTTAATGCCTGAGAGATTTCACTTTACATTTGCTAAGATCAGTTCATTAAAATACTAATTTCAAACTGTAATTATCTGTTGGTTAGCATTGCTGGTTGAACCAGCAGTAGTGCCGATATGCTCCTAACTGCAGGAGAGTTTACAGATGTTCCAGTCCCCAGGAGCTTCTAGCAAGAGTAACTATAGCACTTAAATAGAAGCAACCTTGGAAGAGATTTAGGGAATGTATTTCAAGAATAATAGCAAAGCTAATAATTAAGAATAGTTTATAGAGTGTGGGGGGGATGCTTTCATGGAAATCAGTAGCATCCACTAGAAATAAATCTTCTGATATTAGTGAAGTCAGCTATGCTCTGCATGGCTTACAAAATTTAAACTAGAAATGGGCCTGAATGTACATTGATCCAGACTTCGCCCCCTAGAACTTTGGAATCTGTTTGGGTTTGGATCAGAATGCTCAGACCCCGGCTGGTCCACCTTGCTCATAAATACACAATAGCAAGTATTGCTTTGAATGCCTATTTAACTTTGCAACATGACACCTCTTTTTATTTTAACTGCTTTATGGGAGAAAATTTTAATAATATAAAAAACCTAATAGTTTTAGCAAGCTAGAAGTACAGAGAGAAGCTGCAAATTTTGAGCGGATTCCAGAATTTGTATTCTAACACGTAAGAGATCATTAACAAAGAAAAATATTACAGTTATCTACACCCTTTGAGAGTCTAACTAATGAACCTCTAACAGCTGCTGTTGAAAAATCAGCAACACTATTACTATCAGTTTCAAGACAAAGCACAGCTGACAGATGTTTGAAGTGATAAATCAGTCTGCACAAGGATTTAAAATAACAAGCCCCAAATGGTCTTTAAAAGACAAAGGTGCTGGAGCAAACTATTTCCAGACACTTTGGATACTGTCAAAAGTTAGATCACTGATGCAATTATCTTGAAAAACAGCAATGACCAGAGTTATAGATTATGAAATAGCTAACAATGATAGTACCTGAGCCAAAGTTTGAAAAAGTTTTATATTCATCTTTGCTTTTGATGGCAGTATTGAGAACACGATGCTGCCCAGAACATTATTTATGTTATGAAAAGTCCACAGTGGGATGATGTATAAAATGTAAGTGAATTGCATTTTTCTTGTACATTTTAATTAAAACTATTTTAAGACAAGCAGTTATATTTTAATAGGCTTTGAACACCATAATTTAACTAAGTCATAAGCTTTTTTTTGTTGCTTCATTGATGGCTGAGCCTCATAACACATTACTAAAGTGAGAAAGATAATTAAGAGCCCATTCCTACGAGGTACTGGGTGCTCTCAAGCTCTGTTGGCTCCAGTGGGCAATAAAGGGTGGTGACGAGAGATCTCTAACATGAAATACAGACTTCTTGCACTTTGTTTCAACTTGCATTCATGCGTCTTGCTAGATAGTGGGTAACCTTTATTGTTGAGTATGGGGATAAGTTTTATTTCATGTACAAAATAATGCAGATGTTTACAGCTTCAAAGCCTATGCATTTTACTCCTGATTCAAACAGAAGGTCATAGGGATATGGTCCTATGAGGTGCTAAGTGTCTTCAACTCCCATTACTGGAATCCACCTAGGAAAATGGATGAAGATGGAACATGCTGGGCCCTGTGATGTCCATGGCAGAACAGTGCTGCTCAATTTGCATTATTCTCATTCATCATCTTAAGGTAATACAATAAGTGGCAATGATATGCTAGGAACACTACAGAACCCAGCATGCAATGCTTATCTTGATCTGAACTGTCTAGGGCACCTTCTGCATTTAATCCATGGACCACACTTTGGTCACCCAAGCAGCTGGGACTAAGCTGATTTACACCAGCTGAGGATCTGTTAACTAGGGCTACTGAATTACTCCTGGTGCTGTTTTTCAACCTCTAGTGCCAACTTTCTGAAAAGGTGGTGGTGGTGGGGAGGGGGTTTACTGCTGTTCCCAAATTCAAAATATACGTTCAACAAATAGTCTCCAATGTTTGTATAAAATTTGCTTTTCCAGGGAACACTTCTGCCAGCAAGTGCCTTGAGTAGCATATGTACTGAAAGGAAACACAAAAGGGTGTAAACACAGGCAAAGCCAATTTATTGAAAAATGTGAAACAGGTAGTGGAGGGAATTTTTGGAAGTGTTTTGCTCAACTCCAGTGCTAGGCCATGGGTCCCCTTGTAAAGGAGAGTGAGACACGCTTCCTTCTTAATAACAATGTATTATGGAGTGTGATCCTGCCTCAGCACAGGAGGCTGGACTTGACCTCTCGAGGTCCCTTCTAGCCCTACATTTAAATGATTCTATGGTCATACACACTTCTTTTTTCCTTAGGCATATAAAATCAGAGTTCTACTTCCCTCCTTTCTCATCCTCCCCAGTGCAGATGGCACCTGCTGTATTTACTTGGGAGTAGGGAAGGGCCGAAAAATGCTGCTTCTCTTTCACTTGCCCCTTCTGTTGAGTCTAAAGAAGTGGCACGCTGGAGCACTTGCAACAACTTAGACGCTGTTACCTATGTGCGCACATGTTGTTTGTGTTCTCATGCTGACCTCACATGCAATGGCATGGCGTGGCGTCTCAGTTAGTATTCTCCTCATGTTATGCATGAAAGACCATGACAGTTTTCAAAATTTAATTGAAATCCTTTCTCATTCAAATCAACTAGCATAAAGTAGCTGGGGCACTTCTTGTTCTCTTATTGACTGACTACTTATGTGCATGCATGCTGCCTTCTTACACAAATTGCTTTTTTTTTTAAAAAAAAGGAGAGAAATCACCGACTGAGAGGCTGCCTTATTATTATTAATTTTTTAAAGGCAACACACTATTACCCTGTGACTAGGAGCAGCCAGCCACATTGGTACCTTCTGTGCACTGCTCAATGTGCTGATCTTTCTCATCTGAGTTCTGGAGCAGCGGCAGTGACTCTGTACTTAAGTCTGTACAAGAGCTTCTCTTTATAAACCCAATTTTAATCCCTTTTAATTTGTTTACCCCCTCCCATATCCCACTGAAAGGGGGGGAAACGCTTCCTTTTAGCCTGAAAATATGTAGTCTTATGTCCCAGGAGGATGCGGCGGGTGGGGTTAGAGATAAATTGGTTACGGAATTTTCAAATTAGAACAGTTTCCTAAAATTGAGAGAAACATTATTTGATCCACTTATCAATTTAAACATAACTCGGCTTCTGGATTAAAAAACAACAACAAAAATTACACACAGTTATTCCCATTAAAAACTAGTGCTTATACCTAATTTTTACTTTAGGCAAGTTCATAAATCTTTGATGATTTTTGTTTAGGCCCAGGCCCAGTTAGAGCTAATCCCCAAACTACAAAGTAAGTTATTTTCAAAGCGGTGGGCCCAAAACTTCCAATCTGTGCATAGTTTATCAGGGCTTGAATGAGAATCCTTTAACCTTCTATAGGGTATCTGGATGTAGCAAACGTATTACTTTGCTTTAAAGAAAGGGATGGGGAGAGATGGCCTTGGCATCCGGCTCAAGCCAGGAGAATGATATAATAAATATATACACAATTTGGTCACTTTGAATAACTTTCAACTTTTGCAAGAGTATTCAGAGACAAACCATCAGTACTGTACTACATGAAGATAATTTGATAAGTTGTTCTGTATAAACTGCCTCAAACTAGAAAAGGGACTCCAGTGGATTTATCATCACTCCTTCCTATTTTTAGTGTGAATTACTGTTAACTCCCCAGATACTGATTTGATCTCTTCCTGGGACTAATTTCTGTTCCTATTGGCATGTTTTTACTGGACTATTTCTGTTCAGCACAACACTTTCAAATTGTGGAAGAGCCACATTAGCAATATGTTTATAGTTTGTGAAACAAGCATCAAAGACAACAGATAGTCATCAGAAAGGGGAGAACCTCCATCATCTTGCTTTAAACTCACAGGGAACTAAAATTTATGCTTTAATGAAAGAAATTGCTTAACCCTGGACACAAGAATGCAGGAAGCAGTCATTTGAGATTTTGTAATAAAGAAGTTTAAAAGAAAAGGCTAGAAAAAAGTAAAATACACAAACAAACCCTCTGCTAGGGCACTGCAAATAATATTACAGTATCAACGTAGACTACACTTTCTCACATTAGTGGGTCAATAACCTCTGTGTCTGTGCTATCTGTATTAATAACTGCATACCCTGCAAAGGCTCAAATTTGAGTTAATTTTGTATACGCATAAAAGATGAAATCCTGGTTCCAATGAAGTCAGTGGGGCCAGGCTTTCAGCGCAAAAGTTTAGATGCTTGTCCAATTATCCAAATTCTCCTTCTTCAACAGCTCCCATGACCTTCCCACAGGTTCCGGTCCTGTCTGCTTTCTGATGACAAAAGCACTTTGATCACTCTAGCAATGTGGGGTTCATATCTCCTTTTGGATTTTTTCTATCAAACATTGTGTAGAGCTCTCTTGCAAATACTGTACTTGTTTCAGATATGGAATTTGCTAATCTGAAAAGCAGCCATTGTGCTTGTGCAGTAATTAGTTTTGTGTTTTAAAAAACAGATTGAACCAGTTTGGAGGAATCCATAACTGCAGGTTAGATTTATATTTCACGGCCTAACTGATCACCTACAGTACATGCCATTTACTACCATTAGGCTGGTGATAGGAGGAAGGGCTTTCTTTTTCAAATGGCCAAATCCTGAGCCCACAAGCCAAACCAAAGTAAAATAGCTTTGTGTATATGAACTACAAGGAGCTAGGGGAGAGAGAATCTTCAGTTCCCATTCAAAAGTAGAGTCTGAGCCACGTGTGCCCGTGGGGTCATTGCTGCTATTGTTGGGCATGAGGAGTAGTGGTTGAGGCATGCTACTCAGTCTAGGGCTGGATTTAAGGGCAGGCGACTGCCTGGGGTGCTGGGCTTGGGGGGCATCCGAGTTGCTTTTTTGTTGTTAGAGACAAAAGGGAAAATAGAAGTTTGAAGTAAAATGTTTCAGGTATTCCATATGTGGATTCATTTTTCACTAACCTCCTAGAATGTTCTGGATCTTTGTAGAATCTCGTGGAACCTTCCAGACTTTCTGAGAACTACATTTTCCTTGAACCTCCTAGAATGTTGTCCGCCATGACCTCATGGGTATATAAGGGGTGGGGCATCGTCAGTGAGATGTAAGAACAAAGTGAAGTGAAAACCCAGCTACGATATTGTGAATCTTATTTTATTGTGTAATTGTGAAAGTGTAATTGTATTTTAAGACTTGAAGAGTATAAGCAGTGACTAATAAAGGACCTATTTAATGAGATGCCAGAGAGATCTATCAAACCTTATCTATGCAACAATTTAAAAGAAATACTGTTACTTTTTGTCACGCTTAACACAGAATGTTTGATGACTTTCTAAGACTGCGGAACATAGACTTTTGCTCTCCCTAATACTATTTTCCCCTGTAGAAAATAAAAGATGCCTCTGAAGAAGCCTACAGGAGCTTAGTATAGGAAGCAAAAAGCTCAATTGCAATCTAGTTTGCAGCAAAGGGCAAATCTGATGGGAAAATATCTGAAACAGAACAACATGGTATTAGGCAGTAGTGATCATCACAGTGCAGAAGAAATTGAGGAGCGAAGTGTAAATGATGGAAGTCCTATTACTAAGGAATTAGCAGATTTACCTGAAGATAAGGAATGGAAATGTGAGGAAAGGAATGGAGAATCGTGCAGTTTTCCTGGCGGCGTAAAGAACAAAGAAAAATCTGGTTTACATGAAAAGGAAAGAAATGATAATGAAGAATCAGCCTCGCATGATGACAGGAAACAGCAGTGAGAAAAACTGCACACCCAAATAGATACATCAGATCCTGCTTTATGGCTGGTGATCCTAAATTCTGCCGATATTGGTCGTAGAAGTTTGAATGGACCGGGCAAAATCGAGGATATGACATTTCCAGTAAATGAGCAGAAGTGATACTTCTCAAAGTCACACTGTGAAAGAATGCACAAGAATACTGAGAAACTGAATCAGTGACAAAGTGTTCTGTTTTTGTTGCAAAATATTTGACAAGAATGCTAAATTCTTGTTTGCGCTTTCTGGGTACAATTACTGGCATAATTTAGCAGATGCTCTGAAGCAACATGAAAAGTCACCCGTCCATTTTACGGCCTATTCCAAATGGATGGAGGTTGAGTCCAGGCTCAAGGTGAATAAATGCATGGACGCAGAAAACCAGCGCATTATTCATGTAAAAACCCAGCATTGGAGGAACGTGCTAGAGAGTCTGATCTCAATTACCCTGCAAAGAATATTTTGGCTTTCCGGGGCTCGTTGGATAAGTTGTTCACTGAACATAACGGTAATTTCCTTGATTTGGTAGAGCTACTTGGGAAATATGTCGAGTAGTTCATAAAGCAAAACAATTCAAAACTAATTGATTGACCTTATGGCAAGGAAGGTGCTTGATAACTTATTGATGTGATTCGGCAAAGCGAAGCACTACACTGTAATAATGGACTGAACTCCCGACATTAGTCACAGTGAAAAGATGTCATTTACAGTAAGATTTATTGACAATGAGGATGGCTGTATCCAAGTAAAGGAACACTTTATCTGTTTCCGGTCTGTGGATGACTCTACTGAAAAAGGCCTAATAGAACTGTTTATGAACACTTTGAATGAGAATAAAATAAAGCTTCAGAATTGCTGCGGCCAAGGCTACAACAACAGCGTGAATATGAAGGGAAGAAACAGTGGTTTCCAGGAAAGGATCCTTGTGCTGAATCCAAGAGCTTTCTTCATGCCTTGTGGCTGCCAATCCCTTCAACCTGGTTGTCTCAGATGCAGCGCCATCTTCTTTAGATTCAGTATCTCTCTTTGGAGTACTGCAAAGGATATATGTCCTGTTTTCAGCAGGCAGACAGGAAAACACTCTTGAACAATTGTACGGAGCTTCACTGGATGCTGACACATGGGGAATGTTTGGACGTCAATGATAAAGACCTTTATGTCGAATTGGACAATATCTGTCACATTTTGCAACACAGGAAGCACTCTCCACTCCCAGTTCTCCAATTTATTCATGATGTAGAGCTGAAGGACACTTTTCCTAATGTGTGGATAGCTTTGAGGATTCTGCTCATGCTGCCGGTCTCAGTCGCAAGTGGTGAGCGCAGCTTTTTGACGCTCGGGCTCATTAAAACACATTGATTGATGATGGCCGATGAGAGACTGACATCGCTTGCTATTTTATTGCTTGAAAATACCAATGGCCAATTTTTGGATCTCTCTGACACTGCTTCAGTTTGCAAGGGCAAAGGTGAGAAAATGACATTTTGAACGAAAGGACTAGGGTTAACATTCTAAGGCTGTCACCTACTGTAACACTATTTAATACTGGTCTCTACCCAATGCTAGTGCACAGTACATTTCAGTTGTTGTTAAAATTAAAAAGTTTCTGTAAGCTTAAAGAAAACAATTTTTTTTTTATTTGCTTACATATGGCATGAATAAATACAGATCTTAGCATGCAAAAGTATCGTCTTATATGATAGGGATAAATCACGCATGCAGATTGTGCATCAAAATCATGAAATGGGCTACAAATGCAATAAAAAATAAGGTATTCAAAATGTAGTGGGGCGGCTGCCCCACCCCCATGTTAGAGGGGGCTGCAGCAGGCCGGTGGGCCTGTGCATCCCGGCAGCCAATTGGAGAATGGCTCCCAATAAGCCCATCAGGGCCCAGACTGGCGACAGCCAATCAAGGCCAGGCTCAGCCCTATAAGAAGGCTGCTCAGAGAGAGAAAGCAGTCAGTCTGTCCCAGGCCTTCGAGAGGGGAAGGTCTGTCTCCAGAACAGTAGACCAGCACCTTGGACAGGGCAGTGCTGGGCAGGCTCAGGGGGAGCACAGCAGGGCTCCGGCCCAATACCTGCCAGACTGCGGGCCCTGAGAGAAAGGGCCTAGAGGGTGCAAGGGGCCAGAGGGGAAGTGGTCCAGGGACAGTTGAACAAGGGGAGAGAAGGAGGGCAGGGAGGCTGCCACTAGAGGGTCCCTGGGTCGGGACCCAGAGTAGTGGGCGGGCCTGGGTCCCCCCCTTCCCCCTTGTACTACACCTGGCCATATAGTAGGGTGGCTGAGACCAACAGCAATCGGCCCTCGAGCCAAGGGGCTAGACTTTGGAGGTTGTGGTTGGCCACTGTGGCCAGTGCAAAGGCTGGTGAATGCGCACCCCCGGAAGGGGGTGAGGATGGACTAGGGGGCACTGCCGGAGGGCAGTGACCTGAGGAGGACGCTGCCAAGCGGGGAGCAACGCGGGTCCAGACACCAGAGAGGAAGAGACGACGGACGGGACACCACCGGCAGAGGGCGCTCCCCATGGACTGAGCTAATTCCCGGAACAACCAGTGGGAGGCGCTGCGGTGGTGAGTCCCAACCCCGTTACACAAAAGTTTAACAAATGGAGGGAGGGCGCCAAAAATGCTCCTTGCCTGGGGCCCCATTTGGTCTAGGGCTGGCCCTGGCTCAGTCCTATTCCTATGTCCTCCCTCCCACACTGCCCTCCAAAAATACACTTATGGAGCCACTGGCCAAATCCCTAGCAAGCCTCCAGCATATGCCTGGATTCTCTTTCCCTCTGCCATGAGGTGTGGAGATCACCTCCACAGAATGCTGTGTGAGAGACGAAAGTCTCCCTGTTAGAGCTGGTCAGACAATGACATTTCTATTCCACAGGCAATTCTGACATTTCAAAATGTGTTTTCATTCCAAATCAGAATGACAAGGTAACATTTAGAAATTTCCAGCACAATGAAAATTCTGAAAACTTCCATTCAAAACCATTGAATTGTTTCATTTTGATAGTGTTGAACTTGAAACACTGTAATATAAAATATTCAATATATCATATGTAGTATTAAATACAATGTCTATATATTAAAATTAATATTTTAGTATAATGAGTCTCAATGAAACATTTTGAGTTTAAAAATATTAAATCAGGCCTCAAAAGTCATGATTAAAAAAATTAGGTTTTTTTTATGTGCCTTGCCCTCTCTGAGCCTTTACGGGTGCACTCCGTTCATGTTTTCAAACTTTCCCCCACAGCCATGAAGCCTAGAAAATTATTAAAATTATTTATTTAATGAAAGCTGAGATTCTCACATCATCACTTGACTCCTGGAGATGAGGCTTTAAGGAAAATGCCAAATGTAACAATAAAATCTCCAGAGTTGGCAACAAAGTGAGTGCCCTAGAGGCAGGGCCCACATATAACACAGCAGGGGACCAACTTCTGAAGCAACATCCCCTTAATTCCATGGCAGCATTAATTATTTTTATCACCATTCTACCACACTCTGCGTCCTCCTCTGGATACATACACCACTCTGGCTCATAGGTGAAAATATGTATTGACCTAGAATGTTTGGATTATTTTTGTGGATGGGAACTTTGTTATGCTGTTCAGGTGGTCTAACTCTACCTTTTGGGCCTCAGCTGCTGCACTGTTCAGCAGATGGGTTAGCTCATCAACCTACACTTCAGGTGTGACTACACAAGCATCAAAGGCAATAGAGTGGACTGAATTTATGACAAGGGACTCAGCACCAATATGGACAGGAAGTGGTATGAGGTTTCTTTGGTTTTATGTTTTTTAAAAAAACACACACACACACACACACACACACAGACACAGACACACACACACACACACACACACACACACACACACACACGCCATGGCTTGTGAATAGATGAGAAAGAAGGTGTTATTTTGGAGGAAGGCAATATGAGAGATTTGGTGGGCAGGGGGAAGAACTGATGGTTAGTGTGACAGGGTGGACTAGGTCCGGAAGCCCCTGCTGGAGGCTGTGTGGCCCTGCCACACCCCACCCCAGAAAAGGGCAGTAGAGAGGTCCTCCAAGCTGCCTAGAGCAGCTGTATGGGAAGCAGCCAATCAGGGCCCAGCAGGCTAGTATAAGAGGAGCTGCAGGGCCAGCGTGAGATCAGTTGCTTGCATGGAGGAGAGTGGATGGTACTCTTGGCTGGCTGCTGGGACTCAACCAGGACAAGGCCCTGAGGTAAGGGTAAAGAATGTGCTGGAGTCACAGGGAAGTGGCCCAAGGAATTGTAGCAGCAATACAGTTTATTTAAAGGGACATGGCAGATGGCTGATATCTATAGGGTCACTGGGCTGGGACCTGGAGTAGGAGGTGGGGTGGGCCTGCCCACCCCAGCCACTGGGAAAGTGGCCTGGACTTTGATGCACCCCAGAAGGGGAACCAGAACTCTTTTAGTGGCCCAGCTGAAAAGCTGGGGCCAAAAAAGCCCAGAGAGGTGAAGTCTCCAGGGAGGGAGCCCTGAGGGACATAGCCCCAGACCAGGGCTGGGACTGCTTAAAAAGCAGGGATAATTTGAGGGAGCCCAGAACAGGCTGAGAGACAATTTGGACCAGAGTACTGTGATAGGCCCTGCTGGACTGACTGAAGAATGAGCACCAGGATAGGACTGCAAATCAAAGGACCTTACAGAGGGCACTGAAATAGGCTTCTTGTTGGACTTATATCCCAGAAAGCGTTTGCTTTGCTTTTATCTCACAGACAGACTGTGTATGAGTTGGCTGGAGGGCTGAGTCAGCGAAGACCCACCACAAACAGAGAGAATGAGTACCGGTAGGCATTGAGGCTAGCAAAGCAGTGGGGACAGGGGAAACGCACAAAGATATGGGGTCTGAGATATAAGCAAGGGCTTCATGATTCATTGTTTGTTTTTTTAAGGACAGAAGGACCATTAGGATAATCTGATTTGTCCTGCATAATAACATGATATAGTGTGTCGAGCCCAATGACTTCTGATGTAGAATCTTGAGGACTGGGACAAGGCATTTGTTAAACTTACTGTGCAGCAGAAAAGTGTGCCAGGGAAGTGATGTGAAGAAGGTGAACAGTAAAAATGATGGGTCAGAAAGATGATCTAGGTGGTAGTACTCAGGATGGCAGGGATTGGTTGGTTATTTTGGGTCACAGATGTACATCATGTATAACTTCATAAAGAAACCCCATCAGAATCCCTGCCCCCTCTTGGTCAACATGGTGTGCACTGAACTGGGGCCGTCCAGAACTAGACCCATGAGCTGCTAAAGCTGTGTAGCTAAGTAGTACCAGACTCTGAGCTTTGCAGATGAGTCACAGAGGGGAAGCTGGAACACACATGCACCTGTGTGTTACATAGCTTTTTATCATCTCTATTCAAGGAAACAGGACATGTACATTTTGTAAATGAATACAATAAACTGAGAGAACACCGGACTCCACATCATTAATTTGAACTTCAAATAGAAAACTGACAGGGTTGCTAACTTTCTACTTGCACAAAACCAAACACCCTTACCCTGCCCCACCCCCTTCTCTGAGGCTCTGCCCCTTCTCCAATGCCCTACCCCCTGCTCACTCCATTTCCCCCCTCCCTCTGTCGCTCGCTCGCTCTCCCCTACTCTCACTCACTTTCACTGGGCTGGCTCAGGGGCTGGGGTGCGGGAGTGGATGAGGGCTCCGGCTGGGGGTGCGGGCCCTGGGGTGGGGCTAGAAATGAGGAGTTCAGGGTGCGTGAGGGGGCTCCGGGCTGAGGAAGTGGGCTGGGATGCAGGAGGGGGTGGGGGGTCCGGCAGGGGGTGCAGGAGGGGGCTCTGGGCTGAGGCAGGGGGTTAGGATGTGGGAGGGGATATGGGCTCTGGGCTGGGGGTGCGGGTTCCGTGGTGGGGCCAGGGATGAGGGGTTCGTAGTGGAGGAGGTGGCTCCGGGCTTGGGCAGGGGGTTGGAGTGTGTGGGTGGGGGGTGAGGGCTCCGGCTGGGGTGCGGGCTCTGGTGGGGGGCCAGGGATGGGGGGTTGGGGGGGGGGGGGGGCCCGGGGTGGGGAGGGGGGTGGGAGGGGGGAGGGGGTGGGTGGGGGGGGGTTGGGGTGGGTGTGGGGGGGGTAATGGCTCATGGCTCTGGCTGGTTGTGCGGGCTATGGGTTGGGGCTGGGGATGAGGGTTTTGGGGTGCTGGAAGGTGTCCCGGGGTGATCAAGGGGTTCAGAGGGTGGGTAGGGGACCAGGGCTGGGACAGGGGGTTGGGGTGTAGGAGGGGGTCAGGGGTGCAGGCTATGCATAGAGCTTACCTGAGGCGGTTCCTGGAAGCAGTGGCACGTCCCCCCCCTCCGGCTCCTACACGGAGGCGCAGCTAGGTGGCTCTGCATGCTGCCCCCAAAGCTCTCATTGGCCGCAGTTCCCAGCCAATGGGAACTGCAGAGCCAGCACTTGGGGTGGAGGCAGCACACGGAGACCCCTGGTTGCCCCTACGCCTAAGAGCTGGAAGGGGCACATGCCGCTGCTTCCAGGAGGTGCAGCAGGTAGGGAGCCTGCTTTAGCCCTGCTGCACCGCCGACCGGACTTTTAACGGCCGGGTCAGCGGTGCTGACCACAGCCGCTCGGGTCCTTTTTCGACCGGGCATTCCAGTCGAAAACTGGACATCTGACAGCCCTAGAAAGTGATCTACAAGGCCCAAAAGTCATCTTCCAGTCTGCAGAGGCACTACCTAGTTGCTGTCCATAAGGAATCCAGGGCCCATGTTTGACTTTGCATAGATATTGAGTGAATTTCAGCAAAAGTTCTGATAGCGGAAAATTATTTTAACACTATTTCAAGTGCACCTGTTTGCAGCTGGATAAGTATTGTTCTTTCTCCATGGTGCCTGCAGCATAATTAGCTTAGCTGCTTTTTCTCCCTTCTTCTTCAAGGTCAGTACACACTGTGACCCAGCACAGATTGTGGGGAGGAAGAGATGTTATGAGGAGGCTTTGCTGCCTTCTTGCTTCTCTGTGGCAGTGGCTGCTGCTTCTCTCCTCCCCATGGCCAGACCATGATCCTCCAACTGCTGTTTCCCTTCTGGCACCTCTGCAGCATCAGATCTCCTCCTGCTCCGGAATGAACTCAGGAACCTGGCAGACTGAAGGTTTGATGTGTGCCTTGGGCTACCCTGCCTGTCTCATGCTTCACTTCTGCAATCTCCACTTTAAAATCATCATTTTGCCACTACTGTCAAGCTTTGCTTGAAACAGGCGGAGCTGAACATCATCATGTACCGCGAAGTGGCTTGTCATTGCAGCTCTCTGGTTCTAGAGAGTCAGCAAAGGGGCATTCATGAGAAGGGCTCTAACCTTCCCAGAGCATTAGTCTGCTCTCATTTTTAGAGACAAAAAAATTTATTGGTTTACCCAAGAAAAAGTAATTCTTTCTGGAAAAGTTTTAACTGTCAAAATCTCAAATGTAAAAAAACTAAGATAAGAATCTTTAATAATGATTATCAGGGATGTACTGGAATTCCCATATACTTCTTAAATCAGAAGTGCAATGGGCACACTTAAAAAATTAATTTTGGTTTTAGAGCTACTACAGTTCATTTTAAATATTACAAAAGTCCAGCTTGTGGTGCTGTCTTCATAATAAAATAGGTCTGCATTCTGCAACCAGAATACATGAGGAAAAGTCCCATACCACCAGTTAAGGACTTCAGAAGCAGGCCCATTAGGACTCCCATTGACTTCAGTAAGAGATGGCTCATGCCCATATAGACTGCAAATTCCTCAGGACATGGAACTTGTCTTGTCCTCATGTCTGTAAAGTACCAGCCAGACACGTACCGTAAATAATAACTGATGATGTGTGATCATGACCATAGAAATTAGAACAGAATCGGAGAGGTAGTATCTGGTGAATATATTCTGTTATGAGAATGGGTACGTACTGGTTTTGTTTTTAATTACTAATATCCTGCTGTGATAAATGATCAAACAGAATACATGTGGTTGTCACATACTGCTTTATCCATTGCCTCAACTGAATACCATTTTCATTTTTTGATATTTGGCTGAATATTACAATCAGACACTCAGGACATACACCAGGAGTTTGTGAAGTACAGCTGAGAGTGACTGTAAAATATTTATTACAGAGCCACTCTTTTTTTTAATCTCCTGTATATTATTATATTCTTATAACAAACAAAGGAAATCAAACCACAAAGCCTACAAGAACGTGATAAACAGGGTCTGAGTTTGCTCCCAGCAGTAAAGTAATATAACACTGAGATTTGAAACTCTGTCCTTCATTTCCCTTTTTCTGCCTTGTCACTAATGCTGCAAAACAGGGCATTATCTCATATACCAGATGTGCTGCAATATCTAGGTACAATAAATTTGGAGTTTCAGCCTTATTTCTGCTTTTGTGTTTTAAATTGGATCCTAAAGTGACTTTAATTTACGTTTTTGAGGGTTTTTTTCCTCCCTTCATTTAATTAGAGAAATGGAGACAGTATCAGCAGGGGCTAACTGGGACTGGAAGATTTTGGTAATTCTGCAAAGTTTGAGAAACCGTGGCCAGATTCTGATCTCTTTTAAATTGGTGTATATCCAACTTCAGTGGAGTTAGTTATACCAGCATAAACAGCATCAGGATCTGGCCAGCAGTCAATAGTCTCTTGGCCAGTGCCATAAAAGGCCTTTTGAACTGTCCTATAAAGTGAAGGGACCCAGAAAGTCCATTCAAGCCACTGCCAAATACAGCAGCCATGGTGAAGCATTAAGGAATTTACACAGCTTCTGCTTAGTCAGGAAGTAAACATACAAGGGCAATACAAGAGAAACCAGTATATGCCTCTCAAACAGGAACTAAGGCCCAGATACTCGGAGGGATTTAGGCTCCTAACTTTCATTGAAATCAGTGCAGTCCCAAATTAAAATGTGGATGAAACACGCTATTTTTCTGGCATGTTGGCAGGGAAGGCATGTTTGAAAGAGGGAAATATTATGGGGTACTGTTGCTAGCTCAGAGGAGAGACACCTAGGTGTTTTCTACCTAAGTATTGCCTATGTTTTGTCCCATTATTGCATGAATCCATGAAGTATCTAGTTTCTTTTGACCCTTCATTCATTTGGGAATTGATTTAACGCACTTTGAAGTCAATGGGAAGACTCTCACTAGCTTCAATGATCTTTGGATCAGAGCCCAACAGCTTGATTCTGCATGGTGTTGAGCAATCTTTGTGAGATGCTGAGTATGCTTCTCTGCGAGTCGAAGAAGCTCAGCGCCTTGCAGGATCAAACTATTGCACACCTTTAAAGAAGTGAAGCATAACGTGTAGTACTTCCAGTCATCCTCAAATGAATCAGTTAATTAAATTAAATTTTTTTGCTCTAGTATGTAGCATAGTCCAATTAAGTTGCTAAGTCAATCACATCAGCATAAACCAACCATATTGTTACATAATTCTTTTTAATAAACAGAGTTATAATTATATGAACAAGGTTATAAGGGTGCCAGATGCTCCTAAGCAGGGAGCCTAATTTATTTAATTGATTTCAAGAAGCAACCCACTCATGTATAATATCTTTTATCATCTAAAATGTTAATTCTTATCTCAATGAAAAGTAGCTTTCTGTCTTTCTCAAACATGTAGGAATGAGACTACTGGAGGGAAAGTTGCAGAAGAGCTGAAATGTTGCTCCCACTCTGCTTCCTACCACCCACTCAAACAAATAAATATTGCCATGAAAAACGGAATTTGATTCAAGGGCTTTGCCAGGATTTTTTTTAAATCCATGAGACAAAAATTGTAACAGAAAAGAGTAGAGGTAAAATAATGTCTAACTACACCCACTATAAAGGCACAACATGCAATACGTGAAAACAAATATGTTTAAAGAAAGACCAAATGTTAGCTAGAGGTTAGTGCTTTGCACTGGTGCATGGGGGTTGACCTAGGTTCATTTCCCAGTCACAGTCCCCAGGCTGGGGGAGCTACCAAGTAATTACACTCAGCCGTAGAGGGGAGGTAGTGCTCTCTCTGAGTCAGCTGTGACTCCTCTGGCTGAATAAGCAATGGCATTTAGAAGGTTGCAAGGGATCTCCACCTAGTTCCTTTTAGGAAGCAGGACAACTGTTCTGCAGTTCAGACTCAGGTCCTACTGGGCACAGGAGAGAAGATTTAAAGTTGGGGTGTCTGTGATGTGGACTCCTTAAGAGGAAAATATAACACAGAAATGAATAGTAATCCAGTAGGGGTTGTTTTTACCTTTTTTGTCCTTGCTTTTAGCTTTTGTCTACCACAGTGAAGATTGTACAATAAAAGATAAAGAGTTTATGAAGAATTTTGTAAGAGGGATGGGTGAACCATGAAGAATTCCAGTTTTGCAAATCTCACTGTTTTGGGGGCTGCAAAATTAATTGTAGTTTGCAGGTTTTTTTTTTTTTTTTTTTTTTTTTTGCATAAGCCGGCATGTTTTTGGTGATTTAGATTAAAACAAGCATGGTTTTTACATGAAGAAATTTTGTGATGCTTATTAGGGACTGAATCATCCCTTAATATGCAAGGATAAGGTAACACAAGGGGACAAACTCTATATATTGTTTGGTACATACTGAGTATACTCAGAATTTCACCTCACCATTCTGCTTCTTTTTCCAGTTTCTGTATGTATTTTTGACTGCCACTCTCTGCTCATCTTTTACTCCATAATTCCATTGTTTTCCCTGCATTTTTTTAAAAAACATTATCTTAACAAGAATAACAACTCAACACTATTCAGGCTATTCTCAGACTTTCAGGATATTTGTGTGTGTTTGAGATGAGGCAAAATGAGTTGTTTGATCCCTGATGTAAAAATTACTATTTAAAAAAAAAAATTTTTTTTGCAGCTGAGAAATATTTGCTGCATCCTGTAAAGTCATGGCTTATAAAGCTTTCCAATTGCCATCAGTCCACTTGCCGTAGGTAACTAAGTATTTGTACTTAGATAATTCCAGTATTCATAGTACTTCTTATAGTGTCATAAAACATTTATCTTGCATAGTCCTTATACCAGTATGTGAATCGATACTGAGACACAGTGGAGTGGAAAAAGAGCATTTTAAAACTTGGAGTAAGAAACCTTTGTGGATTCAGGCATTTGTTTCTTTGCAATACAGTTCTTCAGCTATACCAGAAACGGACCGGGTATTTAATCAAGATCCACTCATACAGACCGTGGCACAAAGATCTATGCTAGCAAATCCCAATGCAATACTACTGGGGCTTCAGTATAAGGGAAAGGCCCTACACAAGGTCTGGGAGGGATGGAGTTAAAAACCTTCCTCAGACAATCAGCTCTGCACTCTGTTAAACAGCATGGATGGGTAGGCAAGTGTTTCTTACAGAAATTGGCAGTAAACACTAATATCCTTCACCCTTCAGGGATTCAGACTATCAGGGACTAAGTTGGAGGAGAGAGAGAGGAAATACTGAAGTCTAAGAAAGAAGTAGGGATTTCTTCTTGCTGTTTCTACAGCCAGGATGACTAAAGCCTGACTTGCTTTATAATGTTCACTCTGTGATTCTGTCTAAACACCGTTACTTTTATATATTTATTTTGGATTATGATTGAGGGGCATCTTCTGGGACAGTAACCAAGAAAAAGCATCAGTAGTTTGTTTGGACATTTGAGGGCCAGTACATTTTGCTAGAACATTCTGTTTTTAAAATGCACATCTCCTCACAGGTGTTCAAACGCCAAAACTTTTGGTAAAGCTGTCCTCTCTCTGACCAGCTTGTCACTACATATGTTAGTAAACTGTGGGTCAAGCTAAGTAGGAAAACATAGCTACTCAACAGTTTTCTTCCAAATCTGCAAAATATTACAATACCTGATCAATTTTCAGCTGTTGAGACTAATCTGTCTATTGTTTGAACGTCTAGAATTTCTCAACTTAATCTAAAACCCCTTGATACACCAAATGCAAACTAATACATGAGTCAAAATGACATTGTTTTTGCAAGAATAAAAATCAGCTGTCTGACTCCAAGGATAGGCTGGCTACTTTGTTTAACTTTTGAGTTCACTGTACACAAACCACCAGTTAAAGTCAGTGTGAACTTGAATGGGTTACTGAGAATTACAAAACATTTTTCCTAGGACTGGTCTAAGCATTCAATAAGTTTACATCACTGTCTACAGATAATGTAGATAAGAATATAATAATCAATATCTGAAGTAAAAGTTAGTTTTTTTGTTTAACATTTTAGTTCATTTTTGGACCAGAAACCCATTTTCATGGTACTTCGTGAAATTTCGGAGGAGATCTTACACATTCATGATATGTCCCTGGAAAGGTGCGTGGCCGGTGACTTGGAGAGACAAGCGAGAGTGGAACAATTCTTACAGGGCCAGTATTGCAAAGCCACACAACATGCTTTACTTCCAAAGGTACCACTAGGGAATGCCCTTTGTGTCTCACTAGCACAACCAATCCTGATGCTACCAAGCAGGGTGTGTCAACACACCAGTACTCTTTGGGTTGTTCTTTGCATCAATGTTAATTGCAAAGTAGAGATTAGATTTCTTATCTAAGTAGAGATTAGTTGTTATTCTTGTTAAGATTAGATTTCGCTAAAGAAACAAAATGTTTCTCTCTTTTTAGTGTGCATCAGCAAAGGTGCCAGACCTTATTAGAGATCTACCTTTTGTGGATCATTGTGCACTTTTAGCTCATTTAGAGCAAGACTTGCAGATAATGACTTTTTGTTATGCAGCAGGCTAAGTTAACTTCAGCTTTACAATTAGCTATGCAAAGACCAGGGTTATATACCATCTGCCACTGAGCCAAACATCTAGCTCACTGGTACAGTAATAAACATAGTGGGAGGAATCTGGTCCTTGTATAAGAAAGTGCAACTCGTTTGAAGTGCTCGGGGTCATAGATTCCATTCCTGATTCTATCACTGACTTAAGCCCAGATTCACAAAGGTATTTAGGCATCTAGCTCTCATGATTGTAATGGGAGTTGGGCACTCACATACCTCTGAGGATCTGGGCCTTACTGCAGGACCTGAGTTGTCACTGAACCTCTCTATGCCCCAGTTTACCCTTCTCTTATGGATTTTAAGGCCAGAAGGAACCATTGTGATCATCTAGTCCAGGGGTTCTTAAACTTCATTGCACCGCGACCCCCTTCAGACAACAAAGTTATTACATGACCCAGGGGAGGGGGAGCCCAAGCCCTGCCACCCTGGGTGGGGCAAGAGAGGGCTGAAGCCTGAGCCCCCCTACCCTGGGTGGGGGTAGAGCTTAGGCTTCAGCTTCAGCCACGGGTCCCAGCAAATCTAATGCTGGCCCTGGCAACCCCAGTTTGAGAACCGCTGATCTAGTCTGACCTGCACATTGCAGGCCACAGAACCTCACCCAACCTCTCTGTAAGACTGACTGTTGTGCAAACCCCATAATGCCCCCTGCTGCTCAAGCATGACCCTGCCAGTGCTTCCTGCCTCAATTTCCTCAGCTCTCCACACACCAGTCTGTGCCAGTGATGTGACTCAGCCCTCCAGCCATGTCACAAGCAAACTTAACCCCTTACGGGATAGCAACAAGCCAAACTAAAAACTCCCAACAAACAAAAACGTTTTTCTCACCTTTCAAGGCACCTCTTCAGCTCATCCTCTGGGCTTTGTTCCCAGCCCCTTTCTGGGCTACTTTTGGCTCTGGGATAGAGCACACAGTCCCCAGGTTGGTTCCAAAGGAGTATTATTTCCAGCCCTTGCTGGGCACTGTTCCTGGCATCCTTCACTGCTCCGGTATAGAGCACTAGGCCTCTGGGCTGGTTCCCCTGGAGTACCCAGCCTCCAGCAATCTCTGGTTCAGGGCCTTCCACAGGAGCCTACCCACTGGGGAGACTGACCTCCCTCAGCCAATTAAGCTGTCACCTGACTTCCTTAGTCCCACCCTCACAGTCTGGGAAGCAGCTAATGAATTATGGTACAGGTGTAGCTGGTCCTATCTCCCCTTAAAGGGTTCAGTCATTCTGTAACACTGATGTAATAATCCCTTAAATAATTATTATTGATAAAATGCTTTAAGACTGTTGGATGAAAAGCATGATGTAAATACAAAATTAATATTCGAATGAATCATTCCAAGAAAGATATTCAAAGTGTAATTTTCTTTGGAAAATATTTCTGAAGCTGTTAAAGAAATTGCTTTCAAAGTATTTAGCTGAAAGTTCTTAGTATCAGGTTTTGAAGAATCTTAATCAGGGACTCCGCATATCCAGGGAGATTTTACATTAATTAAAGTTTAACTTAGTAAAATGCAATTCCAGGGGATAAAATAATAAAGTCCTACTGACATGAAGAGTACTGAGCACTTTACCATCTTGGTCTCGAGATCTGAATCTTTGTGTTCACCCTTCAACACCCATAAAATGACCTCAGGTCAACAAGGCCTATGACACCCTTAGCGAAAGCAAATACAATGATTTCCTTTTGGTTAAAGCAGGTGAAAGTGCAGTTTTAATGTAAAGATCTCACCAATTTTTTAAAATCTTAGATGGGGTCTACAAAGATTGTTTATGTTTAGAAACCTGGGTTCAACAATTTTAAGGCCTAGGTGATAAGTTAGAGATGCAGTTATCACTGGGCAGAACAGCAAGTCCATTCAATCACTGAGATGTTCCCTTTTGGACCTGGTATAAAACTTTGGCTGACTCCAGGTTGGCCATTTCATTCAGAGGGTGAAAGTGGCAACAACCTTTTAGGCAAATAACCCTTTTATTTTATTTGATTTTACATGCGTCTTTCCTTGAAATGAAAGCTGTTTTCAGGACTTGTAGCAAAAATCTTCAATTTTGGGGTAGTTTTCACTTGCTAAATTCCAAGGAGCTGTTTTGTGGATGTACAGTGTGTCATGCAATGTGATGCTTCTTCCTCACGTTGTAATCTGTCCATTTAGACATTGGTTAGTTGTTAATATATCTAAAAAATTTCATATGGAGGACAGTACAGCGCTTGGATAGATAGACTTCAATTATCAGGGGGTAGCCAGATTAGTCTGTATCCACAAAAACAACAAGGAGTCTGGTGGCACCTTAGACTAACAGATTTATTTGGGCATAAGCTTTCGTGGGTAAAAACCCCCACTTCTTCAGATGCACCTGAAGAAGTGGTTTTTTTACCCACGAAAGCTTATGCCCAAATAAATCTGTTAGTCTTTAAGGTGCCACCGGACTCCTTGTTGTCTTTATAGACTTCAATCACTGTCTAAACTGCAGTATCTTGGATATGGGATCTTTCTTTGCCTAGCTGGAATTCAAAAGACCCTACTAAAGTTATGGCAATTTTAAGACACTAATTCTGGTGGAAATTTTATATAATCATTTGAATCTGGATCATTTCCTTTGGGGAGCAAGGTATTTATATCTGCTATTTGGGTGTTCTTTCTGATTAAAGATAGACGATGACATATGTTGGCAGCAACAGTGAAGACCAAGCAAGGAACTCCACTTGTTTGTCTCCAGGAGGAGAAAAAGATTTTGGTGCTTATGTTCAGAGCTCAAAGCTATAGCCAGAACCATGGAAAAGGCAGAATACTTTGCCATGAAGAATGGTGCTTTTGGGGAAACACAATAGAATTTCATTGTCTTAGTGGAGATGGAGAGAGAGACCCGTTGTGAATTACTGAATTAGACCATGATCCTGCACTGGGATCAGCTAGTGTAGATCCCCCAGCCCTATGTGGATTCCAAGGGCTGTAATGGCACCCTGAATGGGCGCAAGTGTCTGCACTGCTAGGTGCTGCAGAACTGGAGCCATAGCGAGAAAGTGAGCAAAGAAACTGGGGGAGGGAAAAGATGATGCATTATAAAATGTACTTTAATCACTTATGTCAATTGTAGGTTAGTACTTAATTGTAACAGTTTGTGGTACATTAGTAAATGAACGGTAATATACTGAAGAATATTTTATAAAACTAATTTAGTCATAGATCTCACTATGGAATCTGCTATTAAATCTTTGCTGGGAAGAGGGATGAGACTGTCAATTTTTAATGCCATTTATAAAGTGTGTAGTTTAACAAAGTGCATATTACCAAGGTTCTACTGTACTTTCTTCTCCAGGGTTTTTACAGTTATGCTTTTATTCCTTTGAAAGGATTTTCACTTCCATATACTGCATATTCCAGGTAGGTATAAAATTTGATGTTTCTAACCAAACTAATGAATCTCTCATACACATTTATTGTTCTAATTTCTGGTTACTACCACCGACACCAGAAGAACAGCTTTATCCTAGCTCTATATGGGAAGTTTATCTTTTTAGTGGTGATGATTTGTAAGGAAGCTGGTTGAAACACCAGCTAGTGGGATTATTTTACAGACTGGTCTAACTTTATTTCCTTCAGGAATGGGATATTTGAAGTAATATCTGGCTAATATCAACAGAACACATGGCTTCTTTCTAGTGCACCTCTCAAAAAAGACTTTTAATTGATTTTACAATTAATACACATTGACAGCTGTCGGAGGTGTCATTATTTGCAATGAAATGCAGTTCCCAAGAGCTGATGGGACACTTCTTAATTAAGAAATTGCTGAAGATGTGAGATAAACAGTTTGGGTGTTTGAGGGTGCTTGTGTATAATCCTTGGTGGTATTGGTGTTTTAGATGGGCCATTTTTATGTATTATTGTATTTAATCACTTCCTGAGCACTGACCGTCGACTGAGCCCCTATGCAAAGCAGGGTGTAGAAGACAGCTTTGCCATGAAGAACTCACAATCGAAGAAGACAAACAATAGACAACAGTGGCACAGTGTCTTGTCTTGTTTTGTTGGGCAGAACAGCAGCAGTGCCTATTGGTGAATTAAGACTAATAGGCTGCATAGAAGAAGCAGGAAGAAAGGATATGAAAGATAAGAATGGTGCAGGTGTGCCAGACTGAGATAGCAAGGGCATTCCAGCCATAGGTCAATGTGGAAGAAGGCTCAGAGATGGAAGTGGGAGAGATCCACCATCATCGTTAGGTATAATGTTGGTTTGTTTCACTACAAAAGCACTGATAGATTAAAGGGGAGCATTCACCACATCATTTCTCCATTCTTCTGAATCTAACTAGGGCCCAGTTTACATTAGAAAAGGTATGTTGGTATAGTTATACCAGCAACCCCCACCCAGGGTAGACACAGCCTATAGTAGAGCCCACTTAATAGAAACCCAGATATTAACAACTTCTGTTTAATAGCAACATTTTGCTGGAAACCAATCCCATAAGACTTTAATGTTAATGAGATTCGGATATTAGCAATAGCATGCCTCTTATTAGCAAAATTTTTTGGAAGAAGGTTGCCACCTGCAGGCGGGTATGTGGGGCTGCAGCCTCAGAGAGAAACACTGGGACATGCCAAGCACCCCCTGCAGGCAGGTATGTGGAGCTGCAGCCAGGGCAGGAAGTGCTGGGACCTGCCTATCCTAACTGCAACTGCGCAAACCTGCCTGCAGCTAGTGCTCAGACCATCTTAGCAGTTCCTGCTGGGGCTGCAGCCCTGCAAACCTGCCTGTGGACAGGGGCCACACAGAAGGTAAGGGGCTGGGGCGGGGGGGAGTTGCAGAGTAACTCTCCCTGTGCTCTCTGGGGGCTGCACTGCCATAGGACTGCATGTAGGGAAGGAAGTGCAGGGACATGCTGAGCCCTGATTCCCAGACAGTGATCCCTGTGAAAAGCCCTGGGTTTCAGACCCCCTCCCTTCTGCTTCCCTGCACATAAGTAGATTTGCAGGTCTGCATTCAGGGAAAGTATCTACCAGCGCTTCCTTCCCTGACTCCTGCTTCACAAACCTGCCTATACTACTCTACCAGCAAAAGACTGCTTTTTCCCAGTACAGCTTATACCAGTTCCCTGGACAAAATAAGCCATAACAACAAAAGCATTCTTTTGACAGTGTAACTGCATCTACTATGTAATTAAAAGTCACCACCACCACCTCTACTCTCTCTCCACCCACTCCTAAGTGAATACGCCATACACTTCAGAGACCAGTCCTGCACATGACAAATCTCTTGGCCCAGATTCTGAACTGTGTCAGCATCAGCACAGCCCAAGGTTCAGGGGTAAAGGTGTCCCAGCATAAAACAGTGTGGCCTCTACTTTACACCCAGTTGCCCTGGGCACCAAATCAGTAGCAGCAGCCAGGCCAGATCTTTTTGGCCAGGCCACATCCTCTACTATGTCACAATGGGGAATGGGAGACGTTTTTCACTGATGAAAATATTCATGCTTTCATGTCTCAGGGCATATAGGAGAGAACATAAAAAGACAGGCTTAGCATTTCAATGACTTATGAGCAGAACATGCGCCAGTGGTATAAGGATGTTATTCCGCAACTGAAAGAACTACTCATTGAATAGTTCAACAGTAAATTGTTTGGTATTTTGCCCATTTACGTGTGTGTATTTTGCTATGCCATTAGAGGTTCTTATATTCCTCTTCCAGTTAATATTATGTTGAAGATGTGCCTGGACCAAAACCCCAGATCTGACTATTCCACTTTTTGGTTAAGTCTGGGTCCAAATCTAAACCATTATTAAAGCAGAGTTTAATTAAAGTGGATACTGGTTTGCACCTTGGGGACTATATATTTAAAATTCACATACCATTTAAAGTTGTCTCCTCAGTTATCAGCTTTATTAACACCAATTAAAAATCTAGTAGCGAGTCTGAACTGGACAAGACAACCCAATCCGTCAAACCCAAACTAAGATAGTGACTATTATATATGTAGCTTTCACCACATTAATCTTTTTACTCCACCAAGAAATTAAACTACTACATTCATTTAGAATTGCATTAAAATGTTATCAAAGGCTGAATTTAACAGTAGGCTAGTATTCTTGATCTTCATTATTATTATTATGTGAGTTACATCAGAATCTCTCTCTCTCTTTTCTTGCTGGTTAACAATGTAGAACATTGTGATGATTAAAAACAATAAAATGAGTCTTGAGTGAAATAAGCAAGTATATAGTAACTGAGCCACTCCCCTTCCAAAACACCAGAGTATCCCTAAATAAGATACCAGGTTTAAATTCCCTAGTCCTGGCAATTTCAGGCTCTCGATTGCTGATAATGGATATTACATCATGAAAATCTGCATAAAATGTTTAAGAAATTAGTATCATAAAATGGATTTGAGTATGAAACATGCCAATTTTTTCTTTCCCCCATATATTTACTGATGTTTACTTCTAAAACATTTTATTTTAAATAAAATGTGCTGGGAGATTGATGCACACTGGTGCATGGGGGAATGTCCTAGTGGGGGAAACAGAATTTATTTTTGAAAGCTATAATAATTACACACAATCAAAATGTATGAGTAATATTTTAAGCTGATTTTGATTTGTGCACTTTCAATTGTGCATTCAGTTTTCAAAGTTGAACTGGGGAAAAACAAGAAAATTGGGAAAGAATGACATGAAAATGGATTTCACTGTTTTTGGAACTTGGTGGGAAAATCTGTCAGCAGTAGTTTTACCATTTTTGCTGTAACTAAAGCTGGGTTTTGAGAGGAAAAAAACCCAGCTTTCTCTGCCCCCAAAATGCTAATGTGTGCACTGCAGTGGAAGCGCAGCTTGCTGTACTGTTCAGTCTTGATGTGAATTTTACACACCAGAGCTCATTGCTACAGCAAGGAGACCTTGACAGGGAGAGGGTGTCAGAAGAAAAAAATACTATATATACAAATAGTGCAATCTCTATGGCATCCACAGTTTTTCGAATGCTTGGCTGAGTGCTAAACAAAAGCGCAAAACAAAAAAATCCACATTTAATCCAATGGGACTTTTGCCTCAATAGGGGACAGCCACACTAAGGTTTTTGTAAAATATCCTTTGTGCAGAAAACAAAGCCAGAAAATTTTCTGCATTCTTAAAGCTGATTAACAAACTGGGCAAATAAACGAAAGCAACATCCAAGTGTACCTGGGATCCACAGACTAAAAGGGTTCATTGGATAGCCTCTCTCCACAACCTGAGTGGGGTTTGACCACATACTAAGTGGCTGAAATGCTCCCCATGGTTCTACTGCCATGGTTCTACTGTGCACTGTAGCAGCATTGCTGGGGAAACTGAGGGAGGCGTATAAGGGCTGATTTTAAAGTGCAGAAACATTTAAATTCATGAACTGGGCTTCTTCTACCCATCCTTTCACATCGTACCAGTCTCTATAGCACAGCCCTCTAACCCAGTTTGTAAATTGCAAACTAGCGGCCAGATTCATCAGTACAGAGCAGCACAAAGCAGCTGAAATGATGTTCTGGAATATCTGCCCTTAAAAAAAAAAAAAAAAAGTTTTTAGGTTGCTACATCACATCTTCAACTCAAAAATATCAAGTAGCACCATTGTCTTTGGGTTTCTTATTTAGTGTTTGTATATGAATTTTTTAAGAGTCTTCTTAAAAAGGCAAGGACATTCCAAGGGGGAAAAATTAAGATGGGGATTGAGAGGACATATCAGTAATTTAGAGTAAGATACATTACAGGACTGTTGTAATTATCCCAAAACTAAGCATTAGAAAGCCAGGATATTAAGAGTTAAGGTTACACTTAAAAAAAAAAAAATCTAAAAAATGTTGAGGTTTGGAAATGCAGTTAAAGCACTCAAACAACCTTAACTCTGCCCTGTCGTGATGCTATGCATAACCATATAATTAAGGCATTTTAGTATCTGTGGTCCCAGATAAGATTAAATGGATATTTAAAGACGCTCAGTTTGTTTTTTCCATATTTTTCTCTTCATGGTATCACTACGAGGCAGACTTAAGGTTGTTTGAGTGCCTTCGCTGTGCATTTGCATAGCTTAGTATGTTTCACTTTTGTTTAAGTGTAACCGTAACTCTGAACGTTCTGGGTTTCTAGTGCTTGATTTTGGAATAATTACAAACTCCCTATAGTGTATTTTACTCTAAATTACTGCTATGTACTCTCAACCGTGACATGTTTTTGTCTTCAAAATATGACATCAAAACCTTGGGTTATTTTGAATGCAGTGTAGCTGTAATACAGCTTGGCTTTAGGAAAGCCAATGATTCAGCATCTCATCAAATTCTACTAGAAAAGTAAATACGAACAGTATATGAAAAGTATCACATGAACTAGAAACTAGATTATAAATAACAGGTAGCGTTAAACAGTAGCATATTAAGTTAATGGACATATGTCTAGAGTGGGTGGCACAATGTTCATTGGCCTGGGTAACTTCCCCTAACATCACAGATCCAGATATAGTGGGGAAGTCAGCCTCCTCCAGGGCAGTGTGGCTCCATCCTCCTATAGATAGTATTTCATGAATCCAGGGTCCATATTGCAAGAGGGGATGTAGACTGGACTGGCCAGTGGGAGGAGCAGCTGGGCTGGGCAGAATACTCAGAGCCACCCCTCTGGGCTTGTAGAGGTGAAGCAGAAAGATCCTTTTAAAATTAATTCTAAATCTAACTAATTACTTGTAAATTCTCAAAGTGTATTCTATACTCAAAAGTGCTGTAATTCTGGAAAGGATATACCATAGATATCTTTGTACATAAAAGTACTAGAACCCTTGCTTTAAGTGCAAAACTCAATTCATTGTTAACTATGGATCTGTGACTAACACTTTCATAATGTTCTCTCTCTTCCACCTTTCATTTGTTTTGGATTTTTTTAATCTCTTAGGTCCCAATCCTGCAAGAAGCTCTGTGTTTACTGCAATTGATTACATAGGCAATCCAATGTGGATTACAATGTCGATCCACACAGAGCTCCTTGCAGGATCAGAGCCTTTGATGGCAAGCTTTTCAGGACATGACTACGTCTGAGTAAGCAGGGTCTAAGTGAGCTCTCCCCTGGTATCTCGTGATGAACTGGGGGAAAAAGACTTCAGGGGCAGACTGTATTTGCATAGACACACCTACTCTGCTCAGCAGATGGAGCTGCTTTGCCAAAGTGATCAATTCTGACTGGTTTGGGGTTACAATTCATTTTTGAATTTAATGTTGGGGTAACGAAATATTATCCTTATTGTATGAGTAAAGGACAGCAAAACTGTACTTGGTATGGCCTGACTGAGGGTCACTCTAAATGAAATCTCACTTGCAAAGCAGAGGAAGGGATGCCAACTCCCAGTTAGAGACAGGAGGTAGGGACACTTGTTCCTACCTACCCACCCTTATGGACTCTTTAAATGGTCCTAGACACCATCTGACCCTCCCCTCCCCAGTGTTTAAAGACAGAGCTGATTAGATTCAGCTGAGAGTCCAATGTTTCTGTTCAGTGATTACCAGAGCTGAATCACTGATAGCAGGTTTAGGGGCTAAGCCTTTGACCTGGTGTGTGGACAGTGTTGCAGAAAAAGACAATGCGGAGGCTACACTAGCAGTGAGGTTCCCTGCTACACAGTGAAATCACTAAGAGCTGAAATCAGTAAGAGCTGGACTAAGTGGTGGAACCTCAGCACATGGCATCACAGAAGCGGTAGTGAGCAGCAAAGAGCAGCAGTAAGCAACCAGTAGCAGAGTTAGCAGCAGCAATAAGCCAGTTGCAGAGTGGCTCAGCAGCAGCAGAGGCATTGCTTGAGCCCCTCTCCCCCAGCCACACACACACACACACACTTCCAGGGTGGAAGGTGAACACACCTCTGAGCTCTGGGTCTTTGCTGACTAAGGACAACCAACTGTCAATGGGGTGTAGTGAAAGGAAAGGGGAGTGACATGTTAAAGGGACATTCATTTGTTGGACTTTCACACTGCAGGGTGCAGTCCATATGTACTGTGGGTTGGGTGTTTGCTTGTGGTTACATGCATTTGAATCGAGGTTGTGTTGTTTTCACAAATGAATGCTTGGTTTCCTTTCCCTGTTAAAAGTTTTCTTTTGTTATACACAGACTCAGTGCTTGCGAGGGGGGAAGTATTGCCTCTTAGAGGTATCCACAGGCCCGCCAACGGGGGGGCAAAGGGGTCAATTGCCCAGGGACCCGTGCGATTTAAAAGGGCCCTGTGGCTCCCGGCTGCCGCCGGCAGTACAGCAGAGCTAAGGCAGGCTTCCTGTCCACCCTCACTCTGCGCCGCTTCTGGAAGCGGCCGGAACGGCTCTACAGCCCCTGGGGGGGGCTTCCGCCCCCAGTGCTGAATCCGCAGCTCCCATTGGCCAGGAACTGCGGCCAATGGGAGCTGTGGGGGCGGTGCCTGCGTACAGTGGCACACGGAGACCCCCTGGGCCCCCCGCTTAGGAGCTGCTGCCAGAGGGGTGTGCCGGTCGCTTTCAGGAGCCGCCTGAGGTAAGCGCTGATCCTCTGACCCCCTCCTGCACCCCTGCCCCAGCCTAGAGCCCGCACCCAAACTTCCTCCTAGAGCCCGACCCTCCACCCCCTCCCACACCCAAACTCCCTCCCAGAGCCTGAGCCCTCATCCCCTCCCGCACCCAAACTCTCTCCCAGAGCCTGCACCTCGCATTCCCTCCCACACCCAAACTCCCTCCCAGAGCCTGACCCCTCACCCCCTCCCGCATCCAAACTCCCTCTCAGAGCCTGACCCCTCACCCCCTCCCACACCCAAACTCCCTCCAGAGCCCGCACCCACTCCTGCACCCAAACTTCCTCCCAGAGCCTACACCTTGCATCCCCTCCCGCACCCAAACTCCCTCCCAGAGCCCAACCCCGCACTCTTCCCACACCCAAACGCCCTCCCAGAGCCCACACCCTGCACCCTCTCCTGTACCCAAACTCCCTCCCAGAGCCCACACCCCCTCCCGCACCGAAACTCCCTTCCAGAGCCTGCACCCCACACTCCCTCCTGCACCCAACCCCCCTACCCCAGCCTGCTGAAAGTAAGCGAGGGTGGGGGAGAGCGACAGAGGGAGGGGGGGTGGAGTGAGCAGGGGATTGGGGCTTCTGAGAAGGGGCAGGACAGGGTGTGGCCTCAGGGAAGGGGTGGGACAGAGTGCGGGGCAAGGGTCTTTGGGTTTGCATAATTAGACAGTTAGCAACCCTACCAGGCGGGCATATAGAAGCCCTAGCCGTTCTGGAAGAATGCATCCAGCAGCGCAGCCAGCATCTCGCTGGGCACCAGCCAGCGCAGGCGCAGCACAGCCCAAATGTCAGGCAGACCGTGTCCGCATGGGTGCGGCTTGTATGTGCGTGAGGGGCCCATTGACTGTTCTGCCCTGGGGCCCGGAATTGCTGTCGGTGGGTCTGGGTACCCAGGATCTGTTAAAGGTGGTGGTTAGTTTTCCCAGATCACTGGGTGGAGGCTCGAGCCGGTTCTGTTTTGCATTGTTTAGAAAAACTCCTAAATACTGAACCTGGCCCTTGTTGCTGCTGACTCTAGCAGAAGGGTTACATCTGCACAGAGTCTATCACATTTTGGGTGCTACTACAATATAAATAATAATAGTGCTTGGAATAAAGGTCAAAAGAGGGTGAGAAATTGTTTGCATGATTCAGGCTGGAACAAAGTAATGAAATGAAATTAGGAAAAGATAGACTAAATATCAGGAAAAACTTGCAAATGGTATGATCTGTTAAATTGTGGAACTGGGATCGTTTCTAATGAAAGTGGTGGAAGCTATGTTGCATGAGTTATTAAAAACTAGACTAGACAGTGTGATAGAAAATATACTATAGGGAGCAATCCTGTGCAGGCAGCGGTATAGATTAGATAGCCTAGCAGGTCCTATTTGTTTAAGTTTCATGATTCTATAAACTTCCTAAAGATGCTCTACAGTAATTTAAGCTACTAGACTTGATTGGAAATCAAGAGAGAGTAAATTAAATGTAAAGACAACTAAAGGACATAATTTAGGAATTTTTGGAAATATTCTAAAACATAAATAGGTCACTTTGGCTTTGAACTCAGGAGAAGAAGAGTTGAAGGAGAATATAATGTTTGAGAGTCAAACCTAGGGTTGATTTATGTTGGCCATGTTGGCATGATAACTTTCACACCTTCTCCTCTTTTTTCAGACTCCCATTTATTGGTCAACTAGGAATTCCCAGGCAAACACCTCATCCTTGTAGCAGAATTTGGCCACATGGCAATTTGATAGAGAGAAATAAAAAGATACGTGAAAATACATTTCTTGCACCTGAAAGAAGCCAGCCCCATATCTGTTCAGTAAAAGTGCCTTTCTTTTTACCAAAACTTAAAATCAAGAAGTTTAGATTGGCAAAAAAGAAAAGGGCAATGCTTCTCACAAGTACTCAAGAATGAATTGGTGCAATTGACTTTAATGGTCCCATCTACTGTGTAAATACAGATTTGACTTTTTTTTAAAAATGGTCTGTGAAAATATATTTAAGGAAATGTACAATGTTAGTTTAATGACCCACTATATCCTAATGATTCTTGAGATGTTAAGATCTATGCTATAAATACATACACAAAAGGAATTGTTTAAAAATGTGTATTATTGATCTGATGGACTGAGATAGTTGAACTGGAGCCATAAAAGTTTATCTTGTCAGCATGTAAAAAAATAACAGTAAAACCCTTTTTAAAAGCTTGTTATTCAACTAGTAAAGATACTGACTTATTTAGAGCCTTTATGGCTTGATGTTCAGTATATATGGGTATTTAGACACAATTGTAAAATCTGTATGCACCAACTTCCTATTATGTCTAAGGGGCTCATGATGCATGAATAAATGTTACCAGAAATAGTGCCTGGATCTCATGAGTTCTAGGCCCACGTCCAAACCACTAGACCACAGCATCTCCTGCTGCCAAGCCCCTGCCAAGCATTTAGAGTAAAATTTTCAAGAGCACCAAAGTGACTTAGGAGAAAGTCAATGGGACCTAGCTGCTTAGGGACAGATTTTCAAAAGTATTTTGGTACCTAGATACAGACAGGTGCCTACAGAGCTTTAAGCACCTAGGTAGGTTAGGCACCTATTAGGTGCTTTTGAAAATCTCTCTGGCTACCTGTCCACATCTTTAGGTAGCAAAATACCTTTCAAAATCTGGCCCTAAGTCCTAGGTCCCATTTACTTTCAACAAGACTTAGGTTCCTAAGTGCCTACGGGTACGTCTACATTGCGATAAAAGACTCACGGCACAGCCACAGCTGGCCCAGGTCAGTTGACTCAGGCTTGTGGGTCTCAGGCTGAGAGGCTGTAAAATTGAGTGTAGACATTCAGGCTCCAGCCCAAGCCCAAACCCAAACCTAAACGTCTATGCTGCAATTTTGTAGCCCTCTAGCCTAAGCCCCGCAAGCCTGAGTTAACTGACCTGGGCCAGCCGCAGGTCTTTTACTGCATTGTAGACATACCCTATGTCACTTCTGAAAATGGGATCTTGTCACTATTATCCTCTCTCTATCTCCATTTTTCCCATCTGTTAAATTGTTACTAGTAATTAGCAAAAATTATTGCACATATTTATTGGGTATTTCAGCAGGGGTTCTGAGGCAAACATTATCATCCCATTCTACAGATGGGGAAACTGAGATGCAGAGGTTGAGTGACTTGCTTAGGAAGATGGGAGATGCCTAATGCACTAGATCACAATGCTTGGGTATCACCATCAGGACACCCAGGCGTCAGTTTTCTACACTGTCTTACTGTGTGATTTTTTTTTTAACAATATCCGTAACTTCTCTGTACCTCAGCTATGCTACATGTAAAACATGACTAATATTTACCTACCGCACAGGACTAGATCAACCGATGTTTAAAAGATCTAGTCCTGTGCAGTAGGTAAATATTAGTCACGTTTTACATGTAATTCCCATTCCACCTTCTTAATATACATCTTTCATGCCACGCAATGGAAATTTCACAACTTTGTTAATCCTACTACCCACAACGGTTGGTCTGTTTTAAACTTCAGTCTCCTTCCATCCTCCTTAAACTATCTATACTCTACTGCATTAAGCCATGGTAGATGTGGTTTTGCAGCGTCAAGCAAAACACCAAAATAAACAAGGTGAAATCTTGGCCCTACTAAAGGCAACAGCACAACTCCTACTGAATTCAATAAGAACAGGAATTCACCCACAGGATTTAAGGCGACTGGAGTGTCTTGGTTTTCTATCTGAAATGCAGAATATCCAGGATTTGCCATGTCAACCAGCTGTGATTATTGCAGGCACAATTACCCTTACATAGAGGGTGGCTGGGTTAGCAGGGATAAAGAGGCATAATTCAGGTTTGAGGGGACCTTAGCACTGCATTTCATACTTTTCAAAACATACTTCTATTAATTGCAAACTTAACTTTGAATATGCTAACTTTCAAGATGTTTGTGTTTCTTCTAATATTACAGTGTTCCAGTAAGGTACTTTTCCCCTTGAAGTTGTACTTTTTTATCAATGACTTAACTCTATTTTAACAAAGACTGTGTCTGAGAATTTTGGATTGTTTGTCAAATCTAATTTTGAATAAAGGTAATTATTTCAGCTACTTAAAAAAAATTAAACACAAATGGACTAATTTTTTACTGATTTTCCTTTAAACTAAAGCTACATTAACCAGTCTTACTGAGGAAAAAGTTATTAAATAAACTTCTCCATTGCGTGTGCACACACACTCACAAAACAAACAATTTAAAAATAACTCATCTGCTTTTAAAAAGTATTTATAAAACAACTGGCTCTTAGATGAACAGCATGTTTGACAACTCTGCCAAGTGAGAATGTTCATGGCTAAGTTAGAAATGAGTTTCATGAGAATGCTGACATAACTTGAACTATAGGCACTAGAAAGTGCTGCTATTTTATATTTATTGATTTATTTATTTCAAATCTTATGCCCGAAAGCTTCAGGAAGTAGAATTTGAAGAACAAGCAAGCAGTTAAACTACCCTGTTACAGAACCATTACAATGCACTGCACTAGCATTTGTCTATAACTGTAAAACACTGAGATAAAGAACCACTGGCCCATTCTTACAGAGATAAAGGAAAATCAGACTTGCATCCATTATTCAAATGCAAAAATACATGACCATTAATATTACCTGGAATTAAGAAAGCAAAGGTGCATTGTTTTTGTTTATTTGTTTAAGTAGTTCCACACATTTTAAATAATTTTAAAATGCTGTTGTGAAACACATGACATTTTTCATCAGCAAAATATAAATAGGGGAAATACAATGAAGTTAAGAAAAAAAGCGGGCTAAATATCAGGAAAACTTGCTAACAGTAAGATTTATTAGAATGGGGAATAATCTCCCAAGGAGAGCGGAGGAAGCCCTATCTCTTCAGACTCTTAATATTAAATTTGACAGAACACTGGCAAATGTACTGTAGAAAATAATCCAGTATTGCTAGAGACTGTAGTAGATGACCCTATACTTTAGTTCTTTTCCACTTCTAATGGGATGATTCCATTATTCATAAAATATAATTACTAATGTAGAACTGAATAATTGACAATTGAACATCTTAATTAATATTAATATTAAATGTAAAGCAATTGCAACTACTGGTTATAATACTGTAGCAGCTTTTTATTTTGTCTTGTTGCCATTTAGCCAATAACTACCCAAATGAGTATTGACTGTGCACAAATTATCATTCTGCCGTATATTGACTAGGGATGTATGGAGTAAACTGATTTTAAATTGAAGATACTCCTAGAGAAGTGAGTTAGCACACCTCTGTAATCTGATATAATGGCATGTATTCTCATTGTTTAATATACTTGAATATATAAAGTAGTGTGAAAAAGTGTGTATGTGTATACAGACTTCCATTTGTATTTGAAAGGCATATACTGATTTTGAACTGAAACTGGATAAAGTGTATTTTTTATTTTTATTTCTAAATGCCTTAAGAAATATGGCACACTCACTGATGTATTTACTTTTTGCATTTTAGTACCTTTTCCCATTAGCCATGAATATTACATACTTAAGTAGAAATTAACCTAAAAAATCATCATCCCAAATCCTGTAAGAAATTTTGAGGTGAAGGCTTGCTGCTTATACAAAGTTTGCTGCTTTACAAGCATTTTGCTCTATCACAACTCTAAAAATTGTAATTTTCTCTTCATTGGCTGAAATACGGAACCCCTTGTAGTATATTAAGATTCTCTATGTTGATCTTTGATGGTTTAAAAAGATAAGACAAGAATTGATATTTAAATATCACCAATACCAGCTTGCTAAAATTCTACTAATTAGATTCCAAGAAGCAATTATTCATTTGAAAAATCTAATCTATATACCACCATAGGTACCAAGTGTTCAAAATTCAATTTAGTATTCTCTGTTTAGAACAAAATAACAATAAAACTATAGCTTAACTTTAGTTAACAGAAGGCAAAGGCTAAATAAATGTCCTGATATAATCCAGTATACCACAAGTATAAACACAACTTTTTTAATATTAGCATTACTTGGTACCCCTAAACTACCCCTAAAATCTAAGACATTCTTGTTTTGTTTCAAATTATTTTTGATTAAATTCATGATAAGCATTGCAGGACTAAGTGCCTCCAAAGCTTTAATTGTTTGTGATGTAAATAGCAAAAAGGCAGAAAAATAAAGACTCCTCTCCTGTGAGTTATACAGCTTGTATCATCTGAGAACAGGTATTGACTTCATGTGATTTTTGTAGCATCAAAGAAAACATATTTTGATTCTTCAAAGTGATCAGCGTTCACACTAAACAGTTTTAAAGACCACAGCAAGTAAGTTCACATCATCATCCATAAAAAATGTGGAACACAACCGATGCCTGTTGGGACAAGTTTTAATCAGTCCCTTTGATATCTGGTAATAAAAAAGAAAAAGAAAAAGTGTTTCAATTTAGTTCTCTACTCCTCAGCAATTTAGTAATCCATTTACTGCTTTGCATTCACATCCCTAACCCCTGTGTGTTGGTTAGCTAGAAACTGTGCTGTAAGAATGTGAAGAATGTAAACAGCCTTTTATTGTCCAAAAGGATAGCAGTGTGAAAGAAATGTGTGCCTTATCGCAAGACTGCAGCTCCGTACTTCATTGCCATGATAAAGTGCTGAAGCAAAAAACATTACAAGACCAGCACAATCCAAAAACGGATTAGAATTTGACATAAGCTTCCTCAAAAACTAATCAATCAACTCATGCTGTAATATTAGAAACCAGTTCTTAAGGAGGGTGTTTAATCCCTTCAAGGTTTATTACACATTCCCTATTGACTATGGTGACAAACTTTCAGATCCAAGACAGCTAGGAAGAGAGGCAGAACTTTTGCAGCATAAATCAGAGATAACTGCTCACATAATTAACATGCTCCTGAAAAAAGGCATTTTGAAATAAAATTACAATAATGTTTCCTTTGCTTTCAGGTAAGGCTGGCAAACTCATTTTAAGGTTCTTTATTTTTTTTCTCAAATTCAGTTTATTTTTCACTAATATCCCACGAACAAGAATTTTATTTTCTCATTAAAAGGGGTGTGCTAGAGGAAACACTCTTTACATACCTATTTCAAATGAAGCATCTCATTTTAACTTCATTTTGTAGCTCCAGCTTTTTAAATCTATATTGCCTAAACATACTTACGTCACTCAAATTCTTTTGCATTTAACGTATAACAGTACTACACAGGCACATCTTTCTGTATCTAATCCAAATGGACAGAAATCCTTGTGTCACCATAAACTCTACAATAACTGTTTAATATGAAGTCAGGAAAACAGAAAAGTTCATAAGGACAAATAATTTTAAGCCAGTGTTTGTCATCCACTTCCTTAAAATAGTTAACTAAAGTGGTACTATGCAATGCTAACTGTGGATCTAGAGTAAGGTTCAGAAGTGGAATTGTGATACTCTGAAGCATCACATAGCTCAGGATATTCAACATGTCCACAGTCACAGATATATCCTAAAGGCAGTTATATCTTCTATTGTTAGAGAGCATTATTTAAAATACAGGCCTTAGAAATGTGAAATCCCAATTAAACTTATTGAAAAATATTACAAAAAATACAGAGAAAACTATGGCACTCTTAAAAGAGAATCTTAATTTACGGGACAGTAACAATCAGTTGCTTTGGTGCAAGTTGTGGCTGCCTTTATTGCATTAAAGTCTACTCCCTATTTTATCTCCAAAAGACAGTAGGCAGGTAGACAAGTAACATGACAGCAGTTTAATGGGAGAGAATATACAGATTGTGTGTTAAGAACTCTTATTTAGTTGCTCTTAGAGTTGCACGAAACAAGCAGGCAGAAAAGAGAATGTTAAATGCCACGTTCCTAGCAAAAAGGTACCACAATCCACACCTAGCACAAATGTTTGATGAAGGGGCATGTGCTCCATTACTTTGGATATCTGAGACTGGTTACAAAAAACTAAACTCATCCTAGATAATTAAATACACCCTATGCAAAGTCTCTGGGTTACGGTATTTCTAGCCTACATAACAACCTGCAAAGGAATGCTTGCTGCTTTTGACACACAGATAGATGCAAACGCCTTTCAGAAACGCCTTGGCTATAGATTTCCAAGGGCTCTGCAGTTACTTCTAGCATAAAGATTTAAAAAACAAGCAGACTTACAAGCTGAAGGAAGCTCTGTACCACAATAAGAGGCAGGGGCTGCAGGTACATCATTCTGGCTTGGAGTCTAGGAGATGATTTCCCTTACTTGGATCTTGCACATCTCCACTTTGGGGGGCAGGACTGAGTACAGGGACATACCACTGTGATCACCTTAAGCAAAACACAATCAGGGAGAATCAAACCCCCAACACATCCTCAGCGCAGCGCTCCGCTTGTCAGGCAGCGGGGCCACCTGAACTGGCCACGGCAGAGCCCTTCCGTGCCGCTGCAGGACTGGACCTGAAATCCGAGGGGGCCGTCACCTCCCCCCCCCCCCGGGGGGCCGAGCAGCAGCAGCCCCGCTGCGCGCGCCAGCCGGCTCTCGAGCTGCCCGCCCCGCGCGCGGGCTGCGCGAGGCAGGGCGGGGAGGAGCTTGGGAGCGGCGGGGTCCCGCCGAGAGTTGGGGGTGGCGTGGCGGTGAGGAGGAGCTGGGGCGGCAGGAGCCAGGCGCGCTCAGGGGAAGTGCAGTGGCGGGGCCGGGGCGTGCCCGGGGGAGCGGCGCTCCGGGCGGGTCCCGCAGGGGCGCCACGGCCGGGCAGGAGCTGAGGCGGCTGGGCCAGGAGGGGGAGCCGCGGCGGGGCGCTGGGAGCCCCGGCCGGGAAGCGGGCTGTCCCCGGGGGCACGTCGGGCGGCATCTCTTACTGAGGCAGGAGCTTCGTGTCCACGGCCCCGGGATGTAACGCCGAGGGGGGCGGGCACCTCCGCACCGGGGAGCGGCTCCCAGCCGGGTGGCTCCCTCCAGGCGTGCGGGAGCGGGGTGGGGGATGGACTCACGTGCGCGGGCCAAGGGAGTCCGGGCCCCCACGCCCGCGCGGGTGCTCCTGCGGCGGTGTCCCGGGAGCTCCCCTGCCCGCCAACAGCCCCGCAGCGGGGAAGGGGAGAACGGCAGGTCGCTGGGAGTGGGGCCGCCCTAACGGGGGGCCGAAATGTCCCGCTCTGCGCTATGGGCGGGAGGGGGGAAGGATTGGCGTTAGCAGGACTGTACTTTACTGCTAACCCTTAAGCCATGCCTGGCCCGCACGGCTCTGCTGCAGGATCAGGACTGACTAAGTAAAGCAAGTTTGCATTTTTCACCCAGGGACAGGACACACTGGGGATCACCTTGAACATCATTTCCATCCCCTTTGGCCCATTGCTGCTTCGTTGAGGATATGGAGGTTCCAGCCTGGGTGCTTAAGACATTTTAAAAGAGGGATGGAGGTGGTTAAAGAAAAGTATTTAAAATGATCAACTATTTAACCCCCCCCCCCAATCTCCCTGTTCTTACTGCTTTCCCCTCTAAAAGGAAAGGGAGGGTGAAAGGAAAGGGAGGGTGGTTTGACTTAATTTACACATTTTATCCTGACTTTTAAGGAGGCCCACTGTATTTATAGTGCCTCTTTTCCCTTATAAATCTCTATTTGAAGCTCAGATACAATGCTGGGGAGCTGGAGTGCATATGGGAAAGTGTGTGTTTTGTTTTCAGCGTTGTTCTGTAGGAAAATGATGCTTGGCAGAAGCAGGGCTACCCCACTACAGGACTTGCAAAAGTCAGTTTATGTTACAGCGTTTAGGCATTTAGAGCTAGTTATAGGAAACTATTTAGGGTTCAACCCAATGAGATTTCACTCTCTTCCCATGTGACTCAAGAATGTTGCCAGAAAGACTGACTATCCTTTATAAAATGCACTTTTCCATGTTACATACCTTAGCAAGGTCCATTACTTCTTCCGGGGGAGCATGAATGCAGGTGGCTGCACCAGCTGTTTCATCACAGCTAGGGTCCATCATCACCATAACTCTGGAGACACAACTTTCTCCAGGGGGATCAGAGCACATAAACACTATTAATTAACTCACCCCTCTGAGCTAGAACAGCATCTACAAGGGGAGGGAAAATTCTTAGTTCAGAGCAGATTGTTTTCACATTCAGGAAAAATAGTGTTATTGCTCATGTTACAGAAGAGAGTAGAATCTAGCACATAGGTAAGGAGATACATGCATGGCAAGTCAGTTGATACACATGTTCGAAAAGATCCAGGAAAGGAGGGGTGAGTCCAAGCAAAACAAACCAGGATTAAATTATTTTCTTTTAGTGGCTACAAAAACCAACAACAAAAACACACACCTGGGCCAATTTTTGAGAAAAGGATAAGAAGCTTGATGCTTTTCACTCTGTCCTCCGTCCCCTAAGTGCCAGACGATTAGTTAAACCCTGAAAAAGGAGAAGTAAAGTTTTGAAAACATGGTGTGTTCATGAGGAAAACTGTCCAGCTGAAGTTCCAATGTGCTCATAGAACAGATAGCTGTGCTGAATACACATACCTACTGCTTTCTGTGGAAGTGAAGTGGTAGTGCTTATATTTTTAATTGATGCGATTGTTCCGAGCTTGGCCGTGCCACATCTTTCTAATCTGTAATTTGCATGTGATGTGATATGCAACCTCTCTACCACCAGGCTGAAATTGGGATAGCAGCAGTCGTTTCATTTTTCAAAACCGTGCCTGTCATTTGCAGATTAGTTTCCCCCTAATTTTCTCTTGCCATGTCTCATCTCATTACTAACTCCATGTTCCAATTTCATTCTGACTGTCCCTATATTTTAAACTTCTCAAAGCCTCACTAGTAAAAAAATATGTTTAAAAATTCTTTAGCTGTCCAGGAAAACTGGCACAGTTTTACCAGATGATTGCAATAATGTAGTTGTATCCATTAATTTCCCTATTAGGTTCCTCTTCTGTATGTGTCATATATGGAATTGTATTCTGTGCCTGGGATATAGTCTTAAATCTCAGGTATTCATTTGGGTTTGAAAAATTACACTTGATCCATAACAATAAACAAAATTCAACTAGTCAAACTCTAAAATGAGTTCATTTTCATCACGCTCCGAAGATACGGAAAATACCTTGAACAAACACAGATGCTCATTGAGACCATCCATTAAAATTCAATCTGCATATGTTCAGATATTTTTATAATATTTAATATTTTGAAAGTTCACCCCAGTTATATGTTCATTTTAGCAGATCTGCGTAGTGCTGCATTTTTACTTAAAAAAAAAAAGAAGAGAATAATCAATTTAAATGACATATGGATTTACACTTACCTAACAGAATTTGAATCTAAACATTACTTCCATATCCTGGGTTAAAAATAAATGGTGCCTTCTACAAACATATTTGTTTGGGGACTACGGATGTTAATTTCAATTAAAAGAAATTATATTTATCCACATATAAATTAAACAATTATTAAATCAGCTAATGTACTAATGAGAGAGTGCCCATTTCTTTCAAGGCAGTCACATCTGCACAGCATCCTATTCTGTGCTGAGCTAGATAGGAATGCATTTGTCCAATGGTAATCTAAGCATAGTAGCAATAACACAATCTCTCTTCCCTCTAATAAATGGAAACATCTTGAGCGCTATCTGCTGTACAAAGGCAGTACTGCCAACATATAGAGAGAGACATATGCAAGCACACTGCAAAGATTTTATTTCCAAATCAGGGCTACATTATGCAGTAGGTTGAAAAGAATGTTATGCAATTAGTCCGAATTGTAAAGACTAAATTCGGATGAAGTATTTAGATAGATCTTTCTAAAATGAAAAGCTGTATGCTATAAATTCCAGGAAAGTTGAATTTCTGTAATTGGCTTTTAATGGAACAATAGCGTTTAAACTAAAGTACTTTAGTTCTATCCTATTAAATACAAACAGACTCAATTTAAATGACATTAACGTTGTCACACAAACGATCAAAAGTTGGCCTTAAATCATACTTTTCCCAGATTAAGAGTAAATGTTTGTAAAGTGCTTTGAAGATGAAAAGCACTATGCACAGTAAATGGTAAGTATTATTAGTTGTAGTCCATCCTAGAGAATTCACAGTTAAAAACGAAATGTTAGGCCTAAACTTTGCATTCCCTTGCTTTGGTGTGTTACTGTCAACCTAAAATGTTGTTTGAATGTGGGTGTGTTAATTTTCTGGTCTAATTTTAAGAAAATAAAAAAATCTTTCCCCAAAGGTTATAAAATACATCAACTGCAGGAACAGTGTTGCCCTGACTGGGGGATGGACTAGATGATCCAGTACTGGGATGCCCACAGTATGGCCTCAGTGCCAAATATGCTCCCAAACCATCTCTGCCGGTAACTACAGGGTAAGGACAAAGATGATTAACAGCAGATTTTTAATGCTAGTGAATCCAGTCAACAGGAACTTCTGTTCCTCTATCAAATAACATACATGCACAAGCAAATAAGACTTTTATTTATCCCTGTGCCAGTGTGGCATTCAGTCTCACTCTTCAAGTTGCTGTTCAAACTCATTTCTTTTGGTTAATCTTAAAGAGCGTCTTCCACCCCACCCTTTCCCCCATTCTTTCCTCTAATTTTAATAATAATAAAAAGGAACAAAGTAGGCGCACACCCAACAATGAACATGTGAAGGGTCACCACTGAGGATAGAGGGAAGAACTGGGGCCCACACCAGAAAGAAAACAATAATGGATGGAGTAGCTGTTAAACGGGTTCACTCTTTCTTCTCCGAGAGGTTCCAGAAAGCAGTGCTGGGCAACTCATCTGGGGTTCAACAAGCATCCATTTCGTCACCCCTTATATTCATTATGAAAAGCTGTAATTAGGGGAGAGGTTGAGACTTTGGACTGCAGTATCCCCACGTGACCGTGGTCATTGGAGGGGCCACACAGAATGCTCAATCGGGGCAAACTGCAAAGAATAGGGCAGATGATCCCCCAAACTGATGATTTATTCTTATAATTAGATTCACCATGCCAGTAACAAAACAGCTTCTGTAATACCTTACTGGTTAGCAATCCAGCGTTTGGCTCCCACCTAGACAGCCAGCTCTATATAGTGAGGGTTATTTAAAAATCTTATTCACCATATATAAAGTTCTACCAATCCCAAGAGATTGGACACATTATTCACCAGGTCAATGAATATTTCAGATCTTACTCAAATACATGCTCACAGCCAATTCTTATTAACTAAATCTAAGATTTATTAAAAAAGAAAAGAGTTACTCTGGTTAAAGATCATTATACATACAGATCTGAATAAAGTTCTTATATCAATTTCATAGTAGAGATGGCGAGGCTGCTGATTTGTACAAGTCCTTTCTGAATCAGTTCAATAGGTGATAGTCCAATAGGCAGTCCATGTGTACAGTTTGTTCAAATTCTTCCATGAGAATTCGCAGGGATAATCCAGGGTACACCTGGAGACCTCAGTCTTGAGACTTGAACTTTTCCTGACAAAGTTTAAGCAGATCTGAGAACCTCAGAGTTACGAATACCTCAGGAATGGAGGTTGTTCATAACTCTGAACAAAACATGGCTGTTATTTCAAAAGTTTACAACTGAACATTGACTTAACATAGCTTTGAAACCTTACTATGCAGAAGAAAAATGCTGCTTTTAACCATCTTAATTTAAATGAAACAAGCACAGAAACATTTCCTTACCTTGTCAAATCTTTTTTTTTTTTTTAAACTTTCCCTTTATATTTTTAGTAGTTTATGTTTAACACAGTACTGTACTAGGCAACAAAGAGTCCTGTGGCACCTTATAGACTAACAGATGTATTTGCGCATAAGCTTTCGTGGATATTTGCTTTTTTGTGTGTGTCTCTGCTGCTGCCTGATTGCATATTTCCAGTTCCCAATGAGGTGTGTGGTTGACTGGTCAGCTCATAACTCTGGTGTTCGTATCGCTGAGGTTCTACCATAGTAAGGATCAGGTCCCGAAGTTCTTTTACAGCTGAAGCTCAGCTGTTAAACCTCTTGGCAGCAAGTGATCACAGCAGGTATTCTTTGGATGAAGAATCTTCGAAGTAAATCTCTATTTCCTAGGCACGCACTGGTAACTAGTTGCCTTCTTTAGCATAAAGCAATTAACCATTCAAATGGCTCATAGCTAGTTGTAGCGGGGTGGTCACCCCGTTCCGGCCCTGAAGGGGTTAAAACAGCCCTGGAGAGCCAATAGTAAAAGCAGCCCTGGAGAGGGCTGTGTCTGGGAAAAGGACTGAAAGCACCTGAGTAGCTGACCACAGGTGCTGACCCAGCTGGCCCTTATAAGAGGGCTGGGGACCAGGAGCTGGAGGAGTCTCTCTCTCTAGCTGTAGAGAGAGAAGAACTTGGCTGCCTGGGAGCTCAAGGTACCAGGAGTAGAGCATGGCTGGGGAAAGGCAAGAGGAGCTGGGGAGCTCCAGCCTGGCAACTCCCCAGGCTGCAGGCCTTGCCAAAGGCCAAAGCAGGTACAGGGGTTGCAGAGGTGCAGCCCGGGGTTAGGCATAGGCAGCTGGTCCGACCTCCTTGCCAATGATGAGTGGCCTTTACAGACTGCAGTTTGCCCCAGTGAGCAGGGGCTAGATCATGACTGGCAGTAGCCACTGAGGCAAGGTGGGTTTAGAGGGTTGGGGGTTCCCCTGGGAGGGGAGACCCAGAGCGAGGGGGTACTGCTGGGGCAGAACCCCAAGGTAAAGGGCACCGGAGTCCGGGAAGGACACGGGGGGCCTGAGGCAGGTGAGCTGCCAGCCAGCAGAGGGTGCTCTGAGCTGGAAGCGAGCTAATTCCCAGGGCAACCAGCAGGAGGCGCCACACCGGTGAGTCGTCACTTTGCTACAAACTTCAAAGAGAAATAAAAACAATGATATTATTATGCCACAAGTTTCATCTAAATGTTAACATCCCCTTTTGTTCTGTGAATCAATAGACTATAGTAATGAAACATAACAGCCAGGAACCGAAGTTTAGCATCTACAAGTTAATTCGATCACTGTTAAACTTCTAATAAGCTATAGGTGAACAGAGACAAATACAATTAGTATCTACTTCTAATTTTCTGAAAATACAGGCTTACATTTCAAGAACTCTAGTCATTTAACATGGCTTTGCTAACTATCTACAAGGAATGGCCCTGATTACCACTTCAATACTTTTCTAATATATCCTTACAGGTTGATTTTGGATGACTTAGCCTGCTGGTTGTTTAACATGCTGATGTTACTCAGTTCTACATCTCATTTTTAGCGAGTGCACACACTACGTATTTATTATTTTCCCACTGTCTGAGAAGAACAGAGGATGGGATGAATTAACCTGGCTGAAAATGAACTGATTTAACTTGTTTAGAAGAGTGGTCTGGGGAGGTATTTACATAATTGGTTGAGAGTATGTGCCCACCTTTTATCAAAATGGTTTGTCTCCTGAGTGTTACTGGATCCATTTTTGTCCTGGATTAGTAGCTAAACATGGGGCGTGTACCTTTCATTCTCTGTGACTGACTGTAAGGCTGCAGCCTTTTCTGTCTCATGCAGACATTCTAATGATCATCAGTGACATTGTGGTTCAAGGATAGATAATCACAGTGCATTGTTCTTTGAAGTCCACCTTCCAAGTGAAACTAAAGATGTTGGTGTTGATCTTTAAAACTCTGTATTGTTTTGGGACTTAAGTATCTGGGGATCACCTCTCATTCTATACTCCAGTGTGACAGTTAAGAGCTGCTGTGGGGCTCTTGCTGTAGATTCCTGAGTTTGAATGTTTCACAGCTGGGCTTCCACCCAGGTTCTGTAGGCAAAAAACAGGACACATGAGCCTGATTCATTGAAATCCGTGGGTGTTTTGCCATTGACTTTAATGGGTACTGGACTGGGCTCGTTTGTTTACTGATTCAGATCTCAAGTGTTCATGTAACTCCGTTACACCATGGCCTTCTCTGCAGTGGAATCAAACAGTGTATGCTTAACTCAAGTTAGCTTACTTTAGGTAAAATCCTGGTGAAGATAGTTTGTAGTTTTCACAAGTGTTAGCAGGTCAAATTAAAGAGTAGGCTGCCTTTAGTTCAGCCTGCTAACTCATGTGGAAACAGACTTGTCTTCCCTACAATTTTACATTGGGTTAGCTCACTTGAGTTAAGAACACAGTTATTTATCTAGTGAAGATTTAGCGGGTGTGCGTTGTTTCCCTCTAGTGGCTAGTCCAAATAGAGAATAGCAGTCTACTACTGCTATCAGCTAACGCAGTGGTTCTCAACCTTTCCAGACTACTGTCCCTCTTTCAGGAGTTTGATTTGTTTTGCCTACCCCCAAGTTTCTCCTCACTTAAAAACTGCTTGCTTACAAAATCAGTCATAAAATTACAAAAGTGTCACAGCACACTAGTACTGAAAAATTGCTTACTTATAAAATAAATCAACTGGAATATAAATATTGTACTTACATTTCAATGCATAGTATATAGAGCAGTATAAACAAGTCATTGTCCATATGAAATTTTAGTTTGTACTGACTTCACTAATGCTTTTTATGTGGCATGTTGTAAATCTAGGCAAATATCTAGATGAGTTGATATACCCCCTGGAAGACCTCTGTGTATCCCCAGGGGTATGTATACCACGGTTGAGACCTACTGAGCTAACAGAATCACTGTTTTGGCTCAAGTAGAAGAGGTTGCTGTTGCAGTAGTGCTGATCCCAGGTTCAGACCCTGCTGATGACCAATGCAGGAGTCTATTACACTTACAAATTTAAAGCCTGAGGTATTGAGTGACACCTGGATGGTGTTAAATGTCCTTTGCTCCCTTTTACTTCAGCATGAGATGAGGGTACTTAGCACTGTTAGCCTTTAATTTGTATAAAATTTAAACATTGAGGTTGAGAAATACTTTAAATAAAATATAATTCTCTAACTCCTCTGCATTCCTATAATTTTTATATGTTCGAAGATCTTTTTTTTTTAAAGCAAGTAAATCAAACTTACCTGTGAGCTGAGATCTATAAGTAAATAAAATATTCAAGCCAGATCAATTTTTATGGCAAATAAAAACCTTTGAAAAAAACAAGCTTTATAATAGATGTGCTGACACAGCCTTAAGTAGAGTGGTAAGAATAGTTTGCTAATTAAAAGTGGGATGCCTGCAATAATGGTAATCAATACATTTAAAGCCTTTTTATGAACATGAAAAAAAAATAAAAAGGGAGAACAAAGAAATTAGTGACCAGTTAGTCAAAGCTTAGTACCAAGTAAAACACTTGAGCAAATAATAAAGGAATTGATCTGTAAGATCTTAAAAGACAATCTGATGACCAATGTGCAGCCTAGTTTAATAAAGAACAGACCATGCTAGATTAGTCTCATAGTTTTCTTTTGTTACAAATACAGCTTCAAGAGTCTAGTCCTGGAAGCCTTACTCATGTGAGTAATCCTCATTCACCTTAGTAGTACTGTTGAATCAATGGGGTTACTCATGTGAGTAAGGATTTGCAGGCAAACAGAATTTATTATGTATTATGTGTATTTTAGTAGTCCCCTAATGTATTTGGATTTTAGTAATTTAGTCCCCAATTCAGGAAGGCACTTAAGTCCTTTCATATTCAAGAAAACAGTTAAGTATGTGCTTACCTTTATAGGCTTCAGTAGGACTTATGTATATGCTTAAAGTTAAGCACATATTTAAGTGCTTTCCTGAATACAGATGTCTTCCTGAGTTGGGGATTTAGAAATTACCACATAAAGTCATAACCATGATCTTTCTGATTTAGTATCCTGCCTATAACTGTGGCATGTGACCATATGTCCAAATCTAAGGGCTATTCTACAGACAGTTTTGTACTGTTGGTACAAAAACTGTGTGTAACCCAGCACTTGGACTTTACGATAATGTTATTAGAATAAAAATACTGTTGGGTGGGTACAAAATTGGCTGTTAGACCATAAACAGAATGATAATCCAGATTGTATAGAGATATCAAAACTCCCTGGCTTCAATATTGGAACCAGTACTATTTCACAACTTCATAAATGACCTGAATATTGAACATCAATCAAATTTGCATGCAACACCTCATTAGAGGGAATAAATAAATAGTGGAGGAGAGAGAGAAATTCCCAAATGATTTAGAGAGATTAGAAAAATATCTATATAGGATATGATTTAATTTAGAGAAAAGATGTATAAAATCTAAGGTTGTTATTGATAACAGTTGTGCTGAGAAGGGTTTGAAATAATAATGGATGCCAAAGTAAATGTGATCTTGCAATGTGATGTTGTAGACTGTCGGTCCTTCATCAGTTGAGACTGAGCCGATCACAACACGTCTTCCAATCTTCTCTCGCTCTGGCCATCCTTCGCCATGCTTGTCCATATCTCCTTGTTAGGAAATCATCCCACCTTTTTGATGGCCAACCGTGTTGCCGTTTCTGTTCTCGCGGATACCACTCGGATATAGCTGCGGTCCATCTGTTGTCACTGAGTCGGGCCACATGTCCCGCCCACCACATTTTGCTGAGCCTGCTTTCAACAACAATGTCTCTCACTCCAGACTGCTGCCTAATTATTTCATTGGGGATGTGATCGTGGTGCGAAATGCCCAAAAATGTTTGTTCCATTGCCCTCTGTGTGACAGCCAGTTGATGTTCTTCAATCTTTGTCAGCGACCATGTTTCACTGCCATATAACATCGCTGTAAGCGCGGTCGAGTTGAAAAGATTCACATGAGTTGTTTTGCTGATCTTTCCTTGGAGGATGTCCTTGAATGCGCACCATCCAGCTTTTTTTCTGCGTGACAGTTCGCCTTTCTGATCGTGACACATGTTGACTTCCTGTACCAAATAAACGTATTTATCAACCTCTTGGATCTGCTGTCCTCCAAGAATTATTTGGGTTCTTGGCAGAACATCTGATTTCATGTATTTCGTTTTCGACTGATTCATTTTTAATCCGACTTGACTACTTTTCGCGTTCAGTTCTTTAAGCATTCTCTCAAGCTGGGCTGTATTTTTGGCTATCAGCATTATATCATCTGCGAACCTGAGATGGTTTAGCCGCTCACCGTTGATATTAATCCCACCTTTCAAGTCTGCTCATTGAAAAAACGATTCAAGACAGGCTGTGAATAATTTTGGTGAAACTGCATCTCTTTGTTTCACACCTTTCTCAATGGGGATTTGGAGGGGAGTATCAAACAGCGATACATCCATGCTGCAGCCAGAGTTCGCTTCCTTTAGTAATGTTATATATTTCACGCTGATGCCCTGTTCTGAAAGAGCTTCAAGAATGGCGTTAGTCTCTATGCTGTCAAACGCCTTCTCATAGTCCACGAAGGCAATGCACAAAGGGAATTTATATTCCCTTGAATGCTCTAGTAGTTGGTTTAGAGTGAAGAGGTGGTCTATCGTGCTATAATTCCTTCGAAAGCTGGCCTGCTCTCTAGGTTGCTGTTCATCCAGGTTTTGTGACAGTCGATTTGTTATTATTTTAGTGAACAATTTATAGATATGTGAAAGCAGGCAGATCGGGCGATAGTTCTTTAGATTTTCTCGATCGCCTTTCTTATGCAGCAAGATGATATTGGACTCTTTCCAACTGGATGGTATCTTCTGGATTTCCAGGTAGCGGCTGAACCTTTGGGCGAGAGCTTTCCAAAGTTCCTGACCTCCCACCTTAAGCACTTCTGCTGTCAGACCGTCCTTACCTGGAGCCTTCCCCTCTTTCATTTGAAGGACTGAGTGACGGACTTCGCTTATGAGTACTGGGAGTATGTGTTCATCGGTTTGTTGAAGTGATGCATTGGGACGTCTATACAGGGTGCAAACAGCTGGGTATAGAAATCCCTGCAGATTGCCTCCATCTCTGTTTGATCGGTTACTGATTCTCCGTCCCTGTTCTTCAAAGCTGATAATGATGACCTGTACAACGCCAGTTCCCGTTTGCATTTTTTTAGACTTTTTTACGATCTTCAGCAGCCTTTAGGAGCTTTTTGGTTCGAAATTTCTCGAAGTCTTCCTTCAACTTCATTCATATGAGCTTACGGAGAAGGGAGTACTCGAGCCTGTCCCTACCCTTTCTTTTCATTTTCCTCCTCTTCTCCAATAAAATCTTTGTATTCTCCGAGATTCTTCCGCTAGCTCTTCTTGGTCTTTCACATTCAGCTGATTTCACACACCGTTTCAGTCTCTTACTGAAGTTCTCATAATCATCTTCGCAGTTGTCCAGGAAGCTCCAATCTTCCCTAGAAATGTTTTCCTTCAGGATTGCTTCGTTGAAAGCTACCGGTTGGTGCCTTCATACACAGCGCCTTTTTCTCCACCTTCACAGTGAACATGAGTCTGGCTCTCAGTAGGTGGTGATTGCTACTGATATTGAATGATGGCACTACTGAGAGATCCTGCACGATGCGTCGTCTATCGATCAGAAAGTAATCAATTTCATTTTTTGTCTTCGCGTTTGGTGCGATCCAGGTCCATCTTCTGTTGGACTTCTTTTGGAACCAGGTGTTACCAATGAACATTCTCCTCGTCTCTGCCAATATAGCTAGTCGGTCTCCTTGCGCTTTTTGTTCTCCGATACCGTACCTTCCTATGAACTTTTTGTCCTCTCTCCCTCTTCCAACCTTGGCGTGAAAATCTCCCATCACAAGCGTATATGTGGAACTCTGAACAAAGGTTTCCTCCAGTTCCTGATAGAATCCTTCCACATCATCATCTTCGCATGCACTTGTGGGAGCAAAGATCTGGATGATTTTGAGGGTACTATTCTGGTTCAATTGGAGGTAAAGCACCCCGATACGCAATGACTTCAAATGGCATGAGACAATTTTCGAAGACCATTCCTTGTTTATGATGAATCCAACTCCTCCAACTGTCCTCGTGCCTTCTCCTTTTCCTAGAATGACCGTGCTTCCATTCCTCCAGCTGAACTGCTTCTTTTGTCGTGTTTCGCAAACACCCAGCACATCGCAGGCTGTTTTTGCCTTTTCCTCCATAAGATGGTTTATCGATTCCTCCCTCGTCAGTGTTCTGCAGTTATAAGTGCATACTGAGAGTTGTCTGGTTTCCTTTTGGCGACCTGTCATCTGAGATTCTTTGCAGCCTCTCATCGTTCGAATGCCTCACTGCCTCCGGAATGGGGATCGAGGGATGTGTCAAGAACTGAGACTTGGTTTTCCATGTTGTTTTAGCCATTGTTTTCAGCCACCCGCTGGCTGGGCTGTCAGTGGCACATTTACCTCCTCAACTTAGCTAGCTTACAGCCTCAGAAAGAGGGATTATATGCCCCTCCACAAAGGAAGCAACCTCCTTGCTGGGCTGACAGTCCGACACCTTGATAGCATGGTTAGACCTGCCGGAGAATGCACTCCTCTACCTTCACTGTCGAACAGCCAGGGTCACTGCTGCACCACGTTGAGGTAGGATTTGCAGCAGATGTGATGTAAGAAAGAAAAAAGTATAGGGGATAAGGCCACATTCAGAATACTGTGTATAGTTTGGGACCTGTTATAAAATAGACAACAGACAATAGATAACTCAGAGAGCGGGGTAGGGGGAACATCACATGGGACAGGAGACACCCTCCCCGGGGGTGGGAAGGAGGGAGACAAACCAGGCTTCTCATGACCACCACCCAGACCCAGCACATGACCCTAGTGGCCTATTCTTCCCCCCTCCCCACCATCTCCCCTCCTTCTGGAATAACAGACTTCTCCTGCTGTCCCTAATATAGCCAGTCCTATGGCTCAAATGATAGTCTGTGCTGCAGTGTTGAAGGTTTAGTGTTCAAGTGCTGTTGATGTAGGGGTGGTTTGTTTTAGTTGTGCATAAAATAACTTATTTTTACCCTTTTCCTTTAATGGAATCCCCCCCCCCTTTTTTTTTTAATCTAAAACCCTTCGATGAAAAAAAGTTATTTAGGTTGCGAAGTCAAGCACTCAAAAGTTAGGAAATACTAGATCAATAGTTGCCTTTGTAACTTTAGTTCTATTCTTGTGCATGTTACCTCTGTTCCCCTAAAAACCAACCCAGGGTCACACTTGTATTAGTTTTATTACG
>QXTE01000045.1:5600520-5814151 GCA_003942145.1 Platysternon megacephalum
ATCTCATGGTCACTGCCTCCCAGGTTCCCATCCACTTTTGCTTCCCCTACTAATTCTTAATGATACAAGTTACAGATCTTACAATCGCATTTGAGCGGAGGCTTTACATAACAATGCATATGCATTATAATACAGTCTTTAGTTATGTGATCATGTACTCTTTCCCCACAGGACACCTGTCTCATTTAATGCGCAGGACAGATGCACAAGAGGGGGAAGAATTAAGGTTGGAAAGGCAACCATAAACCTGGCATTTCCTAACTTTCAAGTGCTTGACTTTGCAACCGTGATAATGTTCTTTTCATGTAGTTTCTGCATGTAATAGTAATAAAAGTTAGATATCAGGTTTATTTAGTACAGAGGTAGATAGGGTTTTAATATGAGGGCTGTTCCATGTATTGAGGCTGACAGGATTTCCGTGTAAATTTATGCCTCACTTTTTGTAGAACTCTCAAATGTCAGGGTTTGGTGGTGGTTTTTTTTTCTAGCCACAGCTGAAAAAATAATCCTGACATTTGAGAGTTCTATTGCGAGATTATTAATGAGGCTTAATTTTACCCAGAAATCACGTCTGCACAGAGCTCTTCTTCAGCATATACTTATTCGTAGGCATAAACCATAAGGGAGGGACTTCCTCATCAGTTAGTTACTTAGAAAAGGTGAATTTTATAATCTAAAATGGATCCCTCATATGAATCCTTTTAATGCTTCAGCTACCCAATTTATACTTTAACTGTATTTTTCTTTTCTCCTGTTTCTGTTTTCTTCATTTTTCTGGAGAGTTAAGGAAATTATTGCACTCGAACATTCTTCCTATTTCCTCTGATGCAGGTCATAGGTGGAGTGACATCAGATGACATTTCTTTGTGGGATAGTTTCGGGAACAATTGTTATCACACCATGGAGGACGCCTTGTTTCTCCCACTCCCATTTTCAGTTCATCTGTACATCTTTGTCTTGCATACGGAGGTAAGGTGTTTCTCTTTCATCACAGGAGACAAAGCCTTCATCTCGTTCCTCCTTTAGCTGTCATACTGGGAGCCAATTAAGCTTTCATTCACCCCAGAAGCATGCAAGTTTATAAGATGTATTTTACCAGCAGGGGATGTAACAAATTACCAGCTAGGCCTGGCTACAGAAATGAAGAAGATATCTTAAAATGACATGGTCTTTACTGATTCCTGCTGAGCCTACACTTTCCCTGTAACATACATCTTTACGACTTATCAAACCTAGCGAAGCACTTTGATACACTAAATGCAGAAAAATATATATTGAAATAGGATAAAAGTTGAGACACAAACTGACAAAAGTGAGGAAACTGAACGTTAAGGCTGACTGGCACCCCACTATTAATTCACATGTTTAAGGAAAAAGGCACATCATCCACTTGAGTTAAAGGAGAAGGATTAGCTCCTTGGAGTTTTGTACTTTTGTGAATTCCTGTCACAATATCATTCATTATTTAAGTACAAATTTTCTGCAGCGGAAGTCTTTGTGATTTCTTTTAAAAAGCTGTAACAATTCACATGGACTCAAAGACCTTGTAGTTATTTATGTGTTTATTTTAAAAGTTTGTTTTCTGGAATAGACTAATGAGATAATACCGCTTGAACTATGTTCTGACCTCAGTAACACCAATGTACGTCCAGAGTTATCAGAAGTCAGTGAATACTTCAGATTTATAATGGTGTAACAGACAGCAGAACCCCTTGTGTTCATGCAGGTCTCAAAGAGATGTCAGTCATACAATGCTCAGGCATATTTCAGGGGAATGCACACAGTATATGGCAGGATGCTAAAGGCCAAATCCAGCTTGCCTTGCTTACTTGTACAAGCAGTCCCTCTGAGGTCAGTGGGAGCAAACAGGAGTGGTGCTGTCACGGACTCATCTGAGTGAGGCTAATTCCAGAATGCCCCTACTGCAGACTCCACACAAAAAGGCTGGCGGGAGTTGGAGAAAATAATGTATGTGCCCAGTGGCTCCATGCCAAGCCTTTCACACCCTGCCTCCTCTTGCATGGATTTCTGAACTGTGGAAGTCTACTTACAAGTTCCAGGACAAGAAATGGGGGAAGGCGGAGAAGGAAGAGGACTTTGCCAGATGCGTAAGTTTACTTTTCACCCCAATATGGATCAAGGATTAAGGTATGGGACTCCATTGCACTGATATGAATAGTTAATCATTATTATTATAATAGAGCAGGGGTGGCCAAACTTACTGACCCTCTGAGACACACATGATAATCTTCAGAAATTCGAGAGCCAGGCACGCCTGCTGGGACTCAGGGTTTCAGCCCTGCAGGAGGCACCTGCCAGGGCTTGGGGCTTCAGCCATGCTCCTGCTGAAGCCTTGAGCCCTGGCAGGCACCTCCTGCAGGGCTGAAGCTCTGAGAACTTCCACGCTGGGCAGAAGCCACTAGCCCTGCCACAGGGAAGAAACTCTGAGCTCCCCCTCCCCCAGACTGGTGGGTGGAGAATGGAGGGGGAGGGGGCATGAGGGGCTCTGCGAGCCACACTTTAACTGTAAAAGAGACGCATGTAGCTCACGGGACATGGTTTGGCCACCCCTGTAATAGAGATTTCTACAGAACTTGGATCTGGAGCATCTGGTTTACTATCACCTTTCACCAAGATTATAGGAAACTAATAAGGCAGCTCCAGTTAAGAAATTGCTGGATGTTGTGAAAGGGAAAACAGGGAGGGGACCTTAGACTAGCACAAGAGTGGAATGACCATATAGGCATGAAAAAACTTGTTTGATTGACACAAGTCCTTCCCTAGGCAAAAATTAATTTACCTCTATAACCAAAACCATTGAGGCGCAGAATAGTTTGGTTAAGGAAGGTAGTGAGGAGGTGTCAGCATGGCCTTTACTCTCTCCCCCATCCCTTAGCTGTGGACTTCTGCGGGCAGGGACCTTGTGACCTGCTGTCCTTCCTTAGCAACCTGTCTCTTCTTCACATGTGACCAAGCAGTTCACTCTCCTGCTTTGGCGTTTGGGCTTCCTTCAGAGGCCATGTAGCTTGTTTTCCTCGTTTCCAGTGAGGAATCTTTTTATGGGCTGGATGGCTGGTCCACTTCCTTGATAAGGGGTAATGGGACCCCCTCCACTTGGTTCTGCTTATCTCTGTAAGCTCTCTTTTTCTTAATCTCTCTGGGGCTAATGCAGTTCTTGTTACCTGGATTTGAAATGATACCTCATAATGAACATGCAGAGTGGATTTGTGTCTCTATATTTACACACACCTTTACTTTACATATCATTACAGCCACTGTATCTGTTTGATCCATATTACTTGGGTACTGTTGTATGTTAATGGGGTCACATGTATCCAATTCTATATTTGTACCTGTTTATAATATGTACCTTGATATTACATGAATACTTGTGCTGTGTACACTGAATGGGCTGTTTTTGCAGCCTTTTAGATAACGCTATAAATATACACTGAGAGAGTTTATAACTGCTTGAGTATTTAGATAAGTTTTAGGATGACCACTTCAGTTTTATAAAATGCTCATTTTGGGGGTGCTTTCAGTGACTCAAATTGAAATTCCTTCATGGGTCCTGCACTAAATTGTTTCAAAAGTCCTAAGTTGAAAGAAAACATGATGGGCTGTTTTTTCATGGCTACACTCCTTTTTGTGTGCAAGTGCCATTCTGAGCTAGTAGCATTTTACACTCTGCATGGGTATAAATGTCTACAAAAATACAAGCTCTAGGATAATCAGGCCCTGCTTGTTTAAATATAAAAGTCAATTAGAAGTCTGACAGACAAGGGTCCTGGAAGCAATATGTAGCTTGAAAGAAAAGGTAAAGTCCTAAGCAGGTTAGTGTTCTAAACCATTTCAGTTCAGAGAGTCATGCAGACTGGTCGTGTGCCTCCAGTTCAGAAAAGGAAGGTTAAAAGAAGAACTGGCAAATGAAATTAGAAAGAGATGATGGAGACACTGAAAGAAGAAAGTTCTGAAATTGTTTTTCGAAGAGATCTATTTGTCACCTGAAAGTTTTAAAATTTTCTTTATTAGTGTTTCCACATAAGGTAAATACATCATGAAAATCAATACATCCATAGCCCATGGCTCCTATTTTCACCAGGAGAAAAAATGTGCAAACCAGCCTCACTAAGAAGTCCACCAAGTTGCCTAATAGGAGAGAGATCTGCAAATATTTCTAATACATTTCCATATAACATCATAGCAATGGTCTCACATTGTGCCAAAACAATCCTTAGCAATGGTCTGAGAGGCCAACATTAGAATAAGATTGCTTTCAGCCAGTGCTTAAAACTAAATAAATACATAAAATAAAATCTTAGATTCCATTAATGGCTCCACTTCCAGCTCAGCTGAGAATGAATCACTCACGCATTTATCAGATAAAACAAATATGATTTTTTTTATTGTGAACTACCTGACATTAGCAATGATAAAGAAATCTGAAATTGGCATGAATGAGTTGCATTTGAATACAGAATGAGGGATATAAAGATCAGCCTTTAGAACGGTTATGAACAGACATACAAATGTAATATTTTCCTTTATTCTTTCAAGTTGGTCAGGAGTACTGTATAACTAATAGGTAGATACAATAAGGTACACAGACAGACTTTGCCAAAAATACAGTATAGTAAAACTAGTATAATTATCATTTACAGAGTGTAAGAAACCCATAAGTGGTCTTATAACAGGCACTATTTCTTGATCGAGGTTAATAAAGTGAAAAGTTGGAAAAAGTAGAAACTTCTTTATTAATGTATCTTTTCCAGGATAAGTGGTGATTGGAATCACAGATTCAAGTACTTGTATTATGTATCTGTTTTCAAATTGTTCATCTTCTGCATCGTCATCAGCTGTCAGATTTTATTAGACTATCCATCACCTGTAGATGAACTATTTGGTAAGTTTTTCATAACACCCAAACCATAACCAAACCTCTAAGTTACTGATAGTTCTATGCCTTTTTGTGCCATATGACATAATGGACTACATATAAGTTCTTGGGGTTCCTCTACATTTTGAGAATAATTACTCTAAACTGGAAAATAATGTACACTATTGGGCTCAGCTAGTAATTGGTCTCTCCTGTAAAGAGAACAGAATTCTCCATTCCCTACAATACCAAAACAACTATTTACAGGTATTTTTTACATGTGAGGGAAACCTGGACTCTAAGTCTCCTCATAAATTCCATGAGCTATTCATGATAATTTAACTTGGACTATAAAGATACTGTATTTTACAGATATTGTTTGTAGGCTTGTCATGAGAAAGCTGAGATAGATAGTCAGCATAATATGTTCTACTGATTTCCTATATTCAATGCTACCATTATAAGATGAAAGAATTATAGTCAATAATGCAGCCTTGCAGCTGCTAAATTTGGTATAGCTGTTGTAGGCCATTAAGGCTTGTAGTTAGTCACTCACTAGTGTCAACTTTTAAAATTGATTTTGTTTTTTACTTCATAGATCAAAGATTTTCTTTTGTGTTGACTCTAATGTTTTGTAATTTAAAGGAGCACAGGTTATAAGTAAAATATATTAAAAATCCTTAACTGTGTTAATAAAATTAATTTGAGATTATGAAAAGTAGAGCTGAGTGAAACTTTGTTGACAAATAGTTTATTCATGGAAAAATGAAGTTTTAGTTGACCCAGAACTACTCACAAATTTGTCAAATACTTTTGCCTTCCCCGCTTTTGTTTTTCTTTTCCAGGACTTTGCTACTATTCAGAAAATGGTCGGAGGAGACCTCTTTATAATTTTTAACCCAGTCGTCTTAGCGTATGCACAACTGGCTACAGGTGTCATGTGACCAGGATCCATCACTGAATTTGGTCCACTGGTTGGATCATTAGCTTCGCCGGCTTGGGCTGGGTACTGACAGGGAATGCAACATTAAAGTCCCTCCTCTGCCTGATGTAAAGAAAGGATTTGAACTTGATTCTCCTACTGGGCTAAAGAATGGCCCAGTCATTGCACCATGGGATAGTCCCAGGTGGATGACTTTCAATCTCTCCTGTTAAAGCTGTTCCACTTTGTATAAATAAGTATTCATTAGACCAAGGATTTGAACTTAGATCTCCCACCCTCCAGGCAACTACGTAACCCACCATACTGTAGAATTGCTCTAACTCTAATACCTTGGTCCAATGTCTATTCATTGTCATTATGAATGACTCTGAATTGCCACTGTGATTTATAAACTGCCCAGGTAACTACCTGCTAACTACCTCATCCTCTGGCTATTTTGTGAACCTAGCTCTATAAAAATGATAAACAATTCCATTTTGGGTCAAACATTTTGATGAAATCTTTTCACAGCTTTTGGATTTGTTTCATATTGAACCAAAAATATTTTTCAAATTTTCTGAACTGCCAGGAGTCAAATGAGCTATATGCTTCCAGCCAGCCTCTCTCTCTCTCTGAACCAAGAAGGGAAGGTTAGGCATTTTAGTCCCCAGGACAGTTAGGATTACAGTCTAGGGCACTGGCAAGGCCTTCTGGGAAAGGGGTTGGGTCTTTTAGAACAGGAAGTAAGCCAGAGGGGCTAAGGAGCCTCTTCTAGAAAAAGGGGTAAGTAGCACATTCTTGTTTGTTTTTCATTTTGCATATGCTCAGCTTTTATTTGAAAAGTCTTTGAGGCTGACCTGTCTGGGGAGAGGCTGGGCTACTTTCACAAAGACTGAGGGCAAGAAACCCCTGATAAGGGAAGTGTTTTGTTTGTTTTGGAAAAGAACTCCACAGGTGTGGACCTTTGTTTGGTTTGATCTGCCACAACAGGCACAGTCAGCACAATTTAGCTCAAACCCTTGTTAAGTAAAAGGAAACATGGAGGAGGTTCTAAAGTACCTGGTTCAACAGGAGCAGCCAAGAACAGCAGTAGTGAGACAGGTTTCAGAGCAGCAGCCATGTTAGTCTGTATCCGTAAAAAGAACAGGAGTACTTGTGGCACCTTAGAGACTAACAACTTTATTTGAGCATAAGCTTTCGTGGGCTACAGCCCACTTCATCGGATGCATAGAATGGAACATATAATAAGAGTATATATATACATACAGAGAAGATGCCATACCAGCTCTAAAAGGCTAATTAATTAAGATGACCTATTATCAGCAGGAAAAAAACTTTTGTAGTGATGATCAAGATGGTCAATTACAGACAGTTGACAAGAGGTGTGAGGATAGTTATCATAAGGAAATAGATTCAAGTAGTGTAATGACTCAGCCATTCCCAGTCTCTATTCAAGTGAGACAGTTGGCTAAGCAAGAACAATAGCAACAATTTATGGTAGCAACAAGAGGCCCTTGAACAGTTCCTGGAGCAGCTCATACAACAGCTTGCTATTTCTGGGCCACTCACAGATCTAAATCTGCTGGCCAGTTTGGAAGTTAGAGCCAATCTGATGATATAATATTGAAGTATATTTGGCTCCCTCTGAGAGGATTGCCATAGTAGCCTACGGGGATTTGCTTTGTGCCTGAAACAAATAGTTCACACCCAGACAAGCCATCTGAGCTAAGATTTGGCCCAGAATTTTGACCTCTGGGGAGAAATAAGGCATCCTAGACTGGAATAGGGATCTTCGAGGAGACTTTTCCGATGAGAACAAGCACCCCAATAGAGGCTATACAGCAGTCCAAGTAGCTGATGAAATTGCCGTATTCTGTTTCCTAGTCCTGGAGGAATAGGAAAGGTGGGCCTGAATGTTAGTCTGGCTGCTGGTGAAGAAACATATTAAATGTCTCCTGGAGCTGATAATTGAGGAGGAGAACTTGAAAGTGCCTCTTATGAAGAGCATCACTGTGTGTGGCTAGTAAGGGGGGGATGCTCTGTCAGGACTTTCCATCTATATCTGTTTGAGGTAGACTAAGCATAGCCACATTCTAGCAGGGCTGATAATTACACCTTGTCCTGATCCTATCTTACAAGAAAGGACCTTGCCTGAGGGAACTGTGTGTAGGGCTTTGGTGTTGTAAATTCAGATTGTGAAGTTCCATCCCATCTACAAAAATCCAGGAATTAAAGCACAAGGTTTTGCGGGTGGGGTTGTTTGTGAGTTTGATTGGGGAAGATGGAATGAGGCTTTGTCCAACTGGATTGGTTGGGAAATGAGGCTTCTGAGTTAGGAGAAGAATCTCTTGTAGTTCTGACACCTAACATCTTAATAAATTCCTTTAATGTAGTAGCTGAGCAGTGGCAAGTGGTTGGTGCATCAGCTGATATGAGTAAAGTAACAGAATAAACTAAAAGGTTAATACCTTAAATATCTCCTGTAGGTCTAAACTAAACCACGTCAATGACAGTTGGTTTTCAAGTAAGAGGTAGTCTGGAATCCAGGTATAGCATGTTCAATTATGCAGATACGTTCTAGCTAGAAAGAATACTAAACATACTTTTCATCCTGATCATCAATATTATATTATAATACAAGAAAGGGATACAGCAAGTAGAAATATAATTTTGAAGTATGTTGCATCAGAACTAGTGCTTTTAGAGTTAATCTGTAGGTAAGAAAAGAGATGCAAACAGATATTACTACCTGCACGGTCTTGGGCAATGATGCCATCATTATCTGTTAAAAGAAATACAGAACATGAATTTAGAACTTGGATGATAAGTGAAGGAGAAGGTGACTTTCAGATATATTGTTTTAGAATGTTAAAGGTGTCTAATTTCTAAACCTAAATACTCTGGTTAAATTTAATCAATTACAGTCATGTGGCATTACACTGGGGATGAATTTGACCCATTATGTTACAGAGTTTCTTTGTTTTATAAGCCTTGAAGTTCATATTTCATTCTATGACAACAGGAAGTCTGAGATCAAGCACTGTGAGTGGCAACATATTTTCAGCTATTACATATTTTTAAAAATCTATCATTTTAATAATTTACTAAAAAAAGTGTTTTGATGTTTCTCTTCTGAATGGCATTTGTATTTCGACCTCAAGATACCTCCTGAGGATCTCTACATGCTCCTAGTTTTACCTCATAAAAAATTAATTTTTCTTCTAATTGCTGTAAACTTGGAGTAACTTTGTGCTAATCGCAGTTGCCATAAATTTCTGAAGTTTGTAACAACTCCGTGGTAAAACTGAAATTTACACAAATTACCCTTTGTTCCCCACAATCATTATGACTGACAATAACAATACCTCACTCGCTGGGGCAGCCAGTATTCAAGCAAACAGCCTGTTGTTGTGGTAAGCACAGACAATGTGCTTGGCACTGTGCAAGGCATAAATATAATATAATAAACCTTGCCCATAGGAGCTAAAAGGGAACATGACAAAATGCACCAGGAGACCCCAAAGAAGTCATTAACATAGGGCCAGATTGTGCTCTCTTACACCTTCTGGCTTCTCGGCACACCAATGCAGCTTAACTACCAATGGAGGGATTTGAAGACAGAAAAGTCATTTTAGTAGCTGTGTTTTGGATGGACTGGAGGAGAGTGATTTAGATGAGTGGGGCGGGGGCAAGTGGGGAGAGAAGAGGAGAAAGGAGAAGAGATGACTCGGACATCTAGTTACTTTACATTATAAAGCAGCATTTCAATGCATCTTGTTGCAACCACACAGGGAAAATGGGAAGAAGTGGGGATTAGGTGCTGATATGGACAGGGGCAGAACATGTCTGACTGAATAGGGAAAGCGAATGGGAAACAAGGGCAGAATGGGGGAGGTTTCCTAATTCTCCCCCACCTCCCAACAGCTCCTATTCCCCCCCTACCTTGAACAACCTTCCCATAGCGACTCCACCTGCACCCCTGTTTCACTCCAGTGTCCCTCCAGGCACCTTGCCTCCTGCCCCACCCCCACCCTGCAGAGTCCTCCAGTTACCCGTATGTGATTGTCTGTACCCCATGTTCACCCTTTTTACAAGACTATTATAAATTTTGTACACAATATGCCTTGTGAGGTATCATTTGAAAACTCATAAGCTGCTGAACACTATTGTCCTGGTAAAATATATGTGACAACATTGTATGTAAAGTTATAAGAGTCTACTGTATAACATTGCTGTAACATGTTCCAAAGTTAGAAAGTCGGGCCCAAACCAGTTTTTAGAGACAAAGATACTGGCACGCACTGACGGGTATCAACAAAGTCAAGTGGGCTATCACTTAGTTAAGCGGCCATTCTCAGGCAGGGGGAAGGAGTGAACAAGAAATTTACAGTTCATCACAAGGACGGTTCAAACCTCACATTGACAAGAGATTATTTTGTCACCATGACTCAGCAAGGATGTTTCTAGCACAAGAAATTGAATTATAAAGAGGGGAGAAAAACGCTTGACCTTACTCTCCTTCATCGCTGCTCATAACATCAACAACTCCTAAAGAACTGAATTTTGGGAGGCTCTTCAGCCAGTACAGACTGCTGTAAGCTTATGGTGAGAAGAACCTTTTGCTTTTAAGTTCATAGTTTTTAAAGTGAGGCAATTAGCTCAAGTTTTATATTTTTATTTCTTTTGTAACTAATCCTGATTTTTATGCATCATTGCCTATAGCCACTTAAAATCTTTTTCTTTCTGTAGTTAACAAATTTATTTCACCATTTTATCTAACCATTGTGTTCGGACTAAAGTATGTGGGGAAACTCCATTTGGGATAACAAAGCTGGAGCATATAATTTTCCATTGATGAAATGACGGACTTTATATGAGTTTGCATTGTTCAGCAGTGTGTTGGACAGTACAAGATGCACATTTCTGGGGGAAAGTCTGGAACTAGAGAGCTCGCTGGTGTTGCTCTGCAGTTTAATTCATAGGTGGTTAGCTAGTAGCACTCAGTATTGTGTAACTGGGAGCAAGTTACATGCTGGAGAGTGTGTTTTAACTGGCCAGGAGTGGCTGTTCTCACAGCAAAGTGTTGAAAGAGGCACTATAGGTTGGAGAACTGCAGGGGACACAGCTGTTCAACAGTCCAGATTATACCCTAGGGAATGTTACACCCAAGTTACCTTTGACTCTCCCCAAGACCTGTCGCACATTTTTGAGGTGTTCAGGAAGTAAACTCCTGCTTCCAGAGGTGCTGACTTTTTTTTTTTTTTTTTTTTTTTTAAATTTTTCCACCCCTGCTCCACCCTGAGGCCCCACCCCTACTCCTCCCCCTCCCCTGAGGCCCTGCCCTTGCTCCTCCTGTTCCCGCCCCTGCTTTGCCCCCTCCTTGAGTCTCCTGCCTGCTCTCTGCTCTCCGCTGTCCCCCAGCCACCAAACAGCTGATTGGCGGAGTTGGCACTATGCCTGCTTCCACTGTGAGGGAAGTTAGTGACTTGACATTTTACTCCAGTGATGCCACACACACAGCTGCACTTTTATGAGAGTTGAAAAGAAATTTGCTTGACATATTTTCTTCATTTTCCATCATAGCATTGGGTTCATAGAAGGAAAAAACGAGAGAGTAGTGTTGTTCTACAGCTTGTGGCAGTGTTACAAACAATGGGAAGGAAAATTATACAAAATTAGGTGTGTGTGTGTCCTTCAACAGAAAATGGTTTTACAAGTAAAGAAAAATGTGAAGTACAAAAGGCATGTAAAATGCAGGATAATATAAAGTGTCCAATAAAGTCCCAGGTTATTTATTTGCCACTATGAAGAATTAAATAGATCATTGAAGTAATTTCTGTTCATGTGTAAGAGTTTTAAAGTATTAGCTGTGGTGATGGGTATGGTGTGTTATTGCGTATTGTCTGAAATGTTTTATTTCCAGCAGCTCGTCACATAAACTAGGTTTCCAATAACTTGCCACAATTAATGGTTGCCAGAGGATTCTGTGGTTATAACAGACAAGGACTTCAGCAGAACATCATTCATTACTGAGGCTGGTTTGATTGTTGCATTGAGGTTTGTTACCAGATTCTTCCACCGATGGCATTTGCTATGGGTGTAGAAGCTTTGCCTAAGATACAGTACAGTATATACTCTGTTAAATTCACCAGCATAGCGTAATTAAAGCTTTGTCACAAATAACCATCGCATAATCTGTTTGCCAGTAGCTTTGTCAACTGCTTGCCCCAGAAGATTTTTGCAGTCCTCATTTGCAATGTAAAACTGCCTTTGCTGAAGGTCTGCAGCAAAGATGCAGAGCCATAGCCATAACAGGCTGCCAGAAGGCATATTGTCCCAGTTGGGTAGTCATGGCTAGGCTAGATCTTCTACAGATATATAATCAAATCAAGTAAAATATGGTCTGTGATGGCCTGAAAAAGACACAGGCATACATGAGGAATCATAGGCTATCTAATCTAGTCCCTTGTACAAAGCCAAATGCAGATAACTATAAATAAATACCAAATTCCTTTATAGCCACCCACTGTTTTGGAAATACGTTCAGTTCCATTTGCCAAGTACTAGTTTGCAGAGCCTGTTTTTCCATCTTAACAGTGAAAATAAATCTTGGCTGTTTATATATTTTCAACTGTATGTTTTCTAACAGCATGTAGACATTGATTAACCTAAACATTTGGTGTTGTCAAGATCAGATATTAACTGCAGCTCAATGGCTGTGATATTAGCTGGAGACAGTCCAATTATCCTCTTGCCTCGGTTAAGCCATGGTTTAATTTCTTGCATATTTCTGCGATCCAGTTCTGTGTCCTGGGCTATCTTCCAGATGATTCAAAGTTCAGCCAAATTTGTATTTTTTTTTTTAAATCGCACTATAGATTCATCTATATACATAGCATCTCTTCACAATCTTATCCTGTGATGAAAATGGAACTATTCTTCATTGACAAATGCTTTTAGATTTTTGCTTTGTTAGCTAGCTAGTCTCTGAACACAATTTGTATCTTTTTAGCTATTTCCAGGGGACAGAATATATCTTTGAAAGCAGAGCTCCAGTGATAGGTTACAAACTTTGAAACTTTTGTCCTGAGGTACATTATTACTGAGGTTTAAAATGGGATATAATCTGTGGAGACAGAAATCTGGCTTCTACCTTAGTAACAGCAGGTGGATTCTGGCATTCCTGCTCTTTGACTATTTGTAGTATTTAAATGTATAGAGCCTGATGACCTCCTTTTTTTTTTTTTTTAACTGTTAAATGGAAAGCTCACGTTGGAAAGCTTTTTTGATATTGAGATGATACATTTATTAGTAGCTTTAAGAGATTAAAAAAGGGAGTCTTAGAGGAGGGGAAAAGGAAATTAGATGTAGGAAAGAAAAGAGGAAGTGTGGGGGAAGAGAGAAAATAGGGAGAAAAAGAGGTATTGACTGAGGAGACCAGAGAACTGTTGAGATCAGCTACCATATTCAAAGATATTATATAGCACCTGTCATGAACATACAGCTAAGGGTAGCATAAAATCCCTCCTTTACGTGTAAAGGGTTAAGAAGCTCAAATAACTGGTTGGCACCTGGCCAAAAGGACCAATAAGGGGAGAAGATACTTTCAAATCTGTGGGGGAAGGTTTTTGCTTTGTGCTCTGTGTTGTTCTCTGAGACAAAGAGAGAGACCAAGCAAGTAATCCACCTCCTACTGAAATGATACCTCTAATATTACAGAAATAGTTAGTAATAGCAAGGAAATGTGTTAGATTATCTTCTGTTTTAGCTTGTGAATTTTCCCTATGCTAAGAGGGAGGTTTATTCCTGTTTTTTTTGTAACTTTAAAGTTTTGCCTAGAGGGGAATCCTCTGTGTTTTAAATCTTATTACCCTGTAAAATTACTTTCCATCCTGATTTTACAGAGGTGCTTCTTTTACTTTTTTTCTTTATAATAAAGTTCTGTTTTTAAGAATCTGATTGGGTTTTTAGTGTCCTAAAAACCCAAGGATCTGGTCTGTGCTCACCTTGGTTACCTATTTTGTTGGTATATTATTCTCAAGCCTCCCCAGGAAAGGGGGTGAAGGGGTTTGGGGGGGATATTTTGGGGAAACAGGAACACCAAGTGGTCCTTTTCCTGAATCTTTGTCTAACAACTCACTTGGTGGTGGCAGCAATACCATCCCAGGGCAAGGAATTTGTGCCTTGGGGAAGTTTTTAACCTAAGCTGGTTGAATATAAGCTTGGGGGGGTCTTTCATGCGGATCCCCACATCTGTACCCCAGAGTTCAGAGTGGGGAGGGAACCCTGACAGCACCTTCAAGAGATTTTGAGATGCAATTCAAGAAGCTAATAGGCATTGCGCATGATATGATAGGCTGGGGGGGAAACTACTTGTTTGAACCCATTCACACCATTAGGCTGACACAGATGTTGGCGTTCTCTGCATTGCTGCTCTCACAGGCTGTCACTTCCTTGGATGTGTCTAAAACCTTTCCACAGGATCTTGCTCTCTGGAAAGCCCACCATTTTACTCTACTCTGCCTAGCAGGATAAAGTATTTTCACAGCTTTCAGTCCAGTTGACTCTTATCAAAGATTACTGACCCAGTTGGCTGCCCATTTCAACTCAAAGCACAGTGAACGTCTAAGGCACTTTGAGATTTGACTCTTTGAGACAGACAATGGCAATAACTGCCTGGTGACTTTATGTTGCAGTTCACTGTCGCTCTTCATGAACGAGCAGCTGGGTCTGACGCCTGCTCCTTGACAGATGGACTTTTTAGAAACTAAATAATCCAATGAACTGCAAGGGAAAGCCTCAGGGCATGTTGCTCTTTCTGCCAGATGACCTGATATCAGCTAAGCAGTAACCATCACTGACTAAGGGAAGAGCCATGATCCAGGAAGCACAAGAAGCTGGAGCTACCACAACTGAAAATAGCAGTGACAGAGATTCTGGACTGTGGCCTCAGTTTCAGGCATACGAACTCACTGTAGAACTATGGCCTAAGAACACATGATACTAGTGCTGCCTGTGCCTGGTCAGCAGAAAACAGTACTACCTGTGATGTTCCGATTGCCTAAACTACTGTCGCAATTCCATGCCAAATGTGTTATATTTTTACATGTCAGAAACCATTCCTGAGGCCTTTACTATTAATCATGTGTATGCTTCCATAAATGTACATGGTACTGTAGTATGCTGCTGTGATGCTTTCTTGGGGTGCCTAGGACTGTGAGACAGCTGGTTATACCCCTGCCACAGTGCAAGTGAGACTTGTTTGTGCTTAACTGAATGTCAGCTCCCTGACACCACCAGTCTGTTAGCCACTCAAACAATCTCTGGGCTTTGCTAGCCTTTACTTTGTCTTGTAGGTAGCAATAGGTATATCCCAGCCCCTGATACTCTCTGAAAGTATCCCACTGCAGTATCCAGCAGCCCCGGACACTGGGCACTCATAAAAATTACCAGGTTTACTGTCCCCAGGGGAAAACTATCCACTCAGCTTGACTGGTACAACTAAGGATCAGGTCCTTTATAACATCACAGCACTGAGAAATAGTGATAGTGAGACAATCATAAATTTTATTATGAAAGGCAGAGATTTGAGAGGTACTGAGTAAGGATAATGGAAACAGAAGTGATTACATATCAAACAAAAAATACAACATGCTTTTTAGAGTCTAAATTTAATGTTAACAGGCTAAAATCCCTGTCTAAAATAGTTTCTCACCTAAAGCAATTTTCCAGTGTCACCGACCAACATGGCTGGGATCCACCTTTTGTGAATGCAAAAAACACTGTCCTTTTTGCTCCCTTAGTGCTGGGTAACAAGAGTCAGGATCACCACTGGGGTTCCTTCCTGGTGTGCTGGCTCCAAGTTATCTTCACATACTTGTGTTGACTCCATATACAAAACAGGCTTCCATTGTGTTGGCTTACAATGCTTAATCTACATATGAAACTAGGCAGACAGGTGAATATACATCCCCTTTTCTGGCAAAACCTGTTTGTCAACCCAGCCTGGGACATAGACTAGAAAATATAATTTCAGTACATATACACAACCCCTTAAATATCATTTATACATACATCTCTCAACAATTATGAGGATCAATATGACTACTCCCGAGGGAATTCTGCACCAAAAATTTTAAAATTATGTGCACAATATTTTAAAATTCTGCAAATTTTATTTGTCAGTAAATAAATGTGGCTCCAGCATGGCAGTGGGGAGCAAAGGCCACTGGCTGCATAGAGGTGGGAAATCACCCTGAAGCCCCCACCTCTCCTGGTACAGGGACTCGGCAGTGAGGCTGCACCAGACCCTGACATAGTGCAACGGCTGGGCCTGCCCCAGAAACACCCCGGGGCCTTGCCCCTCTGCACCAGATGTGAGTGGGCAGGCTCAGCCCAGCAGGATCCAAGTGTGGGGTGAGAGGTTTCTGTGTGGGGCAGTCTGGGTGTGGACGGCTCAATGGGAGATCTGGATGCACAGGGGCTTGTGGGGGGGCTCTGGGTGCAGGGGCAATGGACTCTGCAGGGGATCGAGGTGAAGATGGTTGGGGTTCAGCGTGGGGGGGGTCTGGATGGGGGGAGATGGGGCTCGGCACGGGGGTCTGGGTGTGGGAATTCTGTGGGGGGGTCCGTTTTCTGCGGGTGTGCAGTCACGCAGAATCCCCCCAGGAGTAATATGACATAAGCTTTTATTAGACACCTTACATGACCCTTTGATGGAGAGGCTCTTTGAGGCATAAAACCCCCTTATCAACATTAGATACTTGGTTCTCTAAACATCTATTTTGAACTGGGCTACTGGACATATTTACTGCTTTCCAGCAATGTTTTCAACCCCAGTATCAACATGACATAGAGACTGTGGAACTTGTCCATTGATTTCTGTATAGCTGCATTGCTATACAGCTACTTGTCACACACACCTTTCAGCCTCCTAATACCATATGGCCACCAATTAAACGATTTAGCTATCTTTTATACTGGAATAGGAGGAGCTATAGGAGAAGGGCTGAAAATATTTGATAAACAAACCCAGCAGGAAGGCTGACATCTGTACAAGATCAAAACTTACGTATAGAAATTCCTAAAATTTCATTACTCTAAAGAGCCTCCCGCATAGTTCAATAAACCCTGCACACCCAGGAGGCATTCTTGAGTATTTTGTAACATTGGCCTTGGTATTTATTACAGCTGCCTTATTGATATTCGCAAGCTGTTGATTGTTGTGTGAGATTTGAAAATGCCCATGTTGACTTCATTTCTGCCCTATTTTATTTTGAAAGAGCAGGGGGCTATGGGAATTGGAGTGACTTCACATTTTAGCCTCTACTTATTCTTTTGATAGCTTAGATGAAATCAAATGACACATTTATACCAGTTAGAAGAGGGAACAGAAAAAAAATTGCAGTGTCTTGGCCTTTGGAATTTATATGGTCTACAACAGTGGCTCTCAACCTTTCCAGACTACTTTATCCCCTTTAGGAGTCTGATTTGTCTTGCGTACCCCCAAGTTTCACCTCATTTAAAAACTACTTGCTTACAAAATCAGATGTATAAATACAAAAGTGTCACAGCACACTATTACTGAAAAATTGCGTACTTTCTCATTTTTACTATACAATTATAAAATAAATCAATTGGAATATAAATATTGTACTTACATTTCAGTGTATAGTATAAAGAGCAGTATGAACAAGTCATTGTCTGAATGACATTTTAGCTTGTACTGGTTCGCTAGTGCTTTTTATGTAGCCTGTTGTAAAACTAGTGAGACCTCTGCGTAGCACAGAGGTAAGTGTATCCCTGGAAGTGTATCCCTGGAAGACCTCTGCGTAGCACAGAGGTAAGTGTATCCCTGGTTGAGAACCACTGGTCTACAACCATGGAAACGTTGATACCAGCAACCAAAAATACCAGTTTTTAGCCTTAGAAATAGGGGGGAATCTCTAAAAATTGGTTGGGAAATCGTACAAGAGTTCTGGAACCGTTTTTATAGTGGGGGTGCTGAGAGCCATTGAACCAAACTGTAAACCCTGTATATGATGGAAACTGCTTCAAGCCGGGGGGTGCGGCAGCACCCCCAGCATCCCCAGTTCCAGCACCTATGCTAGTTGGCCAGGAAAATATACAATGTAGTCAAGAACTCGGAAGGGGCGGGGAAATAGACTAGCTGACTTATTAATTGTAGAGATGGGCCTCAGTTGCAAAGATAGGGTTTGGATCTGAAAGTTTCCCAAACTTCAGGGGCATTTGGACCAATAGTTTTTGTTCAAACCACCTATATATAAGGGGTCTTTATTTTCCATAATTCATTAAAAAAAATCCTTCTAGTGGCCCCCTAAAATCTTATAGTAATCTCTGTCACCACTTGTAGTGCTGTTATGTTGGAGAACAGAGGTGGGTGTGGGTTTAAACATACAATTCTGTTGCTGCCTCTGAAGTTATTTTTCCTCCTTAGGTCCGTTTTGCACACAGCATAGACAGTATTACAGCACTTACTAGCTAAGCAGCTCTATGCTGCCATCTACTGTTAACTGGTGTTATAACATGTATTTAACGGTACAGTAAAATGGGGATATTTAAAAGCAGGGCATTGCAGAACACCTCTCAGTCAGTAAAAGGTAAAAGTAACAAGGGGAAAAATATTTTGCAACAGAATCCCAAGTTGCAAAGAAGTCTAATGAAGAAGTGCTGTAAATCACTGTAAATCTAAATGCTATCAAAACACAGTATATAAAGATTTAATTCCATGCTAGAGAGGAATTCTGGAATAAAATAAAATGTCTTCTCATGACTGAGCCACATTTCTTTGCCAGCACATTGAAAAAGATAACAATCTGCAGCATTTCACGTACAATACATAAAGTTGAAATGGTTCTACAGCTCTGAAAGCTAACAATATGTAGCCAGTGGGAAAAGTTGTATGTACGTAGGTGGTAAGCAGTGCTCGGTGTGAAAGGGATTCAGTGAATAAATGATATTTGCAAACCCCTATGAACTGATCTAACTTCACATACTTGGAATGAATAATGTTTCTTACCGCTTTTAACTCTATCACTCAATCCGTGGAACCAGTCCCTAAGGAATTGGGGTTTGGATACATGGAGTTGACAAATCATCATATAGGGAAAACACATGACCTTAAGTAGCCTTCAGTGCTTTTAAGAAATCATTATGTAAAGTATTTTTAAAATGCATGATTGGGTTTGGATTACCAGGTTGCTGCCAAGCATGCTGTTATAGCCCTGGTCGAGGACCCCGCTAGACATGCACCTGGCTATTGTGCTTGGAGTCAAACACTGGATCCTGCATGCTTCTAAGTCCACTGAGCAGCAACTAGGCCCTGTCTCTGGCCTCCTAGGCTTTCTCCCAGGATACAGATTCCCTATCTAGCACTCCTTCTTGGAAGTGGGACTCCTTGGTCCAGGCCTCAAAACCAGTGTTGAGGCTAGAGTTGCCAACCTTCTACTCGCACAAAACCAAACACCCTTGCCCCTACTCTCGCCCCTTCTCCGAGGCCCCATCCGGTGCTCCCTCCATCCTCCCTCCCTCTCTCGCTCACTGTCCCCACCCTCACTCGCTCATTTTCACCGGGCTGGGGCAGGTGGTTAGGGTGCGGGAGGGGGTGAGGGCTCCAGCTGGGGGTGCAGGCTCTGGGTTGAGGCCAGAAATTGGGAGTTCAGGGTGTGGGAGGGGGCTCCGGGTTGAGGCAGTGGGTTGGGATGCAGGAGGGAGTGAGGGCTCTGGGGTGGGGCCAGGGATGAGGGGTTTGGGATGCAGGAGGGGGCTCTGGGCTGGGGGTGGTGGAGCTGAGGGGCTTGGAATATGGGAGGGGGCTCCGGGCTGAGGCAGGCGGTTGGGGGGGTGGGCTCTGGGCTGGGGCTGCAGGTTCCAGGGTGGGGCCAGAAATGAGGGGTTCAGGGTGTGGGAGGGGACTCCGGGCTGGGGCAGAGGGTTGCGGTGCAGGGGGAGTGAGGGCTCTGGTGTGGGGCTGGGGATGAGGGATTTGGGGTGCAGAAGGGGGTTCCGGGATGGGACTGAGGGGTTCAGAGGGCAGGAGGGGGATCAGGGCTGGGGCAGGGGGTTGGGGCCTAGGGTGTGTGTGCAGGCTCCGGGCAGCGCTTACCTCAGGCAGCTCCCAGAAGCAGCAGCATGTCCCCACTCCGGCTCCTACATGGAGGCCTGGCCAGTCGGTTCTTCACGCTGCCCCATCCACAGACGCCACCCCCGCAGCTCCCATTGGCCACAGTTTCAGCTAATGGGAGCTGCAGAGCTGGTGCTTGGGGCGGGGACAGTGTGTGGAGCCCCTACATGTAGGAGCTGGAGTGGGGACATGCTGCTGTGAAGGAACAAAATGGACACCATGTAGAGTCAAGCACGTGGGTTTATTACGCACAGCGGTGGCAGAGTGTCACTTTGCTTATTAGGCTCAGAGACACTGCCAAGCAATTGATTACAATAGATTATATAGGTTATCCATGGGTGGGAGGTCCCAAGCCCCTGGATAGGTCTAGCAGCAAGACAAGATAAGCACAATAAACCAATAGTCTAAAAGATTACATAATGGCTCCGCCCATGGTTTCAGGTTAACATATTAACATACAACATACTATTAGTACACAGGAGTTTTCCTTTAAACAATGTATAAAGCGTATAATTATAAAATATATATGTTGAATTCTGATTTGGGGTCCATAGGAATGAGGTAGCTCTTCTGGTTGTCCAACAGGTACATTCCTGGGGGTTTAATTGCAAAAAGACATTGAAAAGTACATGGCAATAAAAATTGTTTTCAGGGTGCCCCATTGTGTTTCTAAAAGCTAACATTGGCATCTAGGAAGGGTGGTGCATCTGCAGAGGGGAGGATGTCATATCTTATACTGACATGCTTGGGCCTCTCCATGAACTCAAGGTTGGTATGTGGGGAGGATATAATTACACTAAGATTTTTTTAAAAAACTAAATAATGTATTGTATTTATTGAATTATTTATGTAATTGTACAAAATTATACAAAGACAGTAGAAGGATTTAAAATGATTTATGAAGTCCTTTGAATGTGAGAGACTTGATTTTTTTTTTAAATCAAGGATTGTAAATGTAATTACTGCAATGAGTTATAGAAAGTCTTGCTTGAGTTACGATTTTTCCAGCAGTTAGCAAGGTGGTTGGTGTTATAAAGATCTTCTTACATGTAAAGATCTTTGCAGATCACATAAATATCTTTGAAACACAGGGGAAAGTACTTTGTATTGGATGTATATTGTTAATTTTCCAGCTCCATTTTATAGTGCTTATACAGGAGGAGAATATGGGGGGAAGCTGGGAAACTAGGAATAGAGAGAGAGTCAAGACCTAATAGGAAATAGATTAGAGCTCCTTTAACATTCAGCATAGCACTGAGCTCTGTCTCATCCAATCCAGCTAGTGTTGCATGCTTGGCCTAATGTTTGGACAAAGATGGAGCACTGATGAGAGCTAACCGGGTGAAGGTCAAGCCAAACAAGACTAGGTTATACCAGCAGGTTGAGGGAAATACTGGAGGATTATATCTAGTGCTTTTACTGAGGGGGTATGCCTGCCATTTGTTACCAGCATTTGCAATCGCAAGTGGAGCTGGTGGGGTTTGTGCTTTGAGAGCATTCATATCTAGAGTGAGAATCGTTGTCTGTAGAGATGGAAGAGGCCTATCAAACCATCCTCTGCTACCAGCACATTCATGCCAGAGGAAAAAAACAAAGAATGCATTTGTGTAAAAATTAAACTGTCTAACTTTGATACTAAGCAAAATTCCCTAAAATATAAAATCAATAAACACTATAGAATATAAATTCAGTAATGAGCCTTAATTAATTCATCCTTTCTTAGATTTCTGGGGGCAGTTCCTTTGCAAATCAGGCATTTCAGGGTTCTCTGTGGTCACTCAAGAATTCCTGTAAAAATAAATGTCATCACTGGATTATTACAAGAACAATGGACCTCTGCACCTCTTATGCCCTACTTAAATCCTTAACACAACACTGACGGGTACAGAAGGCCTTGTTTAGGGTCTCAGTACTGGGGTGAATTTCACTCAAAGCCTCTGATTGCTTGTCACACTTTGTTGGTACAGATGCACTGGAGGTCCCAGTATTGACTTACTAACTCAAATACGCTAATAATAGACATCTGCTGTAATTTATAAGATTTATCTGATTACACTAACAAATTAAAGGATGGCCACTTGAAATGCAAATCGCTTGCATCCTTGAAACTAAATATGGATTACCTGCAAATATTTGAAAACATAAGTACCAATCAAGTGTACAGCTCTCATCTACAATTTAAAAGCCTTGTAGAGATCAAAGGAACTTGTTCAGTACTTACTGACTTGTCCTTGAACACCTACCTATATACATGTGTAATATGAGCCTTGAGTTATAGTGCCAGTGCATGTAGGTTGTTGTATGTATGAGACTGCTGTGCTATGAATATATATATATATATTCTGTTTATATATAATAGCACATCTGAAGAAAATGTGCTATACGTAAATTGAACTCCAACTTCCATTCTAACTCACTCACTAGCCCCCCCCCCCCTCGCACCCTCCCCACAGTTTTCTTTCATAACTTTTCCAAATCCCATTGGGACTGTATGTTCCATGCTTAGTCACTCTCAGCAAAGGGGCAACTGTTGTTGTGGTAATTTGAGCACAATCAGATCACCAATTTATAAATTAGCAGCATGTGGAACATTTCCCCTTCACACCCATTTGTTCCAATCATATATATTGCATTCAGATAACTAAGGTGAAATTTCAGCCTTGACTTGCTGATCTCTAGCATGACTCTCCACTGTCTTGCATCTTGTGTAGTCGTGTACACATGCAAAGTGGGTATGAAGTGTGGTTATTCTGGTCTAATTTATTTCTCTTTCTTCTCAAGCAGGGATTGGACTCATTATTATTTTGTTTTGCTTTTCTTCTTAACAAGCAAAAAGCAACCTCCCTTTATATCAATAGCCTCATCTGGGCAATTGGAAAATGAAAACAACAGAAAAGAGAAACTTTAGCTTTAACATCCAGACTGCAGATATTCTAACTCAATGCTGGTGGAAAGACTGCAGAAATGATCCTGTTTTGAACTAATACTATATCTTAGAATGGCATGCTGAAGAGGTGTGCTGTGTTTTCCATTTCCTTGATAATCAGTGTAAGCACAGCTTGTACAACAGGAGAGGTGTACTCTGGCTAGCTATCTCTGCTGAACTTCAAACTGGGTCATGGATAGGAATTTGCAGATCTCAGCATTGAGTGAACAGTGTACTCAGTTGAACAAGGGCTGCTCCTAGCAAGTTTCACTTGTCCCTAGCATTCATTACTTATCATCCCTTTTTTTTTTCTAGAAGCTTTACTAGGCCTATTAAGGGCATCCTTTATACAGCTTTCATTTTCATGTGCTGGTTCCCTTGGGATGCCTTTATCCTTCGGATAAACACGGGAAGCTGCAATTTCCTTCTCCTGTTTGGTTTCCTCCCACGCTCTTTCCTTCTGTTTGAATGACACGGTTGGCCAGGGAATTCAGAAGTAAGACTGCAGCTCAGATCCTACTTCTAACTTCACTCTGTTGCAGCTAATAATGCCCTCCAGGGTACCTAAGAAAAGGAGAGGGGAGCACACCTGGGCAGTACAATATAATCATTTCTAATGGAATGCAATACTCCAAATAAACATGCAGCAGAGGGCATAATCTGTGAAAAATGTTTCTAAACCCAACATGGTTGATTTGGAAAAGGTTACAAAGTTGAATTGCTGTAAGAGGAGGAGGTGGATGTCATGTTTAGAATACAGTATCTGGTAATTAGGAGAAAAGTCTGTAGAAATTAATCTTTCTTTTGTAATTTTTCTCTTTTTCATCTATCTCTATGTAGCTTGTCTGTCTCTTACTCTCCATTCATCTGAAAGTGACATTCTTAATAGTGTCATAATCCAGTGGTACAAGCAATTTCTTGTCAATCATAGCATAGGGAACAAAGGAGAGTTTTATCTGAGCTTGTTTGTCCCACAAGAATAAAGGATTTCTGATGTTTTTTCAGGAAAAAGATGGAGTAAGAATGAATCAAGTGGTTTCAGAGGAAGGGTAATATTCTCTTTCCCCCATGTAGCTCTCTGGCACAAAAAACGTTTTCTCATCTTTGTGGAGGAGAACTATGTGGAGTTGGGGATGTTTTACTTCCTATTTGTCTTGTTGAGTCTTGGATTCCAGAAACTGCCTCAAATGATGTAGAAGTTGGAACTTTCCTAAATGTGTGGGTTTTTTTGTTTTTGTTTTGTTTTTGTTTTTTTTTTGTACCTATTGGGTCACCGGGAAGTGGGCGGGCGGAGCCCACTGCTATAGGATCCCCCCCCAGCCTAAGGGGAGGACCCACAGGACCGGGAACCCAAAAGATGTGTTAGAAGAAAGTTGTGTTCCTAAATGTGTTAGAAGAAAGTTACTAGAAAAAGTCTCATTGACTTAAAAGATTTGGTGCATAATTCAGAAGGTATAATTACTATAAGATGTATTGTATGGTTTGTATTGTATATCGATGCAAACAATTAAATAAAATATACCCCTCCAAGTACCCAAAAGTGCAATATCCAATGAAGGAACATATCTAACCAAAAAGCATGTTCGGTGTGGGCTAGAAGGCTATGTAATTCTTATGATTTTTCTCTGTGTACTGCATCTTTAAATATTTCAGAGTCTGCTGTTTGCAGAAAGCTGTTTTGTGAGACAGAGTTGATGCAGTATGTTAGGAGGGAGTCAGACTTATGGAGACTTTATTTTTGTTTGTTTCCCTTAAGTGAAAATAAGTCATAAATATGCTGATCAGTGTGGATGGAAAACATACATATATTACCTCTGGAGTCATAGCCTTGCGTTAAACCTTGAACTCTTCATACTATTGGACATACCACACAGCAAAGATACAAGTGAAAAAAGTTAAACTGTTCCTGTAACTCTGTATTGGTAGCCAAACCCGTGAAAAAAAACGCAGAAATTGGGCTTGTTTTTGGCTTAATTGGCTTGTGAGTTGCTTGTTGGCTAGTTTTTGGCTTGTAGCTTTTTGCTTATTTGGCCTATAGCTTGTTGTAGCTTGTTCCTTTTTTTTTTTAATTGGCTCCCGGCAAGGGAGGGCAAGCAGAGGCGGGGGGAGAGAGTCAGGGGTGCACAGCGGGCCCACCACAGTCCCAGACTGCACGCTGGGGATCTAGTCACATAGAGTATTGGGGTTCTTAAGGATTGGCTTGTTTTGGCCTTGTTTTGAAATGGGATTAGCTTGATTTTTGGCTTATTGTGAAAGTCGGGGTGCTTATTTACTGCATTAAAGTTGGCAACTGTGATTGATAGTATGTCAAACCACTAATGTTTACTGCCTCATTATGGTTTTTTTGTGTGTGAATGAGGCAGCTTACTGAAGTCCCATCTGCTCATTTCTGGTAGTGTACAGGAAGATGTTAAAGATCTTGTTGCAATATTTGAAAAAAGTAGTGGAAAGTTGCAGTACCTTGGCCAACATTCCTTCTTTGAGTTCATGGCACTACAGATTAACTGGCATTAAAGCAAATATTCAAGCTGCACATGGAATATTACAGGAAACATAATGGCTGCCATGTTTTCCTTGCGTATGTTCACTCAACTACAAATATTTTTTTCAGCATAGGAAAAGCACTATAAAAATTCCAGTGGATAATCCCACAATTGCAAATATATGAAAGGTGTCAAAGAGAGAGAGAATGAGAGAAAGGTAATTAGTATTTTAAAATTATTTGGGTGCCAAGATTTAGAACAGTAATTAGAAATGAAGCTGGACCACAGAAATTCAGATCTGGCCCCTGATTTTGAACATCCCAAAGTTTGCATTTCTCAAATCCATTGTTCTGGTTCGACCCATTATAGAACTGTGAGGCATGTCATCTACAAAATTCAGGTCCTGTTTGGGATTCTGAAACTAGATTTAATGGGGTTTGGATACAGTATTTTGGTTCTGGTCTAGCTCTAGTCGGAATATTCAACCTTCAAAGAGCCACTCTCTCACTTTTGAATGGTGGTACAGAGAATCGCAAGCTGATGCCCTTGTGAGATACTGGTTGCAATAGTGGGACTATCAGAATTAAGGGCCACAGCAACCCATCCTGGGGTTAAAACCTGCAGGACGGTGACCTCATGAAGCATCTGGTGACTGCTTCTGTCAGGAAAGAGTTTGAGGCTGTGGAGAAGGCAGCATTGTATGGCTTTCAAATGCCACACTAGGCCTCATGATGTGCTGGACCGTTCATAATACTGCCCATCTTCCTTTTCCTCCCTGGTGGCATGGATCTCTTAGTAGCTGAACTGCAATTGGTCCCTCGGTCCATGCCAGTGAAGAATCAACCTCTTCCAGGGAGGTACTGCTGCAGAGTTCAGTTAACACTGCTCAGAATACCATTATATTCTTCTGCGCACATAATCGCTGGTTTGGAAGGGAAGCATGCCACAGAGAGTGGCTATCTTGCCCCACTCCCTCCATCTCCCAAGACCCCCCTGAAACCACATAGGTTCCCAGTTATGCACAACAGGCAAAGAAAGGCTTGACTGGCTCAGAGGGAAGGACATATTATACCACACTAGTTTTGCTACAATCCCTTCATTACTGGTGGGGCCTTTCTGACTTAGTTTTCTTCTTATTTGCTCCTGTCTGTGTTTCAGGGTAAAGTGAAACAAAAAGCCCAAAGTCTGGTTCTGATGAGAAACAAATGTTAAATTTGTAGCTCAGTTTTGCTGGTAGGTTAAACTTCAGTTTACAAAATGCACAAAAGGTGTCTCTTCGTGACAACAAGACAAGCTGAGCTGCAAAGGCAAAGCCATGATGACACATTCTAGCATTCCGTTTCAGGAGGACTGAATGTATTGGAACACTTTTTAATGAATGTTTTATTCTAAATGCTTGGAGAGACATACACATTAACCACTGTGCTGCAGGTCTAAAGGAGAAATAACTGTTCTTTATATTTGTAAAATAGTTAACACGGCGTTTTGAACAGTATATACTTGGAATATGACAGTAGGTTTCACTGTATCTGAGTAATAAGATAAACACATGAGATAGCACTAACATTTCACAAAAGGGTAACATCCACTTGTTTGAGTTAGGAAAATTACAAAACAAACCATAACCCCAGCCCCTTTCACAATAAATCCCCTAATTCATTCCGATTGTTAATAGGGCAGGGAAACTGGATTCTTAGCAGCATACATCTGAGGCTTTCTTAATCTATTTTCCTAACCAGATAAAGGGCCAAATCCTGATTCCATGGATGAAGGCAGAGTAAAAGGACATTGCCTCCAGAGACCATGGTCAATTTAGGGCAGAGGTTCATGCCTGGGACCACAGATCTTGGAGCAATGTGATAAAAGCATCTCACCCTAATAGCTGTGAAGAAAAGCTTGAAACGTGACTGAAGTGTAACAGAGACAGTGACATCTGACCGAACCTGCAGACAGTCTGAAACCATCATTCAGAATTGTGAATTGCACCCTGGCTTGTTATGAATCCTGCTGCTGTGGGCTGTCCTCGCCAACACTACCCCAGCAAGACTTGGCAGGGGGGGCGGAGGGGGGATCTTGCTGCTGTCACCCTATTATAGATCTCTCAGGGGGTGGGGGCAGAGTCCTTTCTCCAGAATGGACCCCAGCCCACTTCTGAAATAAGATGCAGTGGTCTGGAGAAGGAGTTCCCCAAGAGGGTTAGTGGTAGACTCTCTTTAGCCCAGCAGATGGCTTTTGCATGGGCAGGACCAGGACATGAGTGGGGTGACTGGGGGCCCCAATGTGGGAGTGTGCCTAAGGCCCCATATTACCTTCATTTGTCCCTCCTTGAGAATAGGGGAAAACAACTCACCCTCTGCAGTTTTGCGGCCCGTGGATCCACACTGTACAAGAAGCCATTGGCTATGCTCCCATCACATCCCTAACACATCCACAGCACTGAGAGATATAGCAGAGCCTAGCTTTGCAGCATTCAATGAGATGCAGCCTACCTGCATGAGCTCTGCATGCCACTCTTGAGTGCTATCTGCAGGATCTGCCCCTGCATTGTCAAGCTATCATGAAGAATTACATCATTTCATTTAAGAATGTGTCTAGATTGTGTTCAAATAGATAAACTACATTTCATTTTTTTAAAAGGGACAGACAGTGATGGACTGGTAACCTCGATCACTTTAGATTAATAAAAACAATCTTACAACTAAACAATATAAAATTAGCAAAAATCAAAAATAACCTTAGAAATTACCATTTCACTTCTTTCATAAAGACAGAGTGCTGTTTGTATTTTGCATGTCTCTCCATTCACATGTTGATCCAATTTCAGGTACTTATAATCCATTTTACAAATTGAAAAACTATAAAAATATCATTACAACATCTATTTTTAACTTTCCATGCTTGAACAAAGTGTTTGACTACTGACCTTTGCTGGGTCACACCTGTGTAGATTACTGAGTAATAGCCAATTTGTTGTTCTAACACAGTAGTGCTGGCACTTTAGAATGGTTAGCCCTACAATCCAAATATTTTAGGATCATTTTATTTAAAACACACAAACAGAAGGATGTATTGTTGAAGACAGGGAGCTCTCTGTATTAAAGAACCAGAAACATCTTGCTATAACTTCCATTTGACTTTCAAACTCTGAAATAAATAGAGCTATACAATTCTATGGGGACTTTATTTAACTTCAAACTTTATTTCAGCATTGCAGTACCTCTGTGCATATTTAAACCAAAATCAGGGCAGTTAAATTAAAATATTGAACCTCTGTATTTCCCATGCAGTGGAACAGATTAAAGTTTATCTTTGTGCATATGCTAATTGAATCTAATGATCAGATACCCTCTGATATTGTCTTCATTTCTTGAAAGTGAAAGTTTAAATGGATTATATAGTGTATGGATATGTCCAGTCCTCTATTACAGATGATGTAAATACATCTTATTCCATAACTGTACCTGCCAGAGAGAGAAAAAGAAATAAATGCACATAGTAATATCTTTAATTGTATATTCAATTATAATGCAAATTTATACTAATAGGAATATATGTACATACTAAACTTAGTTGTTAATCAGTAAATCTTGTTTAATAAAATGTTTGGGTATGAAGATGAGCAGAATATTTAGTCCAACTGAGACAGAAGATTGTAGCACTGCTGTTACTGTCAGTCACAAGTTTAAAATACTCTTGATCACAAGTCTTTCTGTCAGCAGCTTTGAATTAAATTAGGCAAAGCTCCTAATTAACACAGAAATGTACAGTAACCTCATGCACTTGAAAATCAGTTACTATAAAAGGGCATTTTTATGCTAAATCTTAGATTAATTCAGTCTACAGTTGAACCCCTAAAGTAGTAGTTGCAAGTTAATGCCCATATTATTCAGATTATGTGCATACAAATGATCTCTTTTGCAGGGCAGAAAAAGCTGGTGGTACTTGCTTTTGAATAGATTAGCAACAAGTTAAACGGGAATCAGGCCCCTCAGAATATTGAGAACAGGAGTTTCCCATTAGTTATGTTGTGACATTTAAGGACTCCTAACTGCCTAAGTCCAAGGCTTCTATACTTCCCAAATATGACCCTTGCTGCACAGGGGCAGTAGAGGCAGATTCACATTGGGATACAGTGATAAAATGCTTAGGATTGGATTCTAAGATCTAATGTCTGGAACATTTACTGACTACCATATAAGAACTCCCTACTGTGCTCTCACATGAAAGCAGAATAGCAAATATTTTCAGTAAGGTACATGATGATATGTATTAACCATTAGAGATTGAAATCTCACCTTAAATATTAAAGTAAACAGGGCTGAAGGTTCCCCTCTGCAAAAAATGAGTGTAGGGAAACGCTTATACTGTTTCTGATGCATTATTCCCCTTCTGCACAGCATCAGAGCCTGATTTGTATCAGAGGTCAAGGATCCAGAAAACCTGGGCCAACCACCATAGGTCCTTAAATAGCCACAAGGAAGGTTTTTCCTTCTGTGATCCTGTCAGACCTCTTCCTCTCACCCCCCAGCCATGGTATTGTAGGTGGCCCAGCTGCTCTGCTGACATTTGGCTCTTCGACAGCAACTATGTATTCTGTGACCTCTTCAGAGGGCTCACTGGGCATGGAAAGGAGAGAGTGTTTTGAACTGCATTAACCAGACTTTTTCTTCTTTATATATACACAATCTTTGGGTTGCAAAAAGGAGCAAACATACTGTGCAGGGTGCTCATTTCCTGTTTCCTCCTCCCTGTGGCCTGGCCTCATCTCCTGTTTCTCTTCAATGGCTGTGCTGCATGGAGATTATGTAGAAGAGCTGGTGGTAACTGGCAGAGAGGCAATGTTCTGTTCACCTGCTTTTCCCTCACACAGTTACCTCAGATTGCCATGGTGTTTTCCCTCCCTCTGAGATGTGCAATGAAGGGGAATAGAGGTAGGGTGACCAGATGTCCTGATTTTATAGGGATAGTCCCAATATTTGGGCCTTTTTCTTATATAGGCTCCTATTACCCCCCACCCCCATCCTGATTTTTCACACTTGCTGTCTGGTAACCCTAAATAGAGGGGGGACAGCCTGTAACATCACTGTTAGCATAGTTCAGCTAAAACCTTGGCCGAGAAGCATAGAAACAAAAATGCTTGTGTTATGNAACCCTAAATAGAGGGGACACAGCCTGTAACATCACTGTTAGCATAGTTCAGCTAAAACCTTGGCCGAGAAGCATAGAAACAAAAATGCTTGTGTTATGCTGGGGTTAGCCATTACAGAGATGTTGCCATTTTTCACAACACATGTAAAAATGGAATCTGGGTAACATTTTCAAAAGAACCCACATTTTCCCCCCCAAAAGTGATTTAGAAGCCTACGTTTCATTGAAAATCAATGGATGCCTGTGATGGGTGTCTACCCCACACAAGGCCTGAAGGGGTTAAGGTGGCCAGGTGAGCCAATTAACCACCTAGGCTGCACCTGGAGGAGGAGCCAGGGAGCAAGGACTAATTAGAGATGAGGCTCAGCTGGATAGGAACAGGACAGAGTGATCTGTATGAAGCCCAATATTTGAGAGTAGAAGAGGCACCGTAGAGAGAGAAAAACCTGTAGTCCCTTTCAGGGTGACCAAAGGCAAGGTAGAAAGTAGTCCAGGGGTACAGCAGTAAGGTTGAGGACTGTGCAGACCTTGACTGCTTGTTGTAGGGTCCCTGGGCTGAAACCCAGTGTAGAGGGAAGGCCTGGGTTCCCCTACCAGCTCCTGGGAAAATGGCACTGGTAATCGAATAGTGGGTTCTGTGAGACTTTAGGGCATGCAATGCCCCCTACCCCTGGAAGGGGAAAATTACAGTGACCTGGCCAGGGGGCCAAGCCACAAAGCAGGAGCAGTCGAGTCCTCCGAGAAAAAGACTAAGAGAGCAGTGGAGTGCAACTGCAGGAAGGAGCATTGGTCTAACAGCTAATCCCCAGACATGGCCAGAAGGAAGAGCTCCGGTGGTGAGTAGAGCACCCTGTGATAGCGCCTCTGTCACTTAAGTTGAAAATAAAGTCAGTGGTCTTAATTCTCATTTACTTTAAGGACCTTTTGCATTGCTGAAGTGGTGTAAAGTCCCCGTAAGGCCCTTTAACGTTCCCAGAGCAACATAAAAGGGATGCAGTGTAGTACAAGTGCTACAGCTTCCCTGCTGCAGATATGCCGCTGTAGTTCTGTAGTGTAGACATTTACTACAGCGACAGAAGGGGTTGCTCCATTGCTTTAGTAAATCTACCCTCTCAAGAGGTAGTAGCTAGGTTGACGGGGGAAGAATTCTTCCATGTGCCTAGTTGTGCCCTACAATAGGGGCTAGTTTGAGCTATCTGAATTGCGTGATGTAGCTTGAGTGATGTAGCTAGGCTGACCTGAAGTTTTAGGTGTAGACTAAACCCCAGTGTAAACAGGAATTAGGCCCTGTAACTTCCTTCAAAAGACTAAATTGATTAAACATTTAAAGAGGGGTTTTTATTGATTTGTAAACCAGTTTTTCAAGTACTCTTCCCAGATGTTTTTCCCTGTGGAATGTTGACACATCAGTGCGTGCAAACTAGCAGAGATGGTGACAATTATATGCACCTACCATACTTATATTTATGTAGAAGTATATTTATTTTATGCACAGAATAGAATCCACTCATTTGCAACACCCCAGTGGAAACTAAAATGTGCCAACCAATGGATCATCTCATTTAACAGAAGTATACTGCAATATTATGGTACTTTTTTTGGAATATGGAGGCAGATCATAGAACATGCATTTTATTTCTATTATTTCTTTACAGAAGCTAAAATAAGCAGTAATATGTTTTATGTTGCAGAAAAGTAGTCTATGATTTCATTCTGATTCTAGTTGGATCCAGCTACATACTGCATAGCATTAGCATGGACAGCATGGACCCTTTTACAGAGAGTGTGCCTGTCTCACCAGACGTGGCATAGACTGTAACTACTTTTTCTTGGACTGGTAATGACATATACCTCTAAATTTCCAATTGGAATCTGGTACTATAGAGAAGGGGATTGTTTTGGATGATGACTGAGAACTATTGTCTGATGACTGTTTGGAGGCTTATTGTGTTCTTGGGCATCTGTCTTTTAGGAAATGGTCTCTCTCTCTGTTGATATTAATTCCTCAAGGTTGCTACAAAACACCTAGGCAAAAATCTATTCATGCTATCATACTATTTAAGTGGTTGTGTAATTGTCTGTGAGCCAATTGAACTGATTCTATTAGTTCAAAGAAGTAATGTTTTAATTATCAACATAATGAACACACATCTTACTATTTAAAATCTTGTCATCTTTTAAAGTGATATAAAAATGTTCCCACACTTCACAAACCATAAAATAGTTTGGGTTGCAAGAGACCTATAGAGCATCCTCTTTACACTGGCATTAGGATTACTAGTGTTCTCCCCAAAAAGTCATGTCTTGACTGTCTCCAGTGATGGTGATTCCCACAACCTGCTTTGGTAATTTGTTCCTTTATGCAATTGTTCTGTTAGGGTCACACAGCAGGGGCCCTCACAGGGCGTAATTTAAATCCCATATCAAAAGCCCAGTCCTGCTATCACTGAAGTCAATGGGAGTTTTACTGGGAGTGGTACGTGTCCTAAAGGCATAAGTGGCACACAGGGCTTTCTTGTGAGTTTTTGGCACTAAGGGTGAGTTTCAGCCTTAGTTAATTTTCAACTGTAGCTGGGAAAATTTAGAATATATCTTGAGAATTTAAATAGTAACTGAAGTGGTGCATAGACTGTATTCTGGCACAGGGGTGAATTTCACCCTCTGAGAATGAGTGGGTAACATTCAATTTAGAAACACTTAGCAGAGCATTAACAGAAGCAGCAGCATTGAGATTCTGAAAGGGCTGTATGTGTCACATCCAAAGTTCTGTGTTCAGTTATGAGCATCAGTTTCCATGGAATGCTCAACAACCCTAAATATTTAATCATTAGCACACTGAGGACTTTATACAAAACTGGTGGCAAGCAGTCCTTATGTTTGTGATAGGCTGGATCACAGAACTAAAGGGAGGCAAAGCTTGAATGAGTCACAGCCTGTGCTGCCACTCATGATTAGTGAGGGAAAACTATAGTGCTATCCATTTTAAATGTACATACACTACACTACAAATCTAGTATAACTTGCACTTTTCATAATGAGGCAATCTAGTTATTTAATGTTAAGTAGTTTGCGTGGAGGTGGGTAGGAAGAATGCTTGTCATATAAATGGTAGAGAAAATTCCTCAATAAATTAATTGGAAAATTGTCAATGTAACAAAGCGGTTGTACACTTTACACTTAAAAACTGCTTGGATAATAGTAAAATTTCATCATGATTCAGTTTCAGACCACCACTGTACATTACTAGGTTCAGCTATATCAAGAATCTTTTGATCTTCATCTGATTACAATTTACTAGGCAAGGGCTAGATCCTCAGCTGGTGTAAACTGAAGTGGCTCTTGACTCACTGGAGTTACACTGATTTACATCAGCTGAGACTCTAGTCTGAAACCAGCTGTTTCATATAATCTGCCACAGCAATGATATGCTTAAAGACTATCCATACCTTAGGGCAACTACTAAACCTATTCCATGAGAAAAGTATGAGCTTAAGAGCTTCCTCTTTCAGGATTTACTTTATTGGCTGGAGACCTCCAGCCCACTTTGCTGCTTTTCATACTGAACATGTTGTCGCTTTCCTAGAAAGGTTCAACTTCAAAACACCCTTCCAGGTTAGAACACAGTTGCCTGATCCCATCTAGACCTGACAGATGTCTGACCTTTCTGCCAGACACAATTCCTTTCCTATCCTATTTGTTTTTTCCTATATCATCTACTATTACCTACTGTTAAATAACATGTGAATGTTTGTACAAGTAAGCTTTTTTTATTCTGTTGGGGTGGGAAGAAATGGGTTGGAGAGGTAGGAATGTAGGTTTGTTGTTAACAAGTAACATTACTTCTATCATTAATGTCACCACCCATATCAATAAGTTGTTTTTATTTCTATTGAATTTTTCCTTTGAGGATCTCAAAGCACTTCGCAAACATTAGGTAAGACTCACAATGCTGTGATGGGGAAAGCGAGACAGAGGTTTAGGCCCAGAGCCTCAAAGGTAGTGGTAGAGATAGGAAACCTACAGTCTATTGCTAACTCTATAATATGCTATAACGGTTACTGTATTTGGCTAGACATTCAGTACCAGTTTTTAAAACATTTGATAGCACTGTATGCTGAGCACTTATTAATAAATGGACCCTAGGTGCATGCTCTCTGAATCTTGAATTTCCTTTTTTCTTGGATTTTGCAATACCCTAAACTCTCTCTTGTCCCAGTGGGAAATTTCTCTCTCCTAACCTCCTTGTTGGTTCTACAGTCCCGTCTCCATTACCTCAACCTTCAAAGGCTCTGTTAGAATTAGTAGTAATATAGGGTACTACCAGATACTAACTATAAATTCCTTTATTAAATCCAAAGGCTAAATGGCATTTCTACAACTGCTCTGAACATGTCTAAAAAGCCGAAATAATAAGCAACTAATACATCCAAAGAGTAACAGACAGACATAAGCGTTTAAGATACGAATGGACTAAACCTAAAGGTGCTTAGTCTCATGTTGGTTGGTTCCATCTTGATCAGGCAGGTATTCACAATGAACCCTTTAAGAGTTTCCCCTTTTATGCCCATTAACAAACAAGAGATGCCATTGCCAATTGCTACCTTTAGCTAAAAACCAGAATTTGGTTGGTTTGGAGTCATTGCTGGTTCAATGCCCGCAATCCTTTATTAAGTACCCCTGACAACTGGGATTTCTTCTTTCTCCTGTTTTATCAGTTACCTTTCAGGCCCAGTTTTTCAAATAAGCCATATTCTTTCAAGGTCTTCCGACGACTGTTAATGGACCTGAAGTTTGCAAGATCTACACATGTATATTATTTTAAAACTAATTTAACCTTTTATTTTATTAAACTACAAAACACATTTTTCTACATTCCTGCAAGGTCCCAGGCATATTCTGTCTCCATATATGTGTCTCTTCCCTGGCACTAAGCTATCTTATTTCATTTGTGTGTCTCTCTCAACCTCCTTCCATGATCCTTTATGCTCTTATTACCAATCAAGACTTTGCTGCTCTTTTGGTACTTGCTAAGTTGTCTACTTAAGGATCTCATCACATAGTATCTAAGTACCTCATAATTAGAACTAGCTGGAAACTGAATTCCCCTCGTGAAAAACTTAAACATTTTTTGGGAGGGAAAATCATTCTGAATAGGGATAAAAAGGCTGAAAAATCATAATTTTAATGGGATGGAAAGTCTAAAAATCTGTTTGAGGAAGTGAAACAACAAATGTTTGGCTTGCTCCCAGCTCTATTTCTAACCTTTAATGTATTTACCCTCTCAACACCCTTGTGAGGTAGGTAAATGCTATTATTCCCATTTTACAGATAGAGAATTGAGGCATAGAGAGGCTGTAACTTTCACACAGGATATCTGGGGTAGAGCAGGGCTTCCTTTGGTCCAGGGTAGCATTTTAAGTACTTGGACCATCCTTCCTGTCTTCATTCTGACACCGAACGAGAGTAGATGCTGCAAGATGAACTTAGCAAACATGTATAATTTTTTCAGTAATGATGAAAAAACTAAAGTAGTGGTGCCCACCTTGGTGAATTTGGAAAGGCTGAGATTTGTGAATAAACTTCAAATCCATGAAGTCTGAGTCTGAAATTGTTTAATGCAGGGAGGAGGGGAGGGGTGTCTCAGGGGTGTATGTGTGTTTTTTGTAATTATCTCAAGGACTAACTCCTTAGAGTTTTATACTGCTTCCCATGACCTAAGGGTCTGAGCACCTTCCACATGAAAGCAATAGCAAAGTCCCTAGTGGACTTCAAGGAAGCTATTGTACTTCTCCCTTTTCAGTGTAAAACTGTGTTGGGGGTAGGGTTGTTGGGTTTTTTTTGTTTTGTTTTTTTAAAATATTTTATTTATTTTCCTTTTTTGGTTGGGTGGGGTTTAGGGGCAGAAAGGATGTCAGTGTTATGTCACTCCTATGGTGGACAGGGGCTTCCAAAGGTTTTGCAGCATTTACTAAACACAGTAAGACTAAATTTGCCTGGTCTCCTCTGGACGTTTGTTACATAGCTGGTCAGATCCCTTAGGCTGAGAATGCTTATCTCTTTTGTGCCATCTCATTTGCTGTCACATGAAGCATATACCTTCCCATTCATGATTGCATAACATCCCTGTGGCAACAAAAACAATTGCTTATGTGGAAAAAAAATTAGCAAACTATGATTTAAAAAAAACCCCACAACCTTTTAATATGACTTTAAGCATTTGGAAGTAAAGGGAGACTGCACCATACCACCATTGGCTCATGGCAAGTCTGAGAAACACTGATTAATGAAAATCCTCTACCAGCCCTAATGTAGAATTTTAATTTTTTTTTTAAAATCCTATTTGCAATAAGTATACAAGGATTATCATACAGAGTCTTTTAGAAGGTACAAAGAAATATCTGCTTTTAACATACAGTACTCAACAGTGCATATTTTCAACAATGAGATTGCTAGAGAAAGAAAAGATGCATGCCTCCAGAACTTTAACATTTTATTGTTTATACAAGTTATAAAAATAGTTTATTTTAGCAAAATAGCACATTTTGCAAACAAATTTAGATTTTATACAGGAGCTAGATTTTTTTTCCAAGTAGACATTAGAAAGGAAACACTTCTGCTTGAAGAACAATTATTTTAAAATATGTAACAAACACCTTAAAGAACATTCAGACATACATTCGGATTAGTTTATAAGTAATCAAATAGTATGTTCAAATACTTGTTTAATAAACCTAGTCAAATCATATTATGATTTGTCCTTTTTTGTACGTTTGCAACAGATTCAGTGGCTATGATGATGTGGAGTATGGGGATTTAATTTTTAAAATGATCATTTAATAAAATCTGATTGAGACCAACTTCTGTGTCTTACGAATGAGCCTCTGGATAAAACAGATGTAACTAAACTTTAAGCCAAGTCTACATAGGGAAAAGAGTTATAGGGGTTTAAATCAGGTACACTTATGATTATGAACAATATTCTCAAATATATATGTAGAAAATCAATATTTTCAATGGGAGTGGACGGTGTTCAGCACCTCTTGGAAAAAAATCATTTTATTTAGGTGTCTAAATGTGAGTTTAAGTATTCAGTTTTAGACATCCAAGTCTGTGCATGCTACAAACAATATGTGACTGACTTAAACAGAATTGATAAGGCACACAGAGAAGTTCATATGGAGTAAATACAGTAAAGCACAGGATGGTGAGCATCCTAATAAATGTAGTTTTTCATTCCTCAGTTGTGACTCCTGAGTGTTAAATTCATCCATGTCTCTTGAAAACTAAGTGTCATTACGTTGTCCACCATCCAGATCTTTCATGCTGATAGGAGCACCCATTTATCAATAACAACTCAGTTCTGCATGCATGTATGCACGTGAGTAGACACACTGGGGAAGATCCTCAGTTAACAAATTGTCAAAGAACTTTAATGGAGCTATGACAGTTTATACCCGCTGAGCATCTGCCCCACTGAGTTCAATGGTACTCACATGCATAAAGTTATTCACACCTGTCTGCAGAATTGGGGCCTGTGTCTATGAGATCTTACCAGCATAGCCTCTAGAGGGCAGGTACTGTTTATATGCATGTAACACAGAGCCTAATACGCTGCGGGTCAGATTGGAACCTATGTGTTACAATGCAAATAATATTTAATAATTGAAACACTGGGCCCAGTCCTCTTGAAGTGAACAGTTTTAATGAGTAAGGACTGCAGCATTTAACGCCACATTAAGTCATATTCAGTGTGGAGTATGTCGTCCCCCCTCCCCCCCCCCCCCCCTTTTTTTTTTTTTTAGCAGAGTGCTCCCATTTTGTCACTGACTTAAATGGAAGCAGGAGCAAAACCATCCTGTATAAGTTTGAGAGACAGCACATAAATACCATGGATGTGAGATCCCATTTTAAAAAATACTGTAGCACTGTGCAAATCACTTGTTCATGAGTTTCTTCAAGTAATAAGCTTTGTTAACACTACATTAAAAATAGTGGACCACACCTTTCAATGTTGATTGCCTTTAAAAACTTAAAGATGCAATCATACTAAATGTAAATATGCTACATTTGCCAGGAGATTCTATTAAAAATTAAACGAACATTAGTTAAGACGTTTCTGAAAGTCCAAAATTACTATTTTGTTCAACTTCTTTATGAATCTCCACAATTAGAGAATATTTGTAATATAAAACAAACCTAAAAAAGTATTTGAAATTGCAGTTTTTTAAACATTTTATCACTTACAGTATCCTAATGGAAGATACAACTGTTATATAAGTGAATCTGTTTATTCCTCTTAAAGAAGCTAACATTTGATATAGTTTAATCATGTTTCAAGATAATCTACAGTGCAATTTAAAATAAAGATCTGCTTTCAAAACTATAAAAATGTAAATTTTAAAAAATTTACACGTCCAGTTTAAGCCATTACAAAACCATTTTAAAAACAAGGCAAAACTTTGGAGGGCATATTTGCAGAAATCTGCACTCAAAAATAAAAAATGTAGTCTAAAAATGTGAATAAATCCCATTTTACAGAAAACACTGATCAACACCAAAACACAAAAATTAACCTGGCAGCGGTTTGAATCACTACACTGAAAGAGTGCTAAGGATGCAGTAAAGATAACAGCATACTAAAAGCAGGAAATTCAGACCTCACTCCGGAAAGCACTGAAGCATGTGTGCAACTTGAAGAACATGAATAGTCCCATTGGAATCAGTATTTTGTTGGATCAGCCTCTTCGAGGAGAAATTTCCTACAGCTCCTGTAGGTATAACAGAATGTGTCTTAAAGTGGCACTGCAAAATGGCTTGGGGGGGGGAGGGGGGGAGGAAGCATCAGGAATTCAAAGTTCCAAGACCAAATTAATGAGATCTCCTATATGTTTTTTGGTGTGTTTGTTGGAAAAATCTGTAGAATTTGCTCTGTATGTGTTGGGTGGGGACTGAGGTGAAGGAAAGTCAGCTACACAATAAACACCTCAACTGCTACAGCCTACCTTTCCTTATCCCGCCACATTGGCTTTGATATGACAGAAGAGTGCTACAAGAGGGTGTGGCCAACCAGGAGAAGTGGTGGGAAGACAATTACGCTGTGCAGCATAAGCCTTTTTCAGGATGGCATAAATTACTGCTATCCCAAAAAGCAGCAACTCCCTTTATTGGTTTTAAATACCATAGAGGAGGTATATAACACACAGAGCTGATATTTTTAATGTATATACAATGTTTAAGCGGGCAGGAAAAGCTTATTTAGGGACTGTTAACCCTGATTCCTTGGGGTCATTCTGTGCTTTACTAGCTATGTCTTTTTTTTTTTTTTTTAAAGCTTAATAAGTCCCACAGAGACTGGGAGCTAAAACTTGTATCCAATTTCAAAAAGTGGGTAATACTTACCATTTTCTAAACCATCCACTGTAAATTGACCTGGATATGGAGATTTAATATTTTAGCTGCTTTTTCAGTTCTCATTGTGTCCAAATTGGGAACCATGACAGAGCTGTGCTTTTTAGACTCAATTTCAAATAAAGTTTACAAGTTCATAAACTAACAGTGATAAATGACATCAGTGATGTAAAGGCACAATTTGGGAATAACCTAGCTGATGGATAAATTTAGAGAGCCCGGGGGCAACCCTCCCTATTCTGTGCTTAACAAGAACAAATTTAGAAAGATCCCACACTATTTAGAGGACTGGCACAGCACACACTGCGTATTATGAAAAAAACATCCCTTGCACAGCACTTCTCAGCTATCCTGGGTACTGACTGAGATAGTGACCTCCTCCCATCTTGGCTGTCTCTTTAAGAGGCATTCTGTTGCACTGCAGCTCACCCTACACCTAGGCACACGTCACTTTTAATTGTGAGTATCCTGGCTTTTGGGTGAGCACCTTAAAATAATCTCAGTGTAATTTCAAAGACCTGCAACTTGTCAGCTGCCACTTTCTCTCACACAAATGAGCGTACAACTGTACAGCCCAATATTGGTTAAAGGCACAGAGGATGGCATGTTATGACAGCTTCCATTGACAGGAGATGCTGTGTGGTTTCAAAGCTCAAGTTTCATCATGTGACATAAGTTGAGGAGCCATCAAGATCAGGGCTTGGCTGCTTAGGTTAACATTTCTTGCATTAAAATAGCAGCCACACCAGGTGCAACTCTCCCCACAGTGTTCCGTTTCATTGGCAAAACACCCTGAATCAACCTGTCACAATGTAAAACAAAGTGCATAGCAGTGGGTTTTTTATAGTTTAAAAAGTTTTTACTGTTGCATAATTTCAGTGTAAACATTGTGAATAAAGAGAAGTTATCTAAAACAGTTCTACAGTCAGTGCAAGATTTGTGCAAGCTTCTCATCTGATTCAACGTCCACTTAAACTTTAAATAGACAAGTGTTTCTCCCCTTCTCTGTTCTGTAAGAGGGGACAGAAAATATACGGTATATTAGAAACATCAACACAGAAAAAGGAAAATCACTTTCTCCCTTAACTTGGCATCCATTAATATTATACCTAATTTAACACGGCCACACTAAACGTAAACATTTAATTAACCCTTTACCTTCCTAGCAATTATGTTGTAAGTCATTAAACAGTGAACATGACATTTTAACTCTACTTCAATTTTGTTACAAACTATGCAATATACCAGAAATACAACAGTGCAGTTAAATGAAAATAGCCAGGGCAGAAGAGTATTTCTGAAACTGCTACTGTACTTAGGGAGAGAAGTGAAGACCCCCATGTCTCTAAATGGTAGACCGAGGTAAATAGTTTGTCATACTTAGCTGATTTTCTTGCCTCTTTTTTTCCCCTTTGATTTATATACTTTGTGAAGCTTGGAATTTACAGGTCATAGAGCACAATTTTTCCTTGCAGTAGATTTCTACTCATATAAACCATGCTTACAAGAAGTGAGTTTATAATAAATTAACACAAGCATCAAAGCTGTACCCAGAGGGATATAGAATGTTCTGCCCGTGAACATGTGTGAGACACTCAGCTTTTCACTGACGGGACAGTCTTTGCAGGGGGTTTGTTTACACTACTGAACAGGCTGTAGATGCTAAGCAAATAATATCAGCTCTCCATGTCTACCCTGCTATCCCCGGGATGGCAACAGGAGGATGGGCTCTGGGCACGCATGGGCAGCAGAACTGTGGTTGCTGTGGCTGGGAGATTAGTTTTAAAGGTGTGTGGGGTGGGTGAGAAGGGGGCTCTCCTTGCCCCTAAAACAGGCCTCACTGGGGCAGTGCCAGGATGCAAACCAACTCCAGCCCCTTGGAGGCAGGGGGGAGCCTCCACTCTACCAGCCGCCCATGTGATTGTCGGGGCAGCACTCAGCCCCTGCTGCGTGCCAGCCTTACCAGCTTCCTCTGGTTACTGAGGCAGAAGGTGCAGATGGGCCGGGGCGCCGCCGCGGTGCTGCCGCCCTGCAGGCGGGGCTGGTACTGCAGGCAGGGCTGCTCCGCCCCCTCGCCCTGCTGCAGGAGCAGCACGTTGGCCAGGTGCGCGATGTAGCTGGCGGCCAGGCGCAGCGTCTCGATCTTGGAGAGCTTACGGTCGGCGGGCTCGGTGGGGATGAGCGTGCGGAGCGAGCTGAAGGCGGAGTTGACGCTGTGGGTCCGGTCCCTCTCCCGGGCGTTGGCCGCCTGCCGCTGCTTGCTCAGCCCGCTCAGCCGGGGGCTCTTCCGCTTGCGCTTGCCCGGGCCCCCGGCGGGGGGCAGGGACTTGTCCGAGCTGCTCTCGCTGCTGCTGCCGCCGCCGCTCTCCGGGTCGGATGCGGCACCGCCGCCGGCCTTCATGGCGCTCCCGCCGGCCCCCCAGCCCCATGACTTTTATGCGCGGCAGCTGCCGGCTGGCCGCCGCGGCCCCGGGTCCCCTCCAGCGGCGGGGCCGTGCTTTGAATGGCTGCTGCTTTTAGCTCGGGCATGTGGCCGCTCCGTAAATAAGGCGAGGAAGGTGGAGCTGCGGCCTCAGTGCTCCTGCCCGGCAGCCTTGCACCTGTTCCCCCGGCTCCGCGCGGCTCGGGCAGGGCGCCCCCGGGGCATTCCTGGGGGGAGCGCGGCCCCCGGGGCAGGCCGGCCCCCGCCTCGGTCCGCCGGGCGCTGGGGCGCTCCCCCGGGTGCCCTTCACCAGTCTGGCTCTGGGCAGCAAGGAGTGAAACGCCCCCGGGAGGGACAGCCTCGTCCGGAGCGGCTCAGAGGAGAGGGGGCCGTGAGCGAGGGGCTTCCTGGGCCCTTAGCATGTGCTCTCCTCTGTGGGGTGAACAGCGGGGCCTGGACTCGCCTGGCCAAATCTGCATCGCGTTGGCAGGACCTGACACCTGTCCCTACAGAACCCTTCCCGGCAGAGCGCCTGTCTCCCTCTTCAGGTGCTGCTTCCCCTACAGTTAATGAAACAGGAAAGTTAGGACCTAAGGGCTCCAGGGCAGTTGCAAATAATAACCCTCTCCAAGGCCTGATGCCAATAATAAGAATAGGTAATATCTACCCACATCGATCCAATTGAAGGATCGAGACTCTGTGCAAATATGTTGTTTAGTTTTATTGTGGGATATTAATATGGAGTAATCACTCTGAAAAATAAAGATCATACTTTGCTCAAGTATATTTTCAAAATAACTGTTGCTTTCGAATGGACTAACAGGCACTCCAGCGCTAGTTCTTTCATCAGCTTTCCCACCAAATACTAGACCAGTGGTTTTCAACCTTTTTTTGTGTTCCCTTTGCAGACCCCTAAAAATATTTCAATTGAGGTGCGGACCCCTTTGGAAATCATAGACATAGTCTGCGGACCCACGAGGGTTCTGTGGACCGCAGGTTGAAAACCACGGTACTAGACGTACATATAAATCCAAATCCTGTTTCAATTTAAAATGCAGAGCTACAGCAACCAATTTACTTATTAAAGGTCATCATATTCACTAGTTTATTATGCCTCGTCTCTCCATAAAAGTTTGACAGCCCCTCTGCACTCAAACTCATGGTACAGGTTTTCCCAACTAAGTCATCTCTACCTGATTAAGCAGTGCTAGATGACTGTTTTATGTAGCCACTGGAGTTTATTTTTGTTGTTGTTGTTTGAATTGGAAAGATGGATTAATATTCAGAGTTGGATTAGCAGTCACATCCTTTTAATCATAGGTGCATACACTTAGAATGGACAGCTGCTTTGCCACTCTTGGCTGGGAGTCATGTCCTCCACAAATACAGTTAATGCATATATGTGGTCTCTTGACTGTCAGCACTCAAGTCCATCTGTTAGAATGGCACCGTGCCTGCTTAAAAGTTGGTTGTACCTTCCCTTTGGGCATAGGTGCTAGGCAACAAATGTGTTCATGTGAGCAGCTTACAGAATGCTTAAAATAGTATATTTTCTGCAGAAAGTTCCTTTTGTGTAAAAATGCTGCAGTGGTGCCTCTGTTTGTCAGTGGGTCTCATCTGTTGCATGTGTAACCCACACACCTCCTGGGTGTGGTGCTCTGTCCCATCTAGGGGCACCGAGACCACTTAGAGAGAGGGAGATTAATGTGTCTGCTCTACAGCCACTTATAACGACGAAAGACCCTGGTTGTCGGCGGGCGGGATTGAGCCTGCGACCTCTAAAGTTAAATACATGAGCCAAAAGCCATATTACCCTTAGCTAAGGCTGTAGAGCAGACTCATTAATCTAGTGGTTCTCAAACTTTTGTACTGGTTACCCAAGTACACAAGCAAGCCTCTGAGTGTGACCCTCCCCATATAAATTAAAAACACTTTTTAAAATATATTTAACAATATTATAAATGCTGGAGGCAAAGCGGGGTTTGGGGGTGGAGGCTGACAGAGCATGACCCCCCAGGTAATAACCTCACGACCCCCTGAGGGATCCCAACCCCCAGTTTGAGAACCCCTGCATTAACCTCAGAAGGTGTGTGGGTTACATGCTTCCCCTAGCTGAGGAAGCACGTCCCGAGCTTCAGAGACTTCCCAGTTGAAATCCTGGACGAGCCCCGACTTGTAACACTGACAGACCCCGGTCGTCGGTGGGTGGGCTCAAATCTGGGACCTCTGGAGCTTAGTGCATGAGCCTCTACTGCATGAGGTAAAAGCCAACTGTCTGTTAACTAAGGCTGTAGAGCAGACTCATTAATCTCTCTCTCTAAGTGGTCTCGGTGCCACTAGATGGGACCGAGCACAACACCCAGGAGTTGTGTGGGTTACACATGCTTTCATGTATTAATAATGGAATGACTTTATGGTGGTGGTTTTTTTTTTTTTTTTTTTTTCATTTTCTTTTTGCTCACTGGGAAATGGGTGCTCAGATGACCAATCTCTAAAATCAACAATCCAAGTATCTTATTAGGATATGGCATACCTTTGTTCTCCTTTTCCAAACTTTATACTAATGTGGATGAATATTTGAAACTAGCATTCTTCAAAGTATTAATGGAAAGTGCATGCAGTGTGTTAAGTTTTTACAGTTGTGAATGTAATAGTTATCAGGTGAAAGATGGCCAGTTTTCAAAGGTGGAGCTTCTTAAGGGTTGCTTCAGCTCCAGAAAGAGATGGTTTATTTTATTCTAATTTCATTGTTATGGCTATTGTATCTTCTACTAAATAATCTGCAGCAGTGAGGAAGGAACAATCACAATAGGGAATGCCCTTGTGACAGGAAACCAGAGACTCTTTAGGTGTTCAGGGATCCTTGTTTGGAAGCTCGTGGGGCAGCTTCTTGGTTGTCTTGCACTTTGTAGCCATTTATACCTCCATTCTGATCTGATGTTTCCCACCCATATTGCATAGGTTTAAATGACTTTACAAGGTACAGAGGCAGTGGAGAATCAGGCCCGATAGGTTCTGAGCACAGCTCTCTTAGCAAGGTGTCCAAGTAAATGAACGTGCGAAGCCAATAGATAGACATGCTCCCCTCTGATTGCTGCTGCAGCAAAGTGTGAAGTCATCAGGAAATCAGTTTATATTATGAATAGTTACATTTATAGTGTAAATTTACTCTGCATATGTATAAAAACAGATCTTTATATCTTTTGTAATTCCTATACTAACCCTTTCCCCACAAGAACAGTAGAAAGATCTTATCAAGTCTAGCAAAACAAAAGCAAATTGGAAACTGCAGGCTAGATAATTCTGGAGGTAAGATGAACCAAAATGACAGGGACATTTTTGAAACACCGTGGCCTAGATTCTCAGCGGTACCAGAGGTAAAGAAAGGGGTTTAAGACAAGGGAGGTTTAAGCCACCATTACACTCACTTGACAGAGGGCTGAACAGTCTCTAAACATAATTTAGAGCAGCTTGGAGGAGATGCTGGTTTTACACCACCTGGGGATTCCTCTAATCCTGGGGAATTTACAGCTGCCCACTGTACAACAAATATCATGTATTTGCTATGTACACAAATATTAGTGGAGGCACCATAAACCTCTTTCTGTTATGAAGATACAGTACCAGTACTTCTAAAAAAGTTACAAATGGAATGTTACCTTCAAGCTCAATGCTCTACCAGTGATAGAGAAGCAGTTCCTAGCTCCAGGCAGCTTGCATTCTGATGTACTTGTCCTATAATTAAAGTGGGATTTCTTCTCTGGAAGAAATTGTTTTTAGAAAATTTTTGATGTCACATGTCATTGTAAGAAATAGATTCAATGAGATGAAATGTGTTCATTTATTTTAATAGCAGTTGTGCCTAGAAGGAGGTGCATGGTAGAATCTGGCATCACTGTGCTTGGTGCTGTACAAATGTATGGGAAATAATCCTGCCCCAAAGAGTTTACCGTTTTAGGCCCTAATCCTGGAAACACTCATCATGTGAGTAGTCCCTGGCTGAAAGTGAATAGTAATGAAGTACTACAAATGTATGTAAGCACAAATGTATTCACAGAGAAGAGGAGCTTTTTGTTTTCTTATTGGATAATGTGTGAGGCTCCTCAAACTTCAAAATTAAAATTGTAGGCCATATACAGTATTCCCTTAATCACATGGTGCATATTGGCTATATAAGTACCTATTTAGATAGATAAGCACATGCAGCTGTCACTGACAGTTTATGCTCTTTGTAGTTTAACATTGTATAGAAGCATTTGAAATCATGTGAGTTATAGCTTAATGTGGAGTGTGTGAGTGTAAGTATATTAGCACCATATTTTCATTAGAATTCAAATGAAATCTACTTCTGTCCACAAGAAAATTTTAAAGTGAGATGTAGAGAAGCACCTACAATTGAATCTCAATATACATTTAAAATAATGCTTTTGGTTTTGTTAGAAAGTAAAGTTCAAATCTATATAAATTCAAACTCCTCAATTTGATCCTAATGACAAAACTCCAATTGACTTCAATGGAGTCAGAATGTCACTCTTGATATACTCTGATGGCTGAGTAGTAGGGAATTGCTTGTATATCAGACTCAGATGTTTGTCTTTATCACTTCATGTGTGTCCTTTTTTGATAAATATATTTATTGGAACTAACCTTCTCTTCCCCCACCTCCCAAAGAAAACCCAATAAAAACTGTTGGGATATTTCCAGAATTGGAATGCATGCAGTAATAAACTGGCAAAATAAGGAAGGCAGGAGAGCAGCAATACTTGGAAAGAATAATACTGTGTCTGCTGAGAGAAATAGAACAACTTTCACTGGCACTACAGAAGTAGCTAATACAGAGGTTAAGGGCAAAAAGGTGGTCAACAATTCTTGTTTCTACCTCCAAGACAGTTTGAGAAAGTAGAGTAAGAAATGATTTTACAGATAAGGGAGGCTTGTAAAAAGGCCAAAACATTGGTGACTTTAATTACTTGGTTATTGATTGTGCATAAATGTAATCCCAATCTAGGGGGAGCATGTTTGTCAATGAAGATACAATAGTGCAGGATTGCTTTTTTTCCTTTTTACAATTTGCTGAATTGCTAATACAAGAGGGCTGCATGAATCTAATATAGAATAGTGGGAAATATTTTATGTGTAGCTGACAGGACACAGACTGAAATTTGCCCTTGTTCTGTAAACACAGGTAAAGAGATATGAGGCCATTGTAGAGGATTGTGTAGCAATATGCAACAAATTGAAAAAAATAAGAGTAAATCAAACTAACCACTAGACAGCACCATTCTGCAAACTAGTACATTAATTTAAAGCCTTTATAGTTTTCAAACACAATATTATAGTAATATAAGGTATTAGTAGGAAAGAACTTTTGAAAAGGAGCATTGGGAAAACTATAAATATAAAGAGAGCAAGTTAGTTAAAGGATAATTGAAGAAAATAAATCAATGGCCGAGAAAATGTGTAGTCACAGTCAAGAAGCTTTCAAATGTATTTACATAAAATATAAAGTATAGGAGAAAATTGTTTCACTTGCTTGGAAAAAAAAGACACTTTAGAGACAATAATGCCTTTAAACAGACAAACTTAAATACTTTTAAAAATGGTTCTTAAATGTTTACAGTGCAAGTCTGCTCTTGGTGATATGCACAAGGTTTCCATTGAATGCAGAGAGATTCCCTGTGTACATTCAAGAGCAGAATTGCCACATAACATTTTACATCTTTGAAGATAAAACTTCTTTGCCACCTAATTTTCTGATTTTTTCTGTTTAGCAAATATTGATCCCCTGCCTGCATATTACTAATGGCTCTTAAATGGCTGCTTAGTTTTTATTGTTTACATCCTTGTTCAATGTCGGAGGTACTAAATTTTATTATATACACATACACACAAAATGTAGGGGGAGGAAGAAGGGGAGAAATGCCCTCTAGTAAAGGATTCAATGCCTATAGACAGCACATTCAGACCTATTGGTTTGTTTTCTGGCCTTGGACAATACCACCAGTATGACATAGCTGCAAGCCAAAAGATCATTCTAGGCATTGGTGTGAAAATGAGCACAATATGTATCAGTATATCTAACCAGAAAAAATAGTTTGCCTGTATTTTCTTTTAAAAAAGTGATTTGTCATGTCAACATTAGACAAGCAAATTCTGGAAGCATAGTGGGACGTGTAACGTTTGTATAAGAATGCTTTATATTTATTTGATAATGCTGGTACTAAAGATATTTCCATCACATTGGACAGATCCTGGGGAAAGTTCAGAGGAATTTTTCCAAGAAAAATGTATAGGAAACATTGACTGGATCTGTTCAGACAGCCCGACTAACATTTTATATAATAATGTTCTTTTGTCTATATGTGTTTAGATGTGTGCAGCAAACTGTTTCTGTACTTCTGATCCAATTTGGATGACTAAGTTGTCATATGAATTAGTTTTATTAAAAATACAGCTGCCATCAAAGACATTTGGATCAAAGATTGCCTTTTTAGTTAAAAAAAACGGAATCTTTTAAATGGCATTTTAGGCAGTAGCATTGCAGTGTGCAAATGATTTTAAGTGGAAAGGGAAGAAGGCAGAAGGGAGAAAAAGGAACTTCAAACACATAGGGCTTGTGTAGAACTAACACAAGGATAAACACTGTGTAGATGAGGATTGTTGTGTTTAACGCAATGTGAGCTGGTTGTGGTAAACCCTGGGAGGCCTGATACTAAACACATTGAGTTTTCTATATTGAGTGTTTAGCATTGTATTTAACATGCATTCTAGCACAACTTAACTTCCCAGTGTAGACAGGATGAGCAGAGACGGAGGAGCGGACCAGTCTTTTCCCACGGTGCTAATTAATATTGGTTGTGACAAGCCTGCTCATGGTATTTCCATCCACTCAGATATAACATGGAATTTTCCGTTCACTTGCAATCTCTATTCTTCATCTTGAGTTACCTGTTCAATGATTCTCCAGTCTCTCAATGAGTTTTGTGTGTGGTAGTGTGCTGGAGACATTGTTAAACTCCGGAGACATTCTGCCTCCTGATTTGTCTTTGTACAACCAGTCTGTTCCTCTTGGGGGAAAAAAGCAGTGGAGTTGTTTTGTCACAAGATGTGTTTTACAAACATGTGCTAACCATCCTGCGGTGATTTCCTCTGCTTCTATTGCCTACAGAGGCTTCCACAGGGGCCTCAGTGTTGCAAGAAGGTCACGTCTGAGTTGGTCATCCCGATGGAGTTTTCAATCATTCTGCAACAAATCACTGATTGGACAAGACCGATACCTTATTCATGTGTTATTTCCAGTTGGTTTAAACTTATCAAATCAAGTGTTTTTATAAGATTTTGTTGATACCTTTGTGACCAGTAATAAAAAACTTTTGTAACGTTTGATGGTGGCAGTTTCAAGTCAAATCAAGATGAGGCATATCGCTTGCCCTCTCAAGTTCAAATGACCTAGTGCTATTAGTCCCACCTCAAACAATGTTTTGTAAGCTGTATTCACGGACAGGCTTATGGCTTGTTCATTAAAACCATATACATTGGTGACAGCTGGAGCTTTATTTCATAACCTTTCTTGATCCATACTAACCAAACTTACGTTGTGGGTTTAGTAGGGAGGCAATATGCCTTATCTTGGTTCTGTATAGTTTGCAGAATCAGTGTCTTTGTCAACATGGTTCAAAGTCCAAGAGCCAATTTGACCCCAGTGCTGCTCCCAGACAGGTGTGTTACATAGTGCCCTTTTACATCTTTTTGTAAAGAGAGAGTTTATCTGGATGTGGACTTTGCCATAAGAATAAGAACATAAGAATGGCCCTGACCAAGGGTCCATCTAGCCCGGTATCCTGTCTTCCAACAGTGGCCAGTGCCAGGTGCCCCAGAGGGAATGAACAGAACAGGTAATCATCAAGTGATCCAGCCTCTGTTGCTCATTCCCAGCTTCTGGCAAACAGAGGCTAGGGACACCATTATGTAGCCTCAAGCCTGGATTACTACAATGTGCTCTACTTGTGGCTAATGTCTAACAAACAGGTGTTTGTATCAGCCAGTGCAGAATGCAGTGGATTCTTTGAGTGGGGTCAGCTGAGTACAAAGCAGCAAGTGTTCTGTGTTCTGCACTGGGTAGGTACCTATTGATTTCTAAATGTCATTCAAGGTGTTAGTCATTATATCTAAAATCATATTGTTAGGATTGCCTCTCCACTTATACCTTGAAATAGACTCATGAGCCCCCTTCCCCCCCCAACATGCTATAAAAACTCCACGGCCCTAACAACTGTTTTTCTGCATATAAAAGCCTGGGCCGGCGTTAGAGAGTAGCAAGCAGGGCAATGGCCCAGGGCCCCATGCCACGGGGGGCCCTGCAAAGCTAAGTTGCTCGAGCTTCGGCTTTAGCCCCAGGTGGCAGGGTTCAGGGCCCCAGGCTTCAGCCCTGCTGTTACCCCACTATTTGGACTTCGGGGGGCCAGTATTGGGGTAGCCTATAAACAGATAAGGTTTCTGTCTGCATGACGAGAACCAGGGGAGGGAGTACCTATTGGGTCACCGGGAAGTGGGCGGGCGGAGCCCGCCCACTGCTAAAGGATCCCCCCCCAGCCTAAGGGGAGGACCCACAGGACCGGGAACCCAAATGAGTCCGGGGGACAACTAATAATAAAAAAAAAAAAAAAGACAGGAACAGGAGTGAGGTCAAAGGGTCAAAAGAAGGGAACCTGATGGGGAGGGAGTAAAGAGAGAGCCCTCTAACACTATCCAAATGGGGAGAAAATTGGTGATCCACCCTAACGTAATTCCCAGGATATTACCGGGGGTTTGTCTCTGACCTGCAGAGGACTCCCCAGAGCAGGCTAATCCTTCTAACCCTTGAAAGGACACAGATACAGCCCTCTGATCAAGAATAGGCACACAAGCAGCAAACAGCTTTATTTAAGAGAAAATGAGGTGGTTACAGTATATTTAGTAAAGCAAGAAAGGATAAAAATAACAATGTATAATAGGTAATAACGCACACTTGGATTACTTTTAATCATACATTCAATTGACTCAAAAGACTAAACAGACTGAGACAAATACAATGAGTTGATACACACTGAACTTTTCATACATATGCATAAGGCCTCTAATACAATAGCATTGGACTTATTACAGTGTAACATACAAGTACCCCATGCATATGCTGTGACAGGTTGGACCCCCGTGTCCAGAATGCCACCTGATGTACTGGGGTTTCACTGAGCCTGCCTGCTCCACTAGCCTGGGCTCCCTCCCCCTGTTTTTGCTGAATTAGGCTCTCTGGCCACATGCGCACACAGGTAGGGATGCACCAGCTGTAGAATCACAAATCTGCAACCCGCTTTCTATGAGAAGACTCAAGAAATTGCCCAGCATTCAAGTGCAGCTCCCCTCTGGAAAGTACACCCAAAAATAATATCGTCTTGCGCTGTAGAGAAATCTACAGCGCTGTAGAGAAATCCCAGGGTTGTGAGTTCAATCCTTGAGGGGGCCACTTAGGGATCTGGGGCAAAAAAATTGGTCCTGCTAGTGAAGGCAGGGGACTGGACTCGATGACCTTTCGAGGTCCCTTCCAGTTCTAGGAGATTGGTATATCTCCTATTATTATTATTATTATTATTATTTATACAACGTAAGCTCAGAAATTCACCCCCTCCCTCATGTGGAGGAAGATATGCACAACTTCTTGCCCCTCCCCAGTTATAAATTGCACAAACTGGGTTTTATAATAAAAGCAAGTTTATTTAATCAGCCTTTTGTAGTTAGTGATGATAAGGGATAGCAAACAGAACACAGCAGATTACTAAGCAAATAAAACAAAACACACATACTAAGCTTAAGATCTTAGACTGGTTTCAAGAAGTAATTTCGCACCTTAAAATGTTGCTTTTGTGCAGGATGCAGAAATTCATGAAGGTTAGCTACCCTGCTTGCAGCTTAAATCTTCAGACACCACATTCACAGACCAGATCCCTTCTCCAGCCTGGGCTCAACTCTTTCTGCCCCGTGTCTTTGTTTCTCAGATCTTTCCAGCTGTCATCCTGAGTGGGGATTGCCTGAAGAGTGAACCTAGATGAACTTACTCCCCAGCGTTAAATAGAATTTGCATGAGGCAGGAACCTTCTGTTTCCCAGTCTTGACCTCCCCCTCCTTTTAATGGAAAAAATCACTAGAAGTCCAAGATGGTGTTTAGTACCAGGTGACATAACCACCTGACCTTGTAGTGTCAAAGCAATGTCCCAGATTCTCAGGAAGGAGAGAGATTAGTATCTTCAAAGTCTTATTGTTTCTGCGTAATGGCCCATCAAGGCTGATGGCCTGCTGTCTGGCGGGTGTTTCCCAAGTACACACACAGTTGTGATTGTTACATAGTCAATATTTCTAACTTTAGATACAGAAATGATACATGCATACAAATTGGATAATCACATTCAGAAAATCAAAACCTTTCCAATGATATCTCACATGACCCATCTTGCATAAAACATCCTAGCTATGCCATATTCATATATTTCTATGAAGAATATGGAGTGTAACATCACATTCATAAAACAGTGCAACATAGCATTAAAGAAACATTGAACAATTACCATTCTGTGAGCAGTGGCTGGCCATTCACAGGATGGGGTGGGGCAGGTCACATTCAAGCAGGCATCCAGCTTTATTGACAGACACACACAAGCAATCTTCTAAAATAGACAAAAATCAGACTTGCACTCCTTCACCAAGCCCTCTGATTGTCAGCGGTCCTTCTGCTCTGTCAATCTCTGCTCTTAACTCTGCACTGCTGTCTAGTTGCCTTCTCTTGATCTTCTGCCCTTCTCCTGATCTGCTCCTCCCTCTCTCTCTCATCCACCACACACTCTAGCTTGCCAGCTGACTCCTTATATTCAGTTTCTGGCCGCCTCTGATTGGTTGATCTTTCAAGTTGAGAGCTCCCTGCATGGGTGGCAACTCGTTTAGCCAATCAGCTCTGCTCTGACGACATCGCTACTCCTCCTGCCCTCTCCTTGCAGGTGTTTTTGAGTTGAGTCGCACTTCCTGACCTTTGTTTCTTACTTGCTATTGGTCAGTTTAGTTTGTGTCCTCCATCTTTGACATTTCCAATAGAAAATCAGTGTCCACCATTTTGGATTTTTAGCTCCAAACTATCATTATTTGTAACTTACCTAAAGCATCTAGCCTAAAACTAACTACTGTTCCCTACAACCTAAAGCACTCTAATGCTATTACTACCTTTGTAATGCTAATTGGGAGAGGTGAATTGTTCACAACATTTCTCACTCTCCCCTCCCCCCTTCTGACTGTCAGCATCTCTATCCAGATTTCATTTGCTTGAATCCTATATAGATTGCAGCAAACCTCTGGTAACACTGCACAGCGATGTTTTGGCTTTCTGCCTTGGGCCCCAGCGAGTCTAATATTGGTCCTGCTTGGCGGACCCCCTGAAACCTGCTTTTAGGCCCCAGATCCCTGGTTGAGAACCACTGTGGTAGGTCCCTCTCTTGTCAGTTCATAGGGCTACAGAATTCACAGCTGGCAGTGTGGTTTTCCCAATGGAGGGGTCTAGTTTTCTGGAACCAGCTTCCCTAAATGGTGTGCTAACGCCAGTGTTGATGAAGTTAGGGCATAGAAAAAGAACTGTTTGTTTTTGGTTGATATACAGTATTAATAGGGAGTGGGGTATTATTTTCTTAGTACGTAGGGGATACCATTGTATATGTTTGAGTATTTTATTGATGCAAAGTGCTCGGGTGTCTCAGTGATGGACTTCAGCAGTTTCTAAAATAAATATAGTGTAGATTCCTACTTTGCGGCAACATCCTAAATCAATTTCTTTTGTGCAAGTTTTCCTTATAATTTAAATAAGATGTTTGAAGCCTTGGAAGAATGAATAACATTTTTGGCAATTCAAATTTCATCCTCTTCCTCCTGCCTTTTACCATCTAGAAATCTATGACCTGAGACAATGCATAGAATAGGTCATGTGTGTCAACCAATCATCATAAGTGCTTTAAAATTCTTAGCCCCATTGTTACTCATTTTGCTGTGGGTTCTCAGACCCCGCAATAAAAGCGTTTCTTGTATTTGTTGTTGTTCAGTGTTCTTCCAACAGAGTGAATGGAGTACTGAGCTTTTGTAGATACTTTAAGGCACACAATTTCAAGTTTTCCTTTTAAGTGCTTGTAGTAGGTGAATTCAAAGAGAGCCAATAAACCATGAAAAAAATATAACCCTGTATATAATTGCAGGTATGCTTCTACAGTACAATTGTGATTGTAGCTATCTGTACCACTCCCTCCCTCTCCCCCTGCTCCTTGAGTGTCCTGCTCAGACGTACTCGAAAGGTCTGACATCTTTTAGATACTTCACTTTGTCCTCCTTAATGTGTCCATTGAACAGCCCTTATGATCCAGTTAACTAAATGGAATCATGATCCCAGACCTTTGTTTAAATTTAGATTAGAGGGAAGATTTTGCTCACAGTTCCACAGTTGAAATCAGGACCTACTCCATTGAAGTCAGTAGAGTTAATCTGTATTTACAGCAGTCAGTCCCATAATATTTACCAAAGCATAAGCTAAATTTGAGACCACTTTTGAGTCAGTGCTAATAATGGACTGAATGTTGCAAATACTTACAACTGGGCCTCATGCTCACTATTATTTGTGATCCCTTTGACACCAAATTAACATGATTGTGAAACCAGTATTTCAAGCAATTCATTTATGGTAAATAACTACACTTATAATAGGATACAAAGGTAAAAGCCTCTATATTTTATGAAGCAAATGAGTTTATTAAAAGCAAAATAAACAGGAAATAAAAAAAACCACTCTAAGATTAAACCGTATTCCCTAATAATGGAATATATTTTTGAACACATTAGCTATTTAAATTCAAGTAATAAAGTCCATATCCTACAAGATTCAGAGCCAGATTCTAGACCCTGTGTAAGACCTCTTTGGCACAAGGGGATTTACAGCGGCACATGAGGGTTATCCCAGTGCATAAGGTGGGAATGGGGTGTGTTGGGTTGAAAAGGGATATGGATGGCACACACAGCATTCCACGTGATCCTCAACTGATGGACTGGCCTACTCCACCCTATGTAAATTAAAGCAGACTGCTTTAATTTAATGTTTGGGGGCTGTTTTGGCCCCCAGTGGCCCCAGAATTTAGGGTGTGGAAAGACATCTTAGAATAGAATCATCTTGGACCTTCCCAATCTTCTTAGTTGTATTCAGCATAGCCGAGGATCTAGCATATGTTCTTTCAATTTGTCATTCTCTAAGCTGGGACAAGTTTCCAAAAACCAGGTTCCTGCCAGTCAGTTAATTACACCAGAAAGTGAACTGAAGCTTCTACAAGTATGAAGAAAAACCCAACACGTTTCCAAAACAAAACAAAACCCCTATACAGAACAGGGTCTTCTGGAAAAATAGTTTTTCACATTAAGCCAGTGTCTTTGGGGACAAAATCAATAGGCGGTGATGAATGTTTTTCAATATTTCTTTGGAATTGCATATAGTGTGGAATAATATAGGTAAACTATGCCAAACCAAAGTTTACAATCTGTACCCATAAAGAGGATGCAGCCCAATGCAGAGCTAACACACAGTGATGACTATATATATATATATATATATATATATATATTTTTGGCATGCACTTTTTGCTGTCTTTGTAAATAGGATCACACAAAAATGTAAAAACTGACTGCAGTTTGGGTAAGATACTTTGTCTTTGGACTGAGGGGCTGCGCCAAAGGCATAATTGTCACATGTCAAGGTTCCAGATACAAGAGTGGATACATTGAATAGTTTTTCTAAGTGAATCGTATTGTGGATTTCGCACCCAGAGATTTTTGCCTTGAATCTGTTCCACAGGAAGTGTTTTAAATACATTACAGATGGCACACCAAAGATCAAGCTTTCAGACAGAGGAAACACTGCAAAAATGAGTTGACCTTTCTTTGGATGCCTTTGGGACTATTGCTGGGAAAGGATAAATCACTCTCATTAAGATTCCTGCTGACAATTGATATACCAGGTGGTCCTTCATAACCTAGTGTAGGGTCTTGTATCCGGAGTTTTTAGAAGATTTTATTTAGGTAGAAATAATGATTGAGTGATATATTTAGTTATAATGAAATACTGCACTGTATGGTTTTAGTGTTTCTTTACTACCTCATTGTGTTTCTTGAGTACACTCCAATGGGGGGGCTGTCATTGCCATAGTCAGCATCACCCTGAAAAAGTGCATCCACATTAATAAGATCAGAAATATTTTGGGAAAGGAACTTAAAAACTATAACTGCAATATCTTCCACACACTACGAGGTGGTATATGAGCTTTGCAAACAGAGTACTGTACTCACCAATTGGAGCACTGGATTGTATTTTATTTTGTAGCTGTATGTGTTTTCCAAGCTGCCATTGCTCTTATCACTAATGCTAGTTCCTCTTAATACATGCACAAATATAACTACAGTTCAATATTAAAGCCTACTATGGACCCTGTTAGAACAAAATGGCCTCATTTTCCCATGGCCTCTCCCACTCCTCTATTCTGACTCAATTCCATTTCTTCTATGGAATGAAAAGTGTTGTTAAATACAGTGTAGTCAATTATAGGATACAAATAACATTGGAAATGCCATACTGCATTAGGTCCCTGGTCCAGCTAATCCAGTAATGTCTCGCCAACAATGATTGTTAATGTATGCGGCTTCGGCAGTTATGAAGCCCTCCATAACAGACAATTATAGAATAACATCCCCATGTTTCTTCCTCACTCCAGGCTGTTAGCTGATTTATGTCCAGAATTCTTGGCCCCCAGACTGCGCCAGTACCAATATCTCCTCTAAACTACTATCTCTAGAACACTTACTGTATATACTCGATCATAAGCCGGTTCGTTTATAAGCCGACACCCCCCCCCCCCAAGATGGATAAGTAAAAATGGAAAATTTTTAAGACCCGTTCGTAAGCCGACCCTATAATTCAGGGGTCAGCAAACTTTGGCTCCCGGGCCATCAGGATAAGCCGTTGGCGGGCCTAGATGGTTTGTTTACCTCAAGCGTCCGCAGGCACGGAGGTAAACCTAAGTAAACAAAGTGTCCCGGTGCGCCAGCTGCTTACCCTGATGGGCTGGGACAGCAACTGGTGGGGAAATGTTTTTTGGGGGGAGAAGCTGGGGGTCAGGGGAGTAACCCCTGTGACCACCCCCAACATGACCCCACCCTTAGCCCGGGACCCCCACACTCTGCCTATCCCATCCCTTCCCACCTTATCTGGGGAGGATGTCTCTGGGCTGGCTGGAGCTGGCCCGGCGGGCCGGGCCGGGGCGGGGCGGCCGCAGCCTGCTCCGGCGGGCCGGGCCGGGGCGGGGCGGCCGCAGCCTGCTCCGGCGGGCCGGGCCGGGGCGGGGCGGCCAGAAGTGGTGAGACTCTGGCCCCGCATCTTCCCTTCTGGCTCTGCCGGCTGTGCTGCCTCTCCTTGCTCCCTTTGTTGGGGGGAGGGGCTGTGTCCCATCTCTCTCTCTCTATACCCGTTCATAAGCCGGCCCCCTTCTCTGGTGCTTCCATTTTTCACTAAAAAAATTTGGCTTATGAACGAGTATATACGGTACCCCCTCCCTTTTTTTTTTTTTTTAAGTCTCTCTAGCCAATATAACTGTGGTGAAAACCTTTGAAAATGTGAACTGGTGTGTAACTGATGCAGACAACTGCCTGAATTTGCAGACAACCTGAAACAATAGTTCTGAGAAATATGAAGTTCACCTTTCATCTTTTACCCTAAAATGGGATTACTCAACTGTTTAAGATTAGGCATGTGATTAAGTACTTTGCTGTAGCGGGACCCTAAATTCTTTAATTTTTTTTTAAAAAGTAGTGTATAAATTTCAGTCTATAACATCCATGTTTACCATATATGACTAGAGAAGGTTTGGGCCCAACTTCTGCTTTCACTTACACCATTGTAAATCTGGTGTAACTCCACTGGGTTATTCCCATTTTACATCACTGTAAGTGAGAGAAAATTTTAGCCTTTTTATATTAGTCCGGCATAGTATTTACCCTGTCCATGCCCCACATCATTTTTATTTTTGCATCTGTACCCAACTACATAGATGTTTTATACTGGAAAAATCTTATAAAACAACATAACCTTTCATATTAAAAATACCATCTGATCCTTGTCAAGTAGAATTTTGTTCTCATATTTGGCATTAGGAATGGGTAGCTAAAGAGAATTTACTTTGACATATTCAGCAACTATATTGAAACTGTTCAAATGGTTTCTCACAGGAAATAATATCTTTCTCCTGAAATCATTAAAATGAAATTCTTTACTTGTCTTGAGATCTTTGAAGTAATGGAAAGGCAGACTTGTGTAATTCTGTGCCTGTTAGGCATATCTGCATGCTGACCTGCCTTCGAGGCAGACCTGAATAAGTTGCCTGCCTGAAAGGTGATATACAAAGGCTTATAACTTACTTTCCAGGCAGACATGAACAGGTACCTGTCTAGGAGACATCCCCTTGTTGATGACCTGCCTCCAAGGCAGATCTGTCTAGTTATCTTCCTGTCTTTGAAACAGAGTTACGTTCTTGGCAGACTGAACTGTTAGCTGCCTGGGAGGTACTTTGCTTGATAAGATGCCTACTAGGCAATCCTAAACAATTATTTTACCCAAAATGAACCAACTTTCTGAAAGGCAGCACCTACAGTTTGGATTTGTGGATTGTATTTTTACAGTTATGTCTGATTGCTGTGTGATTTTTCACTGTTAAAATGTAAATGCTTTTTTTTTGGGGGGGGGGGAATCATGTTCATAATAATATAAAGAAATCTATCATGATTATGCTGCTATAACACAACTCATGCATGTGTATACACATTTCTATATCAATAACATATCCACTGAACTCATTTTTTTTTAAAAAGCAAGCAAAATGATTAAATGATTTTATTTTAAAATACTGTAGTATGTTGAAGGGGAAAAAAGGAAAATGAACACCGTATTTCTTAAATACAGCACAGGGTTTTAAAAACTTCATCCAGAGATTGTATTGTGAAACAAATCTCCAAAAATGTATAAAATATTGCACGCTCCACAAGCTTATTTGTAAACAAATGCTATAGCCTGAGCTCTTATTCAGTAAAGAGCTTTCATTTACCAGAAGAAGGAAAAGCAGAGCAGCCATTGGTAAGCAGCAAAATACAATTTTGTTCCCCTCCTGTTCTTTTGGCAGAACCAACTTGCAGTCCACAAGTTAGGATCAGAGGAATAATATACTGATCATCAAGATCATCCTCCTGCAATGGTAGATTGAAGGCATCTGATAGAGGATGCATTGGATATTTAAAGTATTTCTAAATTTGGGACCTATTATCTCATTAATTTGGTAAGTGAGGAGAAAGAAGATTGATATCAATGTAGTTACACCCATGTAATCGGTGAGTTCAGAAGCAGGCCCTTGTTCTTAGCTCTATTTATGTTTTTTGATATACTCAAGGCCTGTTTGGAGGGAGGTTTCTCTTTTTGTAGGCAAGCTAATGTTTGATACAGTATGACAAATGTCACCTGGGAAATATTTTGATGTAAGTGAGGGTAGTTTAGTACAAGATACTGCTGTCTACCCATGGATGCCCAGTGCTCCAATTATTCGATTCTCTATTCTAGTCAGATTCTTATAATGCCCCATCACCATAGCCCCTGAACACCTTCCAGCAGTGCATTAAACAACATGATTAACACCTGTCACATATGATTTGTTCTCCTTCTCATCCTCTCCCTAGTGTGCGCGGGGTCATGTTTTTGCTTTGGTAGGGTTTTTTAAACTGTTTTCCTTTAGTGTATATGCGGCTCTGTGTTTGTTATAGGAAGCAAATTTGAAGAAATGGGCCTTGCACTTAGTGGAAGGTAGTGAGGATTACGATGTTCTTTAGCTCCTGTTGGAGTTTGTTCCACAGTCTAGGAGCCATCCCCAAGAGAGCTCTGCCTTCCGCACAGACGAGCTTCACCCTTATTGTAGAGAGTTACATTGCACCTGAGGAGTAGAAATTAGAAAAATAAAATGGTGTGTCATGCAAGAATGGAAGAACACTCCATTTTTTCCCTCCGATCTCCTTCCCTCACTTTCTTTCCCTCCAATTTTTATTCCAGCATGTTTTGACTAATGATTACAGCTGAGGAAATTACAATCTGCTCATGGATGCTGCTGTACAAACAGAAAGAGGCCAAATTTGCTAGATGAATTATTCATTGTGAATTAGTTCCTTGGGCAGGACCCATGCTTAGTGCCATGGAGGCCTGATGGTGATTGAGCCTCTGGGTGCTGCCGCAAAAGGAGTAATTCACTCAGCTCTAGAGTTGACAAACTTCCCAGTTTTAAATTGCCACAAATGGCAAAGTCATTTTCTTCTGAATAAATTTTAGTTACTGTCATGTTGATGGAGCTAAATGGCATGGCATACTCAAGGGACGATGCGGGTTTTGTGCTGGCAGAGAGCAAATACAAAGTTATAATTTCTAATATTAAAATTTAATGAAACTCTATTTAAAATACATTGAAGTAATTTAAGTGGACTCCTAGTCCAATTATTGGAAATAACCACACTTACCCACTTCACAGACATGTGGAGAGGATTAATTCACATTTGTAAGCCACATTGAGACCCTTGGATCTCAGCAGGCACTTGAGAAGAACAAAGAACTAGAAGAGATTGGCAAACTGGGGTAGTTTTTTATTTACAAAACTGAAACCAGGATTGTTTGAATCCAGGTCCTACTTTATTCAAAACGCATACGCTTTGGGATTCTAATAAAATGCCCTGGTTTAGCCTGTCTCTCTGTCTGTCACAGTATATTAATTAAAAAAATAAAACTTGGCGAGTAATGTGCCCACATACAGTTTAATCATTTCAGATAATTTGCTAAGGGACTAGGGAAACAAGTTAAAAAAACTAGAGGAACTGTAGTAGCTTCATGCTTTTTATAAGAATTTTGTACTTTTTTGACTAGGTGTCCCATTCTAATCTCAGATATGTGGTGCTTGCCACATGTATCTCAGAAAATCCTCTTATATGGTGCTTGTGCATGCACGCACAGTGGAAGCTATTTTGAGATGCAGGATGCACGCAAGATAAGAATCTGCCCCTTAATGCATTTGCACGGAAGGAAAGAATCATTAGGCACATTTTCAAAATTAGTCTGCATTAGAGACGGGCCAGAACCAGAAACTTTCTTCTGAACCTTAAACTTTGGTAATTTGAACAAAACGAAACAAGGACCTAAGCTCCCCCCAGGTCTTTTGTTTTGATTTTGTAACACTAAACCCAACTGACAAGATGTTGCGAAAAACAATACCAAAACTCCTCACCTTTACTTGGTATAACAAAAGATATACATACACAATAGACCATGATCTGCCAGGTACAGTAAAAATGAGTTCAACCATCAACTGAGAGTGAGGCAAAGGTAGGATAAAGCTACATTACTCCTCCCTGATCCTGGGCTGAGTGGGGGACAATGATGCCTTTGTGCCAGCTCAAGATTCAACCAGGCTTGGGGAATCTTCCCCAGCCACTTTAGAGCTGTTTCAGGGTTCCATTTCAGGGACTGAGCACCTGGCCCAAGATCTTTTCCATGCGTACCCTAAATTGTATTTACATCCATAGTTCTACATTGGGCCTGGATGGAGAATATTTGCAGAATGTCCATTTGTTCAGGGTCCTGCTGTTACAAAGGTGGATAAGGGAGGCAAAGCATGTTTAGGGATGAGCTGCACCTATCTCTATGGGCACTTCTTTCCAGTGACAGTCCTATACCTGCACATCTCCCAGAATGGAACCCCATGGTTCACCCCACTTTTAGACTGGATCACCAGGCAACAGCATCCCCTGTTTTCCAACTATATTTGTCTCCAGCAGGTCCAATTGGGTTTGGACTCTTCTCTCTGGGAGTTGAGACCTGCTGATAAATGTAGTGAGGGAGAACAGATTATTCAAAATAGAGTATGACTTATTTCTCCCTAGGAACTTCACAAGCAAAGAGATGCGGGTTAAAAATAATACGTGTAAATGCATTGTTTCATCTTAACCTTATTCTTTCCTTGCCAGTTTAGGTGGGTTCCACTTGTCCCAGTCACCCCTTCTGAGTTTTAGGTTCAGCCTGGATCTCTGCAAACCCGCACACTCTGGGCGTGTCTATATGGCGAGTTAGTGTGCAGCGAGCTGGGGTGGGAATCTGCAGTGCCCCAGCCTGCTGCGCACTAAGTTGCCTTGTGGAGCCTGCTGCCGCACACTAAAAGCTTCATAGAGCACTTTGATCTACTGCTGTTTCCAAGCAGAGTAGGTCAAAGCGCACTATGGAATTTCTAGTGCCCAACAGGGTCCACAGGGCCGGTCAGTGCACAGCAGGCTCGTGTGCTGTAGATTCACATCTGTGCAGTAAAACACTGTATCGACCAGCCTTCTGCTAAGTCTGTCCGAGTTCACAGGCATTTTCACTTTTATCCATTGCAAAGATCCTCTGTCTGCCCTGGTTCTCTGAACGTGATCCAGACTCAACTATGCCTCCTCACCATGGTATCAGGGTTGGATTTCAAAGCAGTAAGCTCTCAGCTTTGTCCTTTAATTTCTGGTGAGTGTGTGGTGATAGCCCGCTCTTCCTGTCAATGAGCCAGTCTGCTGGAATTTACCCCGGTGATCACATAATCCCCAACACAATAGCAAATAAACATGGACCTGTAATTTTAACAAAAATAATCCTGGTATCCCCCGTGTTCATCACGGCATGCAAGGAGTCTCCCCTTCCACTGGATGCCCTGAGCAAGTGTCCCTCTCAATTGCATTCCCTGATTTCTTGGAACTGCAAGGACTGCTCCCTCGATGCATACCCAGGAATGCATTTTTTCCCTGGGAATGCCTGTTGTCCTAAAGGGGGAAGACTATCATCCTTGCCCTCTCTGTACTTACCCACAGACAGGGGAGCTCAGGGAAAAGAGGTGCCCCCAGTATGGCCAGTGGCTCAATGTCAAAATTTGGCCTTAAGCTAATTACTTCAACTAAACTATTTCTCTAAATAGACCCTGCTTCCATGCCAGACCCATAACCCTGCCAGATCACTATCTTGGAGATTTTCAGAGCTGCCCAGGGCATTTGGACATCCAGTTCCCATTAGGAGGCCAAAACCCTTAGGCAGCTTTGAAAATCTCAGCTGTGGTATATTTACATAACAGATGCTGGTTAAAGACAGAGGGCTGAATTCCGTTACAACTGGACAAGTCCTAAGGGGGTTGGTAGGTGTAACTCAGAGGCAAATTTTGACTCAAATTCAGCCTGATTCCTGGAGTATAAATATTAAAAATTATCTGTCTTCTCAGTTGGTCGGGAGCATTTCTCCTAAGGAAATACTCATCATTTCCAGAAGGATTGGGGCTTATTTTACTTTTTTTAAATATGGATAAGTTTTAGAAAAATATTGGCTGCATGTGGTGGCTCTCTGAGGGGGAGTTGTGGGCCAAAAATATTCTTTCAACTGATCACATTAGAATAGTATGTTCCATATAGCTATAAAAATGTATATTCCACAAGATGGCAGTAAGTTCCTGCTCTTAAAAATGTGTTTAACTTTATTTTAACCTTGTTCTAAGTAAAGTGTTTCATCAGTAAAATTTCTTCTGAACAAAGATTATATTTTCCCTCAAACTGAACTATGGAGATTGTTTTTTAAATCTAAGAACTGTAAAGATGGTGGACTAAACTTTAGTTTTAAAAGCAGTAACTTTAACTGATATTTTCTTAGTTCATTCTGACATACTGCAAGTATTTCAGGTGTTATGCAGGGAGTGTTACTTGAAATTTCATATAGTCATCAAGAACTAGTTGCCTGATTATTTTCAAAGATTCAGAAAAGAAGGAATGGACAATTAAAGTCAGTAAGTCTGTTCTATCCTAACTCTTTTTTTCCCTGTTTCTTCCGGCTTCTATCTTTTTCACTCCAGAAATCTCTAAGTGGTACAGTCAACTACTGATTGAGACCAAGGGAAAGATATAAAAGTGATTTTTTTTCTTTTGTGCTATCAGCTCAAGAACACCTGGAATGTTTGTAATTAGATTGTTTTATAAATATTACATTACAGGACCATAAACATTTTAAAAAATCAGTTTGTAGAGACTTGTTTGTAAGAAGTATGTTTATAATTCCCCCTGAGAGTCTTTGAAGCTAATCTGGGAATAAATTAGAGTAAGGATGAACTATTTTACATCTCTCTGCAGTCAGAGTTTTCCAGTAGTTAATGTTACATTTAAATGGGTAGTGATATAAATGATTTTCTAATAACTTGCCATCCAAGATGTTTTGTAATTTTTTTAAAAATTGCATTTTAATGTCATCTCTGCTGTCTTGTACAAATTTGCATTATACATGTTTATAAAAGGAAAAATGAAGGGAGGAAAAAAAACACCTCTTCAAAAACACTTTCTAGAAGCTTGGCAGCTAGGTAAAATCTTACTACTTTACTTTGCAGACACTGCTTTGGATTCAGAAGGGAATGAATGCATAAAGACAGGCTGCATGGGGAGTTTTTAAAGTATGGAGTGGTACTGTTGATATCTATGAAAGTGATGACTCCTGCCCTGTTGTTGGGGATGGTTGTTTAGTTCTGCACACAACTGAGTAGGACATTTTTCTTGATTTCCACAATGAATTCCAGTCAGGCATAGACTAAAAGCACCATTCATTTAGATTAAAGATCCAGAAACTATCATGTTTGCAAGCATTTGTCACAGTTTAAGTAGCAGTGCATTAATGTCTTGCTGTTGGTATACAATTTAATCCCTGCTGACAACAGCTCAATTTTTAAAGTTTCTTCCACATCATTTTTATTGTTTACATTGTTTTATAACCAGGCTACTAAAGTGTACGTAGAACTCTGCTGCTCCATCAGGGTGGCACCTTCTTTAGCATATAGAAAAGTGGTAAGTCATTGGGGCTGTCACAGGAAGCTTTGCCATTGGGCTGTAGAGCCTGGGGCCAAGCCAGTCCTGATTACAGAATGAGCCCCTCCTGCAGGGAATCAGACAAGAGTAGAAGGTGGCTGTAGTAAAGGGAAGCCTTGGAGGCTGTGGTAGGGAAGACCTTGACATCAGGGGTATTGCTCCAGCTAGGAGGAGCTGGGAGTAGCCTGTTAAGGCAGGAAGGACTCTGACTAGACATGGGGAGTTTGGGTTGTCCCTGACTGAATGGAAGATTTTTATGTTTAATTATGAACTGAGTTAGTAAATCAGATCCTAAGGAGGGTGCTTGTAATTGGGCTGGAAAAACCTTGTGTGGACTTTATTTGGAGATCCAAGAAGGGAAACTTGGGGTGAGGGGCTGCATGCAGGGCTGCTCTGAGGCTACCAGGGAGTATTGTGAGGTGATCAGTCATCTACAAGGGTTCATCTACAAGATGAGTTCATACTCAAAACCATTTAAATGGTTCTCTTAATTTGTGATGACTCACCATGTTATACTTTGGATGAGCATTGAACACTTGCAGTGAAAGACCCAGGGATTTTTCTTCGTAGTGTTCTCTGCCAATATCCAAGTTGTGTGACTAGTTTAAGGCATGAGAAAGGCATATAGCCCGTTAAAGTAACTCGGTGTTAGCATCACTTGCTCCTATTAAGCAATATAGGCTTTGTGAGAACTTACCTTAAAATAAATATGCCAATATGCACAAAACTCTGCTGATAGTCAAAAGCATTAGTTGCAGTATCCTCCTAGACCAGCGGTTCTCAACCAGAGTCCGGGACCCGCTGGCAGACCACAAGAAGGTTTCAGGGGATCTGCCAAAATAAGCCAGACAGCAGGGCCAGCATTACACTCACTGGGGCCCAGGGCAGAAAGCTGAAGCCCAAACCCTGCCATCCAGGGCTGAAGCCAAAGCCTGAGCAACTTAGCTTCATGGGGCCCTGNACATGACCCCACCCTTAGCCCGGGACCCCCACACTCTGCCTATCCCATCCCTTCCCACCTTATCTGGGGAGGATGTCTCTGGGCTGGCTGGAGCTGGCCCGGCGGGCCGGGCCGGGGCGGGGCGGCCGCAGCCTGCTCCGGCGGGCCGGGCCGGGGCGGGGCGGCCAGAAGTGGTGAGACTCTGGCCCCGCATCTTCCCTTCTGGCTCTGCCGGCTGTGCTGCCTCTCCTTGCTCCCTTTGTTGGGGGGAGGGGCTGTGTCCCATCTCTCTCTCTCTATACCCGTTCATAAGCCGGCCCCCTTCTCTGGTGCTTCCATTTTTCACTAAAAAAATTTGGCTTATGAACGAGTATATACGGTACCCCCTCCCTTTTTTTTTTTTTTTAAGTCTCTCTAGCCAATATAACTGTGGTGAAAACCTTTGAAAATGTGAACTGGTGTGTAACTGATGCAGACAACTGCCTGAATTTGCAGACAACCTGAAACAATAGTTCTGAGAAATATGAAGTTCACCTTTCATCTTTTACCCTAAAATGGGATTACTCAACTGTTTAAGATTAGGCATGTGATTAAGTACTTTGCTGTAGCGGGACCCTAAATTCTTTAATTTTTTTTTAAAAAGTAGTGTATAAATTTCAGTCTATAACATCCATGTTTACCATATATGACTAGAGAAGGTTTGGGCCCAACTTCTGCTTTCACTTACACCATTGTAAATCTGGTGTAACTCCACTGGGTTATTCCCATTTTACATCACTGTAAGTGAGAGAAAATTTTAGCCTTTTTATATTAGTCCGGCATAGTATTTACCCTGTCCATGCCCCACATCATTTTTATTTTTGCATCTGTACCCAACTACATAGATGTTTTATACTGGAAAAATCTTATAAAACAACATAACCTTTCATATTAAAAATACCATCTGATCCTTGTCAAGTAGAATTTTGTTCTCATATTTGGCATTAGGAATGGGTAGCTAAAGAGAATTTACTTTGACATATTCAGCAACTATATTGAAACTGTTCAAATGGTTTCTCACAGGAAATAATATCTTTCTCCTGAAATCATTAAAATGAAATTCTTTACTTGTCTTGAGATCTTTGAAGTAATGGAAAGGCAGACTTGTGTAATTCTGTGCCTGTTAGGCATATCTGCATGCTGACCTGCCTTCGAGGCAGACCTGAATAAGTTGCCTGCCTGAAAGGTGATATACAAAGGCTTATAACTTACTTTCCAGGCAGACATGAACAGGTACCTGTCTAGGAGACATCCCCTTGTTGATGACCTGCCTCCAAGGCAGATCTGTCTAGTTATCTTCCTGTCTTTGAAACAGAGTTACGTTCTTGGCAGACTGAACTGTTAGCTGCCTGGGAGGTACTTTGCTTGATAAGATGCCTACTAGGCAATCCTAAACAATTATTTTACCCAAAATGAACCAACTTTCTGAAAGGCAGCACCTACAGTTTGGATTTGTGGATTGTATTTTTACAGTTATGTCTGATTGCTGTGTGATTTTTCACTGTTAAAATGTAAATGCTTTTTTTTTTGGGGGGGGGGAATCATGTTCATAATAATATAAAGAAATCTATCATGATTATGCTGCTATAACACAACTCATGCATGTGTATACACATTTCTATATCAATAACATATCCACTGAACTCATTTTTTTTTAAAAAGCAAGCAAAATGATTAAATGATTTTATTTTAAAATACTGTAGTATGTTGAAGGGGAAAAAAGGAAAATGAACACCGTATTTCTTAAATACAGCACAGGGTTTTAAAAACTTCATCCAGAGATTGTATTGTGAAACAAATCTCCAAAAATGTATAAAATATTGCACGCTCCACAAGCTTATTTGTAAACAAATGCTATAGCCTGAGCTCTTATTCAGTAAAGAGCTTTCATTTACCAGAAGAAGGAAAAGCAGAGCAGCCATTGGTAAGCAGCAAAATACAATTTTGTTCCCCTCCTGTTCTTTTGGCAGAACCAACTTGCAGTCCACAAGTTAGGATCAGAGGAATAATATACTGATCATCAAGATCATCCTCCTGCAATGGTAGATTGAAGGCATCTGATAGAGGATGCATTGGATATTTAAAGTATTTCTAAATTTGGGACCTATTATCTCATTAATTTGGTAAGTGAGGAGAAAGAAGATTGATATCAATGTAGTTACACCCATGTAATCGGTGAGTTCAGAAGCAGGCCCTTGTTCTTAGCTCTATTTATGTTTTTTGATATACTCAAGGCCTGTTTGGAGGGAGGTTTCTCTTTTTGTAGGCAAGCTAATGTTTGATACAGTATGACAAATGTCACCTGGGAAATATTTTGATGTAAGTGAGGGTAGTTTAGTACAAGATACTGCTGTCTACCCATGGATGCCCAGTGCTCCAATTATTCGATTCTCTATTCTAGTCAGATTCTTATAATGCCCCATCACCATAGCCCCTGAACACCTTCCAGCAGTGCATTAAACAACATGATTAACACCTGTCACATATGATTTGTTCTCCTTCTCATCCTCTCCCTAGTGTGCGCGGGGTCATGTTTTTGCTTTGGTAGGGTTTTTTAAACTGTTTTCCTTTAGTGTATATGCGGCTCTGTGTTTGTTATAGGAAGCAAATTTGAAGAAATGGGCCTTGCACTTAGTGGAAGGTAGTGAGGATTACGATGTTCTTTAGCTCCTGTTGGAGTTTGTTCCACAGTCTAGGAGCCATCCCCAAGAGAGCTCTGCCTTCCGCACAGACGAGCTTCACCCTTATTGTAGAGAGTTACATTGCACCTGAGGAGTAGAAATTAGAAAAATAAAATGGTGTGTCATGCAAGAATGGAAGAACACTCCATTTTTTCCCTCCGATCTCCTTCCCTCACTTTCTTTCCCTCCAATTTTTATTCCAGCATGTTTTGACTAATGATTACAGCTGAGGAAATTACAATCTGCTCATGGATGCTGCTGTACAAACAGAAAGAGGCCAAATTTGCTAGATGAATTATTCATTGTGAATTAGTTCCTTGGGCAGGACCCATGCTTAGTGCCATGGAGGCCTGATGGTGATTGAGCCTCTGGGTGCTGCCGCAAAAGGAGTAATTCACTCAGCTCTAGAGTTGACAAACTTCCCAGTTTTAAATTGCCACAAATGGCAAAGTCATTTTCTTCTGAATAAATTTTAGTTACTGTCATGTTGATGGAGCTAAATGGCATGGCATACTCAAGGGACGATGCGGGTTTTGTGCTGGCAGAGAGCAAATACAAAGTTATAATTTCTAATATTAAAATTTAATGAAACTCTATTTAAAATACATTGAAGTAATTTAAGTGGACTCCTAGTCCAATTATTGGAAATAACCACACTTACCCACTTCACAGACATGTGGAGAGGATTAATTCACATTTGTAAGCCACATTGAGACCCTTGGATCTCAGCAGGCACTTGAGAAGAACAAAGAACTAGAAGAGATTGGCAAACTGGGGTAGTTTTTTATTTACAAAACTGAAACCAGGATTGTTTGAATCCAGGTCCTACTTTATTCAAAACGCATACGCTTTGGGATTCTAATAAAATGCCCTGGTTTAGCCTGTCTCTCTATCTGTCACAGTATATTAATTAAAAAAATAAAACTTGGCGAGTAATGTGCCCACATACAGTTTAATCATTTCAGATAATTTGCTAAGGGACTGGGGAAACAAGTTCAAAAAACTAGAGGAACTGTAGTAGCTTCATGCTTTTTATAAGAATTTTGTACTTTTTTGACTAGGTGTCCCATTCTAATCTCAGATATGTGGTGCTTGCCACATGTATCTCAGAAAATCCTCTTATATGGTGCTTGTGCATGCACGCACAGTGGAAGCTATTTTGAGATGCAGGATGCACGCAAGATAAGAATCTGCCCCTTAATGCATTTGCACGGAAGGAAAGAATCATTAGGCACATTTTCAAAATTAGTCTGCATTAGAGACGGGCCAGAACCAGAAACTTTCTTCTGAACCTTAAACTTTGGTAATTTGAACAAAACGAAACAAGGACCTAAGCTCCCCCCAGGTCTTTTGTTTTGATTTTGTAACACTAAACCCAACTGACAAGATGTTGCGAAAAACAATACCAAAACTCCTCACCTTTACTTGGTATAACAAAAGATATACATACACAATAGACCATGATCTGCCAGGTACAGTAAAAATGAGTTCAACCATCAACTGAGAGTGAGGCAAAGGTAGGATAAAGCTACATTACTCCTCCCTGATCCTGGGCTGAGTGGGGGACAATGATGCCTTTGTGCCAGCTCAAGATTCAACCAGGCTTGGGGAATCTTCCCCAGCCACTTTAGAGCTGTTTCAGGGTTCCATTTCAGGGACTGAGCACCTGGCCCAAGATCTTTTCCATGCGTACCCTAAATTGTATTTACATCCATAGTTCTACATTGGGCCTGGATGGAGAATATTTGCAGAATGTCCATTTGTTCAGGGTCCTGCTGTTACAAAGGTGGATAAGGGAGGCAAAGCATGTTTAGGGATGAGCTGCACCTATCTCTATGGGCACTTCTTTCCAGTGACAGTCCTATACCTGCACATCTCCCAGAATGGAACCCCATGGTTCACCCCACTTTTAGACTGGATCACCAGGCAACAGCATCCCCTGTTTTCCAACTATATTTGTCTCCAGCAGGTCCAATTGGGTTTGGACTCTTCTCTCTGGGAGTTGAGACCTGCTGATAAATGTAGTGAGGGAGAACAGATTATTCAAAATAGAGTATGACTTATTTCTCCCTAGGAACTTCACAAGCAAAGAGATGCGGGTTAAAAATAATACGTGTAAATGCATTGTTTCATCTTAACCTTATTCTTTCCTTGCCAGTTTAGGTGGGTTCCACTTGTCCCAGTCACCCCTTCTGAGTTTTAGGTTCAGCCTGGATCTCTGCAAACCCGCACACTCTGGGCGTGTCTATATGGCGAGTTAGTGTGCAGCGAGCTGGGGTGGGAATCTGCAGTGCCCCAGCCTGCTGCGCACTAAGTTGCCTTGTGGAGCCTGCTGCCGCACACTAAAAGCTTCATAGAGCACTTTGATCTACTGCTGTTTCCAAGCAGAGTAGGTCAAAGCGCACTATGGAATTTCTAGTGCCCAACAGGGTCCACAGGGCCGGTCAGTGCACAGCAGGCTCGTGTGCTGTAGATTCACAGCTGTGCAGTAAAACACTGTATCGACCAGCCTTCTGCTAAGTCTGTCCGAGTTCACAGGCATTTTCACTTTTATCCATTGCAAAGATCCTCTGTCTGCCCTGGTTCTCTGAACGTGATCCAGACTCAACTATGCCTCCTCACCATGGTATCAGGGTTGGATTTCAAAGCAGTAAGCTCTCAGCTTTGTCCTTTAATTTCTGGTGAGTGTGTGGTGATAGCCCGCTCTTCCTGTCAATGAGCCAGTCTGCTGGAATTTACCCCGGTGATCACATAATCCCCAACACAATAGCAAATAAACATGGACCTGTAATTTTAACAAAAATAATCCTGGTATCCCCCGTGTTCATCACGGCATGCAAGGAGTCTCCCCTTCCACTGGATGCCCTGAGCAAGTGTCCCTCTCAATTGCATTCCCTGATTTCTTGGAACTGCAAGGACTGCTCCCTCGATGCATACCCAGGAATGCATTTTTTCCCTGGGAATGCCTGTTGTCCTAAAGGGGGAAGACTATCATCCTTGCCCTCTCTGTACTTACCCACAGACAGGGGAGCTCAGGGAAAAGAGGTGCCCCCAGTATGGCCAGTGGCTCAATGTCAAAATTTGGCCTTAAGCTAATTACTTCAACTAAACTATTTCTCTAAATAGACCCTGCTTCCATGCCAGACCCATAACCCTGCCAGATCACTATCTTGGAGATTTTCAGAGCTGCCCAGGGCATTTGGACATCCAGTTCCCATTAGGAGGCCAAAACCCTTAGGCAGCTTTGAAAATCTCAGCTGTGGTATATTTACATAACAGATGCTGGTTAAAGACAGAGGGCTGAATTCCGTTACAACTGGACAAGTCCTAAGGGGGTTGGTAGGTGTAACTCAGAGGCAAATTTTGACTCAAATTCAGCCTGATTCCTGGAGTATAAATATTAAAAATTATCTGTCTTCTCAGTTGGTCGGGAGCATTTCTCCTAAGGAAATACTCATCATTTCCAGAAGGATTGGGGCTTATTTTACTTTTTTTAAATATGGATAAGTTTTAGAAAAATATTGGCTGCATGTGGTGGCTCTCTGAGGGGGAGTTGTGGGCCAAAAATATTCTTTCAACTGATCACATTAGAATAGTATGTTCCATATAGCTATAAAAATGTATATTCCACAAGATGGCAGTAAGTTCCTGCTCTTAAAAATGTGTTTAACTTTATTTTAACCTTGTTCTAAGTAAAGTGTTTCATCAGTAAAATTTCTTCTGAACAAAGATTATATTTTCCCTCAAACTGAACTATGGAGATTGTTTTTTAAATCTAAGAACTGTAAAGATGGTGGACTAAACTTTAGTTTTAAAAGCAGTAACTTTAACTGATATTTTCTTAGTTCATTCTGACATACTGCAAGTATTTCAGGTGTTATGCAGGGAGTGTTACTTGAAATTTCATATAGTCATCAAGAACTAGTTGCCTGATTATTTTCAAAGATTCAGAAAAGAAGGAATGGACAATTAAAGTCAGTAAGTCTGTTCTATCCTAACTCTTTTTTTCCCTGTTTCTTCCGGCTTCTATCTTTTTCACTCCAGAAATCTCTAAGTGGTACAGTCAACTACTGATTGAGACCAAGGGAAAGATATAAAAGTGATTTTTTTTCTTTTGTGCTATCAGCTCAAGAACACCTGGAATGTTTGTAATTAGATTGTTTTATAAATATTACATTACAGGACCATAAACATTTTAAAAAATCAGTTTGTAGAGACTTGTTTGTAAGAAGTATGTTTATAATTCCCCCTGAGAGTCTTTGAAGCTAATCTGGGAATAAATTAGAGTAAGGATGAACTATTTTACATCTCTCTGCAGTCAGAGTTTTCCAGTAGTTAATGTTACATTTAAATGGGTAGTGATATAAATGATTTTCTAATAACTTGCCATCCAAGATGTTTTGTAATTTTTTTAAAAATTGCATTTTAATGTCATCTCTGCTGTCTTGTACAAATTTGCATTATACATGTTTATAAAAGGAAAAATGAAGGGAGGAAAAAAAACACCTCTTCAAAAACACTTTCTAGAAGCTTGGCAGCTAGGTAAAATCTTACTACTTTACTTTGCAGACACTGCTTTGGATTCAGAAGGGAATGAATGCATAAAGACAGGCTGCATGGGGAGTTTTTAAAGTATGGAGTGGTACTGTTGATATCTATGAAAGTGATGACTCCTGCCCTGTTGTTGGGGATGGTTGTTTAGTTCTGCACACAACTGAGTAGGACATTTTTCTTGATTTCCACAATGAATTCCAGTCAGGCATAGACTAAAAGCACCATTCATTTAGATTAAAGATCCAGAAACTATCATGTTTGCAAGCATTTGTCACAGTTTAAGTAGCAGTGCATTAATGTCTTGCTGTTGGTATACAATTTAATCCCTGCTGACAACAGCTCAATTTTTAAAGTTTCTTCCACATCATTTTTATTGTTTACATTGTTTTATAACCAGGCTACTAAAGTGTACGTAGAACTCTGCTGCTCCATCAGGGTGGCACCTTCTTTAGCATATAGAAAAGTGGTAAGTCATTGGGGCTGTCACAGGAAGCTTTGCCATTGGGCTGTAGAGCCTGGGGCCAAGCCAGTCCTGATTACAGAATGAGCCCCTCCTGCAGGGAATCAGACAAGAGTAGAAGGTGGCTGTAGTAAAGGGAAGCCTTGGAGGCTGTGGTAGGGAAGACCTTGACATCAGGGGTATTGCTCCAGCTAGGAGGAGCTGGGAGTAGCCTGTTAAGGCAGGAAGGACTCTGACTAGACATGGGGAGTTTGGGTTGTCCCTGACTGAATGGAAGATTTTTATGTTTAATTATGAACTGAGTTAGTAAATCAGATCCTAAGGAGGGTGCTTGTAATTGGGCTGGAAAAACCTTGTGTGGACTTTATTTGGAGATCCAAGAAGGGAAACTTGGGGTGAGGGGCTGCATGCAGGGCTGCTCTGAGGCTACCAGGGAGTATTGTGAGGTGATCAGTCATCTACAAGGGTTCATCTACAAGATGAGTTCATACTCAAAACCACTTAAATGGTTCTCTTAATTTGTGATGACTCACCATGTTATACTTTGGATGAGCATTGAACACTTGCAATGAAAGACCCAGGGATTTTTCTTCGTAGTGTTCTCTGCCAATATCCAAGTTGTGTGACTAGTTTAAGGCATGAGAAAGGCATATAGCCCGTTAAAGTAACTTGGTGTTAGCATCACCTGCTCCTATTAAGCAATATAGGCTTTGTGAGAACTTACCTTAAAATAAATATGCCAATATGCACAAAACTCTGCTGATAGTCAAAAGCATTAGTTGCAGTATCCTCCTAGACCAGCGGTTCTCAACCAGAGTCCGGGACCCGCTGGCAGACCACAAGAAGGTTTCAGGGGATCTGCCAAAATAAGCCAGACAGCAGGGCCAGCATTACACTCACTGGGGCCCAGGGCAGAAAGCTGAAGCCCAAACCCTGCCATCCAGGGCTGAAGCCAAAGCCTGAGCAACTTAGCTTCATGGGGCCCTGGGCAATTGCTCTGCTTGCTGCCCCCTAATGCCAGCCCTGGCTTTTAATCTACCGGATATTCATGTTGTGGTACAGGCAGGCCTTGGAGTTTTTATAGCATGTTGGGGTAAGGGGGGAGAGGGGGCTCAGAAAGAAAAAGGTTGAGAACCCCTGCCCTAGACCCAACCTCAACTACCAACGGGGGAATTTTTGTGGCCACTCAGTGGATATTGTCCAATCCTCGAAAGAGTGGTGTAATAGGCATAGGAAGGAGGAATTGTCTTTTGGGGCTGGAGAAGCCTGGAGATGAACTGATGGGATTGGAAGTCTGCCTTAGGGGGGAAATATTGGTGCATCTGGGTCTGACCCTTGAAGACCAGGACTAACAGGCTTTTCCAGAGCTGTCTATGGGATTCAATTCACAACTGTGCAGAGTATAGCTGTCTTTAGTCAATGCTACCAGTCCTTTTCCATTCCTTTCCATAGCCAGTAAATGCAGCCAATTCTTCTCACTACACAATAAAAGGAGAATGTATTTGAATAAACATCACACCCACAAAGTTCAAGTAAAGTTTCAAGCTTATGAAAACAGAATCCGTCCCATGTGACACATTTAAACTGTGCCACTGCGAGAAAGCACAATAGTTTATCAAGGCCTCCATGAAGTGCCTTCCCATGAGTGAACAGCAGTTTAGTAAAAATGTAGTGTGAATAAATAGTGGCATCAGATAGATGAATAGCAGTGACAGAAAGAACAGAGGTGAGATTGGAATTTGGTAGCAGGTGCTGGGAACCTGACAGCAAAAAGACCAAACAAGAGGGGGAGTTACTGTATGTAAATCCCTTATCTGCAGTGCTTTATAACATTGCTACAGTAATTAATGTCCAGGATGAAATATTATCTAAAAATCCTGAAAATGGAAAGTGAATGTTATATTTGACTTCTGCTTTCACACATTCCGAAGTGAATATATCAGAAGAGAAATAATTGTATTCTGAAGTTTAAAAAAATACCTATGCTGTACACCATCTGTTACACATTGCTGATAGAGTAATTATTTCTAAGTTTCCCCTTATTTGGTTTTTTGACCCTCTGTTTTGTTGTAAGCATGATCGCAATATAACTTATTTGAATTGGAACATAAAGAAGTTCCAGAAATGAGGCATTGTTTTGCTTCAGTAAACTTGTGTTGTAAATGTTGTCAAAATCTAGCAGGGAGGTGATATTCTGAAAATATTCCATAACAATCCTGAATTACATTCCCCAAAATGATAAAGTGGGTGGGCGTGGGGGGGGGGGGGCGGGGGGGAGTTAGGGCTAGATTCACGAAAGGATGTGCCTAAAATGGCAGTTGGGCACCTAAATCCCAGAACTGGGCCCTGCTGGGATTCCCAAAGCCTCTGCTCAGCTGCTACCAAATCCTGTAGATGACGAAACTCACTTGGTGTCCAAATTTTTGCACTAAAAGTTTCCTGGGCACCTGTTTCTGCCTCTGCACGTATATACTGCTGCTCACTCTAGGAATCCAGACTCCTAAGCCCTAGGGTGATAGGAGTTCCTCCACCTATCTCACCTGCGGGGCCCAATATGGTAAGCATGCTCAGACCTCACCTACCAGATCTGGCGCCTATAGATGGGCTTGCACAAAACAGCCAGGGGGAAGTTTTTCCTCATGACTTTTAGCCCCATGGTTAGAGCACTCAGCTGGGATGTGGGAGTCGCCTGGTTCAAGTGCACTCTCGGTCTGATGAGAAGAAGGGATTTGAACAGAGATTTTCCACCTCAGATGAGTGCTCTCGCCACCTGATTATGGAATATTCTGATGTGGGGCTCCCTCAATCTCTCCTGTTGAAGTTTATTCCACTGTGGATAAATAATGAAAGAATCGTTGGGCCAGAGAGAGAGCAAGAGAGAGCGCGTGAGAATTACTCTGTACCTATTGGGTGTCCGGGATGTGGGCGGGCGGAAGCCCGCCCACTGCTAAAGGACCCCCCCCCCCCCCAGCCTAAGGGGAGGATCTACAAGACCGAAATCCAAATAATTTTGGGGGACAACTAATGAAAAACAGGGACAGGAGTGCGGTCAAAGGGTCAAAAGAAGGGAACCTGACGGGGACACCGAGCAGAGAACCCCGGACAGCGCCCACTGCTCCTCAAAGGCGTCAAGGGAGCCAGTGGACGCCGCCCAGAGGAACTCTGCCCGGATGCGTGAACGGACAGAGGATCGGAAACAGGCCCCACAGTCACAGGAGTCTCCATTGGCCAACCTCCTCTCCCTGGTTGCATAGATGGCTGTTTTAGCCAGGGCCAGGAGGAAGTTGACCAGGAGGTCCCGTGACTTCGTGGGGCCACGGATAGGGAGTGCATAGAGAAGGAGGTGAGGAGAAAAGTGCAGCCAGAAACGTAAGAGAATGTTCGTGAGGAGCCGGTATAGGGGCTGCAACCTGGCGCACTCCAGGTAAACGTGCGCCAGGGTCTCCCTCATGCCGCAAAAGGGGCAGGTGTCAGGGACAGGGGTGAACCGCGCCAAGTACACGCCCGTGCTCACGGCCCCATGAAGGAGCCGCCAGCTGACATCCCCAGCGGGCCTCGGGACCAGGGTGGAATATAGGCTGGCCCACCGGGGCTTCTCACCCTCCAGAGGTGGCAGGAGGTCCCGCCACTTTGTGTCGGGGCGGGACACGAGGGTGAGAAGGTGAAGTGTGTGGAGCACGAGCGTGTATAGGTGTTTCCTCGGCGTGGTCTGGAAGCGGACCGGCTGCAGATCGTGCAGCCGGCTCATGGAGAAGGGGCAGGGGGGCCAGTTGGGTCCACGGGTCAGGGGCCCGATGAAAAGGTCCGGAGGGCCTGGGGTGGAGGGTGGGCGGGGCGCGCCCTCTCGCAGGACCCGGTCGAGGTAAGCCCGAGCAGCGGGCGGCAAGGCGGCCCTCACCTCCTGAAGTACGCGCCGGGAAGTACAAGGCCTGGAGAGCCCCATGCGCTGAGCGAGCGTCAGGGGATCCAGCCAGTCTCCCCGGTCGTAATCCAGGAGAATTACTCTGTAGCTTGGTGGTTGGAGCACTCACCTGGGAGACCCAGGATCCTGTCTCCCTACTCCAATGACTTTTAAAAGCTATTTATCCACAGTGTAACAGCTTCAACACGAGAGACTGGGGGAGCCCTGCATGAAAGTATCCCAGTGCTCAGTGTTTAGGGCACTCGCCTGAGAGGTGGTAGATCCCTGTTTAAATCCCTTCTCCCCCTCAGATGGAGAGGGGAGACATGAACTCTCCCACATCCAAGGTAAGTGCCTAACTATGGGGCTAAAACTTATGAGGGAGCTGCTCTTCCTTCTCCAGCAAAAACAGCCTTGGCGCCTAACCCCAAAGAAGGGTTTGGAGCTGAGAATCTTAAGCAGAAGAAGGCACCTCCCTGCACCCCAGAATTAGACACCTATCTCTGGGAGAGGGGCAATGCTTAGGACGCAACCCTCGCCTTGGCATTTCCAATTGCTAAGGAGCTGATTAGCAGCCTGACTCTTGTGAATCTCATTCTGAGGTGCCTGTCTCTCCCCATTCATTGCACAGGCACCAGACTCCGGCTTTGTGATTCTAGGTGCCTAAAAGTTGGGTGTGGTGACACTCAGCATTCCTTTGTGAATCTAGACCTTAATATTTTATTCAGGGACAATGGAGAACATTAATTGCTATTTTTTTGAAGAAAATCTTGTCATTCTTTCAAAAACTTAGTTTGTTTAAAACTGAAACTGAGATTCCTTCCAAGGTCACTTTAGATCTAAACTTTGCTAATATGAAAGATGCTGGAAGTTAATTTAATATTCCAATATAGTATTTTTTAAAAATCATCTAACACGTATATTGTAAGTATGACCACAGCTCTTTCAAATGAAAGTCAAGATCATTTGATGTCCTTTTTGTTCAATCTGATTGCATATACTTCAGAAATAACAGTGATGCAGACCTCCTTTTCTGTTCACGTGAGCTGCAGAAGATGCTACCTAGCCTAGCACACAATGGTGTCTTGCATTGCACTGCCCCTGATGATAAAGGGAACAGTTTCAGGTGAAGTCAAGAGAAATTCTGGGACAGGCAGGGAAATAGTATCTCCCCCCGTCCCCCAATAAATGATCTGTAATTTATCCATAGACATATGTAGTATTTCTTTCCTTAACAAGTGTAGCCAACTATTGAAGTGGAAGGGTCTGGCCCTTGACCTCACGTCACTGTTAGTCTACCACTGTGATTTCTCAGTAAATAGCTAACCGTGCCTATAAGATTAAGTGACAAATTCACATCAGCACCCAAAGCGCTCTAATCAATACCACTAATCCATCAAAGATTACAACAAGGAATCGCTTGTGTTTCTGTCCCTTCATTCTGGGATTTAAATGTAGACTGAAATGGAAAAGAAACCTCAAAAAAATATCCTAGGACAAGAAAACTACCCTTTAACATTTTAAAGATACTCTGGAAAGAATCATGCATTGGTGCAGCTGCTGGTGTAAATAAGATTTCCTTCCAAAAGCAACTGAAATATAACAAAACTTCTGCCAGATTGAGGAAATGTAAGAGATACATAAAATGAAAACTCATCATAGAGGCAGCCACCCAGACAACTTCAAAAACAAGAGGTTCAGCTCACCTTAATCTGAGAACAGTTAATTTGCCAAAATGGCAGCTGCTCTTGAGAATGGAGGATAACAGCTAAATTAAAGTCAAGGGAAATGGCTATTCAGAGTATTGGGCTTTATTAAAAGTCAGTTAAAGTCAATGGGAGTCTTTCCACTGACCACAATGGGATCTGGATTTGGTCCTTAATGCAACAAATTGCAGATTTACAGCCCAGTCTTATGACATATGGCTCCCAGTGGCAACAGTTTATGGACTGTCGGCCTGATCCTGCAAGTACCTGCACATGTGAATAGTCCCATGGAAGCCAACAGGACTTCCCTTGTGCATAAGAGTTTGTGGGATCAGGGCCTGTATTGATAAGACCCGAGAACGTTATTAATGTAATGTTTATGTTCTAAATAACTGACCATTAGTACATGAGACCTGTTAGACCATGTTGATATTTTCCTGGATACTGAATGAAATGTGTTTGTTGGATTTTTGGTGTTTGTTTTGGGTTTTTTTTCATTTGTATGTGTGTGCCTTTCTTTTCTATGTCCTGTTATACTATTTGGTGGGTTTTTTTTTTAAATTTAAAAAATAGTAAGAAAAACGTAACTTTCTACAAACAGAAAAATGTTAAAAAAAATAAATAGATGAGTCTTTCCATTGACTTCTGTTGTCATTGGAACAAGGCCATAGGGAGCTGGTACCTTCCTTTACTACAAAATATAGATCTCTAAGGAAAGCTACAATCATTTACTTTAACTCTAAGGCTTTTTGAGACTTGTTTTCTTGGCTGCAGAAGGTGTCAGTACTAATGCAGACAGGGATGAAATTTGAAGAAATTATAAGTAGTGTCAACTTGCTTTCTGGTTATTTACTTTAATGCCTGTTTCTTTAGAATTTCATTTTATTACTATCAACATTTTCCTCTAATCGTCACTACTGTAGCATAATTTCAACAGTGAAAACTAATTTCATGTAAATGTTGTTGTTGTTCTATTCCATCAGTGATGAAATTTTCATCCAGTCACTCCCCCTTTCCTATCCATTAGGTTATCTTCTCTTTACAGCTAATTTTCTGGACTTTCACACCCACAACATTTAAGAGAGATACTATAAAATGCCATGGTATTTCATTTAGCTTTTGATAACTCCCCTGGGTTGTGAGAGAGTGAAAATTACTTAAAAACAAAACAACCCCCTGAGGCTAACTTAGAAAATGTTGACTAAGTGCTGAATCTGAGGAGGATCAAAGTTTAGTAGGCCTGAGCCACAGCCTTTCTGTGACCCCCCGTGGGCATTCTTACTTCACTGCTTTTGAACATTTTGTAATTCAGAGATAGTGTCTGTGTCAGGCAGTTACAGGTTTTTATGATACAAAAGAACAATATCTCCGAAGGATTTCCAATTACGGCATAGCAATGGAAACAGGGTAGGGATAAAGATGAGATTGGATATCTTTTTTAAAAGATATGCTTTAATCCAGCTTCTGGGAGAAATTCTATGTATGCCTGTATATGTGGGGGGAGGGGACAGGTTGGATGGTCATGTTGGTCCATCCTGGTCTTGGAGTCTGTGAATCTATGGAATTCCCCTGATCATTCCCTTCCCTGGTGGGTCATGGAAAGAACAGGAAGCTCTGCATTGCTCACAACATGCTCATAAAAGTTGCAGCTCTGCATTAAGACAATGAGTATAATCAAATTTTATACTTCAAGGCTTCATTTGGTCACCTGCAGAAGGCAGGAAGGAATTTTCCCTCTGATGCACAATTGACTATATGTGTTCTGGGGTTTTGTCTTTTTTTGTTTTGTTTTTGCCTTCCTTGGAAGCTTCAGGGATTGGCTACAGCTGCAGACAGGACCTCAGACAGGGTGGAACAGTGCTCTAAAGTGATACAGAGAATCTTCTTTCTTAAATGCTTGCTTGATGAGCCTTCCTCTTGTGCTAAGGGTCAAACTAATCACCAGGTTTGGGGTTAGAAAGGAATTTCCCCCCAGGTCAGACTGAATTATTTTCACCTTCCTCTGCAGCATGGATTGCCTGCTTGGATCTTCTGGGCATATCCTACCTAATCAATTCCCTGCCATTGCAGGGACCTCGGGCATGACTGGCACCTGGGTCTCTCCTATTCTCTGCCTGTGGCCCACTGCAGTTTAGTTTCCTGAGGACCAACCCAAGTTATTGGGCTCAATAGAGGGGTAATTGCATGAAAATTATTGGTCTGTGATATAGAATAATAGAAATGTAGGTCTGGAAAGGACCTCAAGAAATCATAAAGTGCAGCCCTTAGCACTGAGGAAGGACCAAGTAAACCTAAACCGTCCCTCACAGTTGTTGTTCAACCTGTTCTTAAAAACCTCCAATGACGGGGATTCCACAGTCTCCCTTGGAAGCCTATTCAGGACTTAACTACCCTTATAGTTAGAATGTTCTTCATAATAGCTAACCTAAATTTCCCTTGCTGCAGATTAAGCCCACTACTTCTCGTCCTACCTTTGGTGGACAAATAACAGCCCTTAACATATTTGAAGACTATTTGGTCCCCCTTAGTCATCTTTTCTCAAGACTAAACATGCCCAGTTTTTTCAAGTTTTCTTCAGAGGTCAAAATGTTCTAAACTTTTTATCATTTTTGTTGCTCTCCTCTGGACTCTCTCCAATTTATCCACATCTTTCCTGAAGTATGATGCCCAAAACTGGACACAGTGCTCCATCTGAGGCCTCACCAGTGCTGAGTAAAGGACAATTCTCTCTCGAGTCTTGCATACAACATTCCTGTTAATACAGCCCAGCATATTAGCCTTTTTTGCAACTGCTTCATGTTAACTCGTATTCAATTTGTGATCCAGTGATTCCCCATTTTGTAGCTGTGCATTTGATTGTTCCCTTTTAAGTGCTGTACTTTGCACGTCTTTATTGAATTTCATCTAGTTGATTTCAGAACAATTCTCCAATTTTTCAAGATCATTTTGCATTCTAAACCTATCCTCCAAAATTCTAGCAACCCCTCCCATCTTGGTGTTCTCCACAAATGTTATAAGCATACTCTTCACTCCATTACCCAAGTCAGGAGGTCAGACACCATAAGATGTTCTAATGGTCCCTTCTGTCCTTACATACTGTGAAACAAATTCATATCTGGGATAGCTGCTGAAGTCAATAGACGTATTCCAAGAATGAATCTGACCCCTTTTCTTTTTCAAGAATTAAGAAAAGAACTTGGGCTTGCCTATGATATATCCTGGATTGAAGTAGCAATAAAGTACATTGACAGATAATATCAGTCCTCTATTTGTTGATGCACTGGGGTAAAATGCTAATAACCTGTTTTATTAAATAGATTATTAATTTTTGATCACTTTGAATTTGATTACACTTGCATCAGCTTCCATTTATCAACAAGATAATAGTTGGCAACACACAACTTTTGCTTTTCCAGAGCTCTTTTATCAGAGCTCTTGCTAACTAGAAAAACTCCACACTTACATATCAATGCTCAAGTCTGTCATTTCAGGATGGAAAATTAACAGCTCTTGTCCCAGGTTTTGGTCCATTCATACCATCTGACAGGTTATGGCTACAGTTTCTTCTGGTAACTCTCCAGCAGTTTGGGCTTCCCAAAATATATATTCCATTTTATGTATTTTACTCTTAAATTTGCAGGGAGTAGTAGCAAGTGGTACTTAGTCTTTCATCACTGGTTGGGTGGCAGAACACAGGTAATGGAAAACAAAGATTTTTTGTATACATTTACTGTCATTTATACACTGTCATTTTGTTACCTTTAACTTTTTTGCCTTGACTAGAAGGTGAATTCTGTCCTTTTAAAATGGTGACTGTTAACATTATGAATCTGAATTTTTTTTATATCTGGACTGACTCATTTCAAGGGCACTCAATATGCTCCATCCACAGAGCTCTGCCTCAGTGTGGAGATCCTTTAATTGAAACCTGAATTCCATTGAGTCATGTTAAATTCATATAACTACATATAAACAAACTATTCTGAAAGAAAGTTGTTAAGGTTGCAATGCCAATCGCTCAAAAGTTAGGAAATGCCAGAATTAAGGTTGCCCATGAAACTTTATTTGGGCCTGTCGCGGGATGACTGGCCCTGCAAGAAAGGGAGGAGGGTCCAGTGCACCTGGACTGATTAGCTGCTGCCCAGCTGGGCTTATCACAAGGTACCTGTGCCTTATAAAGGGGGAGAGCTGCAGGCAAGGTGGCAGATACCTGCAGATGCTGCAGGATGTAAGAAGGCAACAGCTTTGTTCACTATACAACCACAATTCGTTCCCACAGTTCCATCCATGCTGTGGACTGAATGAGGCAGGATCCTGTGTTAAATACAGTATGTGATCATGTAATTAAAGACAANCATTTCTTTTAACATAGTTTTTAAATGTAAGTTGCTAACTGTGATGGGCTACCCCCCCCTGAGGTGCCACTTGGAACTGGGGCACCACTGAGCCTGCCTGACCCACCAGCCTGGGCTCCCTTTCACACTGTGGTGCTGTGATAAGTTGTTAAGCTCTACAAGCTTGCTCTTTCACCAGCATACACACAAGTAGGGACACACCCAGCTGCAGCACTACACACACAGGTACTTTAACCAGAATGCCTTGAATGCCTCGTATTAAATGAGGATATCGATACAATAGGCATCACAGAAACTTGGTGGAATGAGGGTAATCAATGAGACACAGTAATACCAGGGNAAGTTGTTAAGCTCTACAAGCTTGCTCTTTCACCAGCATACACACAAGTAGGGACACACCCAGCTGCAGCACTACACACACAGGTACTTTAACCAGAATGCCTTGAATGCCTCGTATTAAATGAGGATATCGATACAATAGGCATCACAGAAACTTGGTGGAATGAGGGTAATCAATGAGACACAGTAATACCAGGGTACAAAATATATCGGAAGGACAGAATAGGTTGTACTGGGATGTGGAGTGGCACTATATGTGAAAGAGTCAAATGCAGTAAAAATTTTGAATGAACCAAACTGTACCATAGAATCTCTATGGATAGTAATTCCATGCTTTAATAATAAGAATATAGCAATAGGGGTATATTACCGACCACCTGACCATGATGACTGTGAAATGCACAGGTTGATTAGAGAGGCTATAAAAATAAAAAAACTCAGTTGAAATCCCCCATTATTATTATCTCCATATTGACTGGTTACATCTCACCTCAGGACGGGATGCAGAGATAAAGTTTCTTGACACCTTAAATAACTGCTTCTTGGAACTGCTAGGATCTGGTCGAAGAGGTGAATATAGCTGAACTGCTTGGTAACCGTGACCATAACACAATAAAATGTAACATCCCTGTGGAGGTGTGGGGGAAATACCAAAGCAGCCCACCATGGTAGCATTTAATTTCAGAAAGGGGAACAACACAAAAATGAGGAAGATAGTAAACAGAAATGAAAAGGTACAGTGTCCATAATGAAATCCCTGCAAGCTGCATGGAAACTTTTTAAAGACACCATAATAGAGACTCAATTTAAATGTATACACCAAATTAAAAAACATAGCAAGAAGACCAAAAAAGTACCACCCTGGCTAAACAACAAAGTAAAAGAAGCATTTAGAGGCAAAAAGACATCCTTTAAAAAGTGAAAGTTAAATCCTATTGAGGAAAGTAGAAAGGAGCAAATGAAGTGTAAAAATATAATTAGGAAGCCCAAAAAAGAATTTGAAGAATAGCTAGCCAAAGACTCAAAAAGTAACAGCAATTTTTTTTAAGTACCTCAGAAGCAGGAAGCCTGCTAAACAACCAGTGGGCCACTCGACGATTGAGATGCTAAAAGATCACTCAAGGAAGATAAGGCCATTGAGGAGAAACTAAATGAATTCTTTGCATCGGTCTTCACGGCTGAGGATGTGAGGGAGATTCCCACACCTGAGCCATTATTTTTTGGTGACAAATCTGAGGAACTGTCCCAGATTGAGGTATCATTAGAGGAGGTTTTGAAACAAATTGATAAACTAAATAGTAATAAGTCACCAGGACCAGATGGTATTCACCCAAGAGTTCTGAAGGAACTCCGATGTGAAATTGCAGAACTACTAACTGTAGTCTGTAACCTATTATTTAAATCAGCTTCTGTATCAGATGACTGGAGGATAGCTAATGTGACACCAATCCTTAAAAAAGGCTCCAAAGGTGATCCTGACAATTACAGGCCAGTAAGACTAACTTCAGTACCTGGCAAATTTGTTGAAATTATAGTAAAGAACAGAATTATCAGACACATAGATGAACATGATTTGTTGGGGAAGAGTCTACATAGTTTTTGTAAAGAGAAATCATGCCTCCCCAATCTACTAGAATTCTTTGAGGGGGTCAACGAGCGTGTGGACAAGGGGACTCCAGTGGCTATAGTGTACTTAGATTTTCAGAGAGCCTTTGACAAAGGATCTTAAGCAAAGTAAGCTGTCATGGGATAAGAGTTAAGGTCCTCTCATGGATCAGCAACTGGTTAAAAGATAGGAAACAAAGGGTAGGAATAAATGGTCAGCTCTCAGAATGGAGAGATGTAAATAGTGGTGTCCCCTAGGGGCCTGTCCTGGGACCAGTCCTATTCAATATATTCATAAATGATCTGGAAAAAAGGGGTAAACAGTGAGGTGGCAAAATTTGCAGATGATACAGAACTACTCAAGATAGCTAAGTCCAAAACAGACTGCAAAGAGTTACAATGGGCTCTCACAAAACTGGATGACTGGGCAACAAAATGGCAGATGAAATTCAACGTTGATAAATGCAAAGTAATGCACATTGGAAAATATAATCCCAACTATACATATAAAATGATGGGGTCTAAATTAGCTGTTACCACTCAAGAAAGATCTTGGAGTCATTGTAGATCAGGGGCGGGCAAACTTTTTGGCCTGAGGGCCACATCAGGTTTCCAAAATTGTATGGAGGGCCGGTTAGTGGAGGCTGTGCCTCCCCAAACAGCCAGGCGTGGCCTGGCCCCGCCCCCATCCGACCCCTCCTGCTTCTCGCCCTCTGATGGGGGCCCCCCCCGGGACTCCTGCCCCATCCAACCCCCCCCGTTCCCTGTCCCCTGACTGCCCCCAGAATCCTTGCCCCTGACTGCCCCCCGCCGCCCCATCCAACCCTCCCTTTCTGACTGCCCCCTGGGGACTTCTTCCCCCATTCAACCCCCTTGTTCCCTGCCCTCTGACTGCCCCGATGCCTATCCACACCCCCGTCCCCTGACCACCACCCCAAACTCCCCTGCTCTCTATCCAACCCCCCCGCTCCCTACCCCCTTACCGCACTGCCTGGAGCATCGGTGGCTGGCGGCGCTACAGCCGTGCCGCCCAGAGCACCAGGACAGGCAGCCGCGCCGCCTGGCTGGAGCCAGCCATGCCACCACGCAGCACAGAGCACCGGGTCAGGTCCCGGCTCTGCAGCTGCACTGCCCCAGGAGCTCATTCCCCGCCACCCAGAGCATTGCGCCGGCGGCAGAGCGAGCTGAGACTGTGGGGGAGGGGGAACAGCAGGGGAAGGGCCGGGGGCTAGCCTCCCGGGCCAGGAGCTGAGGGGCCGGGCAGGAGGGTCCCGTGGGCCGGATGTGGCCCGCGGGCTGTAGTTTGCCCACCTCTGTTGTAGATAGTTCTCTGAAAACATCCACTCAATGTTGAGCGNGCTTCCGTATGAGGAGAGATTAATAAGACTGAGACTTTTCAGCTTGGAAAAGAGACGACATGGGGGGGGGGGGATATGATGCAGGTCTATAAAATTATGACTGATGTGGAGAAAGTAAATAAGGAAGTGTTATTTATTCCTTCTCATAACATAAGAAGTAGGGGTCACCAAATGAATCTAATAGGCAGCGGGTTTAAAACAAACAAAAGGAAGTATTTCTTCACACAATGCAGTCAATCTGTGCAACTCTTTGCCAGAGGATGTTGTGAAGGCCAAGAGTATAACAGGGTTCAAAAAAGAACTAGATACATTCATGGAGGATAGGTCCATCAATGGCTATTAGCCAGGATGGGCAGGGATGCAAAACCATGCTCTGAAGCATCCCTAGCCTCTGTTTGCCAGAAGCTGAAAATGGGCAACAGGGAATGGGTCACTTGATGATGACCTGTTCTGTTAATTCCTTCTGAAGCATCTGGCATTAGCCACTGTCAGAAGACAGAATGCTGGGCTAGATGGACCATTGATTTGACCCAGAATGGTCGTTCTTATGTTCTTATGATTCTGAGGAGCTGATTCTGCAAGGTGCTGAGACCGCCCAAAGCCTCCTGAAATCAATGTCAATTAAAGGCTCTCAGCAGTGTGTAGGATCAGGCTATTACTGCTCAATAAGACACACTGGATGCTTTACTAGTTTGCTCTATTTTTTGGTGCTTGTGGCTTCTTGTGCTTCTTTTAGTTTCTTGTTTGTTTGCCCCATCTGTTTTTCAGGATCAGCATCCCTTTCTCTTAATTTCTCAACCTTTATCATACGCTCAAGTTTACTAAAGCATTTTTGTATGGGGGTCTCCTTCTCCGGGGAGCTGGGCCTCCTGTGTTGTGTTCCCGGGTCTGCTACAGGCTTCTCATGACCTCCAACAAGTCACTTAGGCAATAGTTTCAACATTGGGTCTCTAAAATTATTTAAGTTCAAGGGGGGTCTGCATAGGCACAGTTTCTGCCAGACTGTATAGTGTGCAAGGTCAAACCTTAGTTGCGCCAGCCCTCCAATAGCCCTGCTTTTTTGGTAAGTACTATTGGTACTTGAGGTAACTTATTTTCAAGTACATACCTAAATTTCCTGCAGTACTATGTCTTTTTGCTTTACTTTCTGCTATTGCTGTTACTGGTGTCCCTTCCCTTTCTGTCAATGGTTTTAGAGCCCAGTCCTGCGAGGTGTTGAGATTCCTCAGGTCCCTTATTTCAGAGGGTATCAACACCTTTCAGGAGTCACCCAGCACCATTCGGAATCAGGCCCTTGGACTGCACAATCTTCTTTAAAGGGAAGTGGTGGAAACACTATCATTTAAGGCATTTAAAACTACACTGGTTGGCTGGACAGCACAGTAGAAAATACACCACAAAAAGCAATCCCACATTATTATGGAAATAGGTCCTCTCGATCTTCATCTATCTTTAACACTTGTCCTCCTCCGCTCCTCCTTTTCTTTTCAGTCAAATCTTACAAAACTGAAATTTGAACGAGTGAGACATAAATTTGTATACAACACTGTCATTTCGTTAATTTTTTTCAACTGAAAAGCACTTTCCTCTTTTTCCGTTAAGAAAATTGAGCTTCCAAGAACTTGATGTGCAAACTTCTTTTTATGTCCTGCAAAATTGAGTATGCTGAATGAAACTGAAAGATAAAGATGTATTTTTTGACTATGATCAAACTAAAGCAATTTTAGACTCATTTAGCGTCTGAGGAACACAAGGAATTCAATCCACAATGACTGCCAGAAGCACCAGTTACAAATATATATATTTTTTAATCCATTGATCATGGATCTTTATCAAAGTCAAAAGCAGTTACCGCCAGTGCTTCAGCCTCAAATTTTGATATGCAAGACTTTACTTATATATGTTGATTATTTCAACATTTTGAATTCTTTCCTTTGGCTAAATAAAAGTGGTCAGAATATATTTTTTAAAGCAGCATAGTAATTATTTAGTTCACCTTTTTATTACCCAAAGATTGGGAAATTGAATTTTCTTAAAACTTTTCCTCAAAATGCCATAGAGTGGAAGCCAAGCATGGAAAAGTTCAACCACGGGTGAATTTTCAAAAAGTTATGAGTGAATGAAAGTTCATGTTATAATGGAAACAATTTTGCAACATTAACTATAATGGTCATTTCCCGCTATTTTTGCCATTATTGAATAATAGGTTTATTTGAAAATTCAGTGTTAAAACTCAGAAAAGAGACTAACATGGTACTGAAAATCAAGCTGTACTGTAATTTAAGGAAAGCTACTTATATATTAAAGAGATTAGAGGAAAGACTGCTATGCCTTTAGCATAATTGAATGGTGGTTTTCAGCTGATTTGTAGTGGAAGCCTGCACACTTACTTTTATAAGTATATGTGAATGTCTGATATAAATACATGCTGTGTTTCCACTACAAAGAACCATCTCCTTGCTGATGCCACGAAAACCATCCACTGTGCTCATTTAAGAACTTAGGAAGTATGAACCTAGAACGAGGAAACCACATGTAGTGGCTATATTTGTCTTTATTTTAATTAGAAATTGTTCCTCCTTGTCTCCATTTTCTCCCAGTATTCTCTAGCTCTTCTTAAAATTTGTATCCTGTATACTGCTTGTTCATACTGCAGCCCTTTTGTATTTTATTCTATACATTTTTATACTGCTGGTGAGAAAATATTCTGTCTAAAATCCTTTATTGCTATGGACTTTCTTAACCTAAATTGCCTGCTCATTTTTTTTTTTTTTTTTACTGAATGTCCTAGCAGCTCATGTACCATTGTTGCATTTTTCTTCTGCGTTCCCTTTAGAACTTTTGTTATGCCTCAAAGTGGTTGCCTCTTGATTTCTTCTTAAAGAATATGAGCCTTATTTCTCTACTAAATCACTAGGCTACTCAGTTCACTGTTTTCCCTCTGCTGCACCTTCTCCATTTCTATAAACCCTTTGTATAATAATTTGGCAGTTCAGTTTCCACAGTGTTACAAATGGGAACTGTTGGTAAGCAAAACTAGGAATTCTTCCTTTGCTAAAATTTCCTGGATAAGAAAATTGTACTAAATTTCTTGGGAGTGACTGTCCTCTTGAAAATCTATTCCTATATCCTTAATGAAATTTAGTCTCTAGATTTATGCTTTTGAAGTATATTTGCCAGTGCTGAAGTGAAGATTTTAGTGTAGATTAGAATTTTTCCTATTTCCCCATTTCTAGGTTGCATGTTAGATATTGTCTTGTTCATCAACTCAGTTATGTAATGTTAAAGCTCCTTATTTCTTTTTGTCATTTTGATTAGAGGTCTGGGCAGATCTTGTTAACCTCTGGTTTTTTTTGTGAGCCTTCATACTTCCTTATTTTTAATCACCTTTTCTAACGCGACCTTTATTTCATTAAGCATTTCTTCCCCCTCACTGAAAAAGTAGGTCTTATTATGGTGTATTTGAATTTCATAGAGGATGACAAATATAAAACAGTACAAATGCCTAGATTGGATGAGAAAGTCCGAAGTAACAGATATCATTATTATTAATAATTACGTAATGTCAAGTGACTAGAGGGCCCTAACTGGTATTGGAGTCCCATTGTGCTGAGTTTTGTATATGCATATAGTAAAAGACAATCTCTGTCCCAAAGAGTTTGAAATCTAACTAGGAAAGGCAGACAAAAGGTGAGGGGAAATTTGGTCAGAATATTCTTTCTATTTTACAGATGGGGGGGAACTTAGGCACACACAAATTAAATGATTTGCCTAAGGTCAGATAAGATGCCATTGGCAGAGCCAAAAAACTGGAGCCACATCTCCTGAAATCAAATTACAGTGATTTAACTGTACATTCATCCTTCCTCTCGGCTCTCTGACACTGTCCTTTTGTGCTGTCTTTACTTGAAAATATTTTCCTAATTCAACATTTTGTGCAACCTTTGTTTTGTCCAGTAAGTCTGTTTTAGGTAAGTACACACATTGTAAGTGCTTAAGAGAGCATCAACAGAAAAGAGTCCAAAAAAATAAATAAAAACAAACATGTGGAAACACAGCAAAATAAGATTTTAGATTAGATTTAATAATAATAATCTACAATCATATGCTTTTGATATAGAGTGCTAGAGTTTTATGGGTGGAGAGTATAAAAGGTGAAGAATCAAATATTTTATCAAATAGGGGGCTGAAAGTATTGTTGTCTGAGTGTAGGAGTGCTTCTATATACTCATATACCTGGTTGGGAGGCAGGGTATATACTATGCATATGCACCAGCAAGGACTTCACCTTGGAATTTTTTCCTTTCGTGGTCACTGTGGTATTTTAGGGGTGGTTGGATGCATGACAAGTAGATCCTTTTCTGGTCCAACACACAGATAGTAGTGGCAGGGCCAGATTTAGGGGCAAGCGACCCAGGCGACCGCTGCTCAGGGTGCTGTTTTTGTTGTGAGCAACAAAAGGGAAAATAGAATATTTGACGTAAAATGTTTCCGGTATTCCAAATGTGGATTCATTTTTCACTAACCTCCTAGAATGTTCTGGACCTTTGTAATATCTCGTGGAAACATTCTGAGAACTACATTTTCGTTGAACCTCCTAGAATGTTGTCAGCCATGACCTCGCAGGTATATAAAGGGCGGGAAGTCACCAGTCAGTGAGATACAAGAACGAAGCGAGAGCCCAGCTGGAATATTGTCGACCTTGTTTTATTGTGCAATTGTGGATAAATCATGCAACAAAGTCATGAAATGGGCTACAAATGCAATAAAAATAAGATATTCAAAAGTTTAACAAACGGGGGGAGGGCGGGAGCGCAGTGCCTAAGATTTTGTTGTCCTGGTGTAAGGGAATTTTTGTTTTTACCATGTTGTCCCTCACTTAGCCATCTTGTTTTTTCAATAGTTGTTGTTTGCCCTCCATTTTGAGCCTCCTTCTTGTTGGAAGGTTTGGTTCCCTTTTTCTGTTAAGGGTTAACATGGGAGCGCTATTTGTTCTAGGGCAAGCCCTGAGTACTGCACATTGTGAATAAGCGTTCGGCTGCCTCAGGGTGTTTTTGTTTTCCAGTCCTTGCATATAGATGTATACAATTTCAAAACACTATGTATACCTGGCAAATTCAAGATGATGATTTCTCAGTTCCTTAGATTCCATGCAGAAAGAAATCCCTCGCTAGGGCTGGCCAAGCTACTGTAGTTTGGCTAATGACTGCAAGACAGCTGAGTAGCTGAGACATAGCCACATGCTTATTCACAATGTTCACTACCACCCGCTTGTTGAGCCAGAAGAGGATCTGCTTGTCATGCATCCAGGCAAATGGAATAACTTGCAGGATCAGTCTCTAAATCATGATCAATATTTCTTAATGTTCAACAGAATATCATCAGTTTTAGCTGCTTTGTTAATAAAAAATCACTAATGTTCTTTTAATCTTTTTATTTATCTTATTTGTTTAGTAGGTCTCCACTTTCATTCGACCAGGCCAGGCCGCATAGTCGTTCTCGGTCATGCGGCAACTGGACTGGACCGGTTTCCACGGCGGTGATTTAAAGGGCCTGGAGCTCCCAGCCACAGCTGGAGTCCCGGGGCCTTTAAATCTTGAAAGGCCCCGCCTCTTCCGGCTGAGGCCATGCCTCTTCCGGTTGAGGCCACGCCCCCGCTCAGGACTCCGGCGTACCGGTAAGTCCTTTAACTTACTTTCACCCCTGTTTAGATCAGTCTATAGCAATTCCTAATAGCAATATGATCTTAAAAATTCAAGCCATAAATATTTTACCCTTTTAAAGTTCCTTAAAAGTGTAACTGGAATAGGAAATTGATTCTGCTTCCATTGGATACAATAGACTGTATTGGCATAAATATTCCATAACCTTTCAGTTCAGATATTAAATTATTAATGACAAGAATGACATGTGACAATTAAATTTACGTAGTCAAAAAACAACCCTGATCTAGTTCACTTATAAACTTTTTACACTTACTCTCTGTCCGTCTGTGTCTCTCTTTCACAGCCCAAAGTCTTGATTGGAGACTCTGTTAACTTGTGAAGTCTGCTTGGGTGTCGGGCAACAATATCAAACTGCAATTTACACTCAATTATAGGAACAATGAAAGTATAATTTGAAATTAAAACTGGGTTGGAATATATAGGCTGACCATAATTCAAGTGGCATTTGAGGTGAAACCAAAAAATAAATGTACAGGCAAAAATCTTGAAGTTGATTCACATATGAAAATATTCAAAAGCATCAAAGTGAATAAATTGTTTTCTCTTGTGAATTCCTTTTAACTGTTAATGGAACACTTGTAGTATTGATGATGTATCTTACAAGTTACCTAGATTGCTTTTTACCACTGGAGAAAACAAAATTACTTTAATATTTTTGAAGGTTTTATAAGAAGCATCATGGGAGCTTATTAAGTTCATTTAGAACCCTGAAGAAATTTTAACGGCAGTGCTTTTTTCCCAGAGCCACTTGTATTATTTTTGAGAGGGGTAGGGAGGAAAGAGCTAGGAAGGGACCCTGATACAATGAAATAGAAAGAAGAAAAGCACGACTGTAGCTTATAATTTGTGGAATTTTGGGGGAATTTTTGAGTATTAAGAGCCTATGATTTCTCACTCTTGGGAGCAGTATTTATTAAATGTAAAACACCATCTCATGAGTGGTAATACCTGCAAGTGAAGTTCTGATACTATGCAACACTCAAAATATCTCATTGCAAATAGAATATAAAAAAGGCATGCAGACCTAGAAACAGAGTTAAAATAGGGGCATATGGGGCAATCCATATCTGACAGATAATCTTACATATTTTTCCCCTGTTAGCTGTCTGCCCGTTCTACTATGAGAATTCTCTGAGCTTGATTCTTCTCTTACTATCAGTGTAATTTGGAAGAGAATCTGGCCCACTGGCTCAGATCATCAGCTGCTGCTATCCTCATTTTTGTATTACCACAGTGCTTAGGAGCCCTAGTCAGGGATCAGGACCCCATTGTGCTATGCCTTATACAAACACAGAGCAAGGTAGGGTTGCCAACTCTCCAGGATTGTCCGGGAGTCTTCAGGAATTAAATATTAATCTTTAATTAAAGATTGTCATGTGATGAAACCTCCAGGAATATGTCCAACCAAAATTGGTAACTCTAGACCTAGGGTTCCTCTTGGGTACCATAAGGAAGGCATCTGCTACCTGCATTCCTGCTAATGTCCTCCCATGGATCTCTTTCAACTGCTCTGTCCCTGTTTGGCTTGTAGTTGTCCCTTGCAACCTGGCCCATGGACCTCTGCAGACCGGGAGTCCCAGCTTAGTGCAGCAGTCCTCCTGCTGGGGACACTTTCCTGGTGTAAACCCTCCATAGCAATAAGTGCAAGTTTGTTGCTCTCTGCCTGTCACCCTTCTGTGCTGAAGATACTCTCCTTTAAGCCTCTCGTCCAACTGGAGCATACCCAGCAGGCCTATCAGCAGTGGGGCTTCCCAAGCCCACAGTTGTTTCTACACCCTTATCTCTCCAGTGTGGGGTCTATCCAGCCCATCACACATGCCTCCCTCCCCACTAAATTTGGCATTGGGGATTTCTGAGTCCTAGCCTTGCAGTCCCCTGCCCCTGGAAAAGAAATCTGCATTCTGGTGTTTGTCGCCTGGCCTGTGGGCCAACTGGAAGGCATGGGGTTGTAAGGCCATAAAGCACCTCATAATCCAGGGGTTGGTGTCTTTCGTAGAATTTAGACAATGGAGGGGTGGATAGTCCGTCATCAACAGGAAGAGGTTTCCCAGACAGTAGTAACACAATGCTTCTATGGCCCGGTTCATCCCCCAGGCCTCCTACTCTATAGTCGACTAGGCCCTTTCATGGATAAATAGTTTCCAGCTGATAGAGCTGAATATATCAGCTCTTCCCCATCAGAATCTTGGGACAACACCCTCCCAGCCCCACATCTGAAGCATCTGTATGGAGTACGAACTGTCATATGAAGTTAGGATAGAAGAGGACTAGTTATTTGCTCAAAAGGTCTTTCAAAGTCCTGAAGGCTCTGTCCCAGACCTCGGATCAGGTGACCTTCTTGCGGCTGGAGTTTCTCACTAAGTCAGTGAGGAGTGCTGCTATTGTGTCAAAGCTGGGTGTGAATCATCTATAGTAGTCAGCCAGACCTAAAAATTGTCTAACTTGTTTCTTTTGTCCGCAAAATAGGGCAATCGGTCAAGGCCTGGACCTTCCCAATCAGAAGCCTAAGTTTGTCCCTTCTGATGGTATATCCCAGGTGCATTTATCATCTGGAACCCTAACTGGCACTTGGCTGGGTTCCCTGTGAGGCTAATTTCCTCGAGGGTCCATTGTTTCTCCCAATCACAACTGTAAATGAATATATCATCTGTGTAGGCAGCCACATACTGGCTGTGTGGTTGCAAGATTGTGTCCAGCAGCTGTTGGAAGGTGGCCGCAGCCCCAGGAAGGCCAAAGGGCATGGTCTTGATATGGTACAGGCCAAAAGGTGTTGCAAAGGCCATTTTGTCCTTGGGATCCTTTGTTAAGGGGATCTGTCAGGAGCCCTTGGTCAGATCTAAGGTTGACACATATTTTGCAGCCCCTAACTGTGCCAACAACTTGTCAACTTGGGCCATGGGATATACGTCAAATATGGATATTGCATTCACTTTCTTAAAGACGATGCAAAACAGAGTTGTCCCCTATTGTCTTGGTGCCCAAGGCGGATGATCTGCCACCAACTATGAGTTTCCTTTGCCACTCTGAGGTCTATCCTTCCACTCTCATGGGCCTTCCATCTTGGCTCCATCATGATGTGGAAACAAATCATCCAGACTGTGATCCAAGTCTGGTAGGGTGGCTGGAGCTATTTGCCCTAGGGAATGTGTATGGGTCCTAGGGTAATGGAGCTGAAGGAGCTAGTTCTGGATTTGAAGGGTGGAAGAGTGTGTTTGAATAATCTCTCATGTCTCATCAGGCCTTCAGAAGGTTTTTGTCGTAAATCTGGGTCTCCTCCTTCTTCTAGGGTTGCCAGATCTCATAATCTTCCATTCCCATCTGGCATGCCAACTCAAAGGGTCTTTGCCACCTACCCATTAACTGTGACTCTGATATGGGCAATGACAGCAGTACTCTGTTGCTGAGCTGGAATTCACATGGGTGCTTGCTCTTGACACTTTTGGGTCTTTAAGGATATGTTTACACTGCACTAAAAGATCTGCAGCACAGCTGTGGCTGGATGGGTCAGTTGACTCAGGCTCGGACTGCAGGCCTAAAACTTGCAGTATAGATATCTGAGCTTGGGCTGGAGCCTGGGCTCTGAGACCCTGTAAGAGGGGAGGGGTCTCAGAGTCAAATGACTTGAGATCTGAAACTCTGTGGATCTTAAGAGCTTTTCCTTTGTGAAAGCTCCTACTGTCTTCAGCTTCTCTCATAGCTGGAGAATGTACTGTACTACCTTGGTGCCCCTGAGCTTTTGCTACTCTGAGGTTTCCTGAACTAGGTCTAGAATCTCCATGGTTGTCTCCCATATAACAACTCAAAGGGTGAGAACCCCATTGAAACCTGGAGACCCTTGCATACTGCAAATAGGAGGGTTGGCAATAAGTGATCCCAGTAGCAAGGGTCTTCAGCCACAGACTTTCTCAGCATCTCCTTCAGTGTCCTGTTGAAGTGTTTGACTTGCCTATGTGTTTGGGGATGATAAACAGACGTTCTCAGTAATTTGATTTTCAGTAACTTACAAGTTCTTCATCTATTGTGACATGAAGTTTGTCCCCTGCTCTATTTCCTTGAAGATCCCTACCCTCACAAAAATCTTCACAAATTCCATAGCTATGGTCACCATGTTGTTTAAGCAAAGCATGGCCTTGCATAATCACCAGTATGTGTTGGTGTCCGTTTGTCCTCCTCTCTAGTGGTTCTATCAGATCCATGCAGATTTCTCTCAAGGCAGTGTCTACTACCAGCATGGTATTGGGGAGAGCTCTTGGGTCTTATCAACTGGCAGTCTGGGCAGGACATGCAGTAATCTCTTACCTCTTTGTAGATCCCAGCTGATAAAACTGTCTGGTAATTCTCTTAAGGGTTTTCTCCAATCTCAGGTGGCTGGTGCAAGGTACTAAATGTGTGAGACAAAGTAACGCCCTCTGAAAGGGCCAGAGTATCAGGAGTTGAGCCAAAACATCCTTGGTTTGGTGGTCAAATACCAACTTTCTGCTTGAAGGGTGGCCATTGTTCTAGCTTCTGTTGGTCAATTACCCCTCCCCCCCATTGACAATGGGAAGATGTTTGTACACCCAGCATAAGGTGGGATCTTCCTTCTGTTCCCTGTGAAATAACTCTATTGGGTCAGCCATTTGGTATCCAAGTGGTCTTGAACTTGTTTGTTCTGCTGGTTCCTCAGGGGCTCTTCTGCACATTGAAGTTCTCTTTCCCCCAGGTCTTCTCTCACTTCTACATCAGCCAGCTCGACAGACCCAGCTTCTTCCCTGACCTCAGAGGCACGCTTATTCTCTGTCCTTGGGTCCCTCTCCTGTGTTTGCAAGATTTCACCGAAGTACTTCTAGTCATGGCCTATGGCCACTCAGTTGGCAAGAGAGGCCACCATCTCCACACTGAGAGTCTCAGTGTGGTTCCCACTGTCAGCTGTATCTCCTTTGCAGGGCCTGGGTGCATGTCTTCATGTACACACTGCAAGAAGATTGTGGTGGTTGGTGCCCTGTGGGCCTCAACCAGCTTTCCCTTATGAGGGTCTGTCTGCATCCTGAATCTTTTAAGTCCATCACTTCAGGTCTCTAGAGCCTCACTGGGACTATCATCTTGGCTAGCCCCCGTTTGCAGGCATTGGGGTGGCTGTCCAGGCTTGGACATAGCTACAGTCCATAAAGGAGCAGTTGTGTCAAAAGTGATTGCACTGCTCACACTCAAAGCAATTGCTTGTCAGTGGGGCTGCCATTTTGTCTTCCCTTAATTTCCCTAGCTTCTGTGTCCTGCGACATTCTTGCTCAGCCTCCTAGTCTCTGCTGAAGAAGGGACTTGGGCCTTGTCTCATCCGACGGTCTCCTGTGTCCCATTCCCTCCACCATACTCAGCATTCTACATTCAGCGATGGCCTAGCTTCAGGACTTCCACTTTTTTTTGGGTGTCTGTGTGTGGGAGGTTCTAAAAGAGTGCCCCTTCAGCTGCCAGGTAACTTTCCATGAGTTCTACCATCCCAAAGTGTCTGGTTGGTGTGTCTCTACCCACACCCATCCCTCAATCAGGAGAATATTAACAAATTGCTCAAGCACAATATCCTCTGTTATCTGCACCCTGTTCACCTGTCCAGGGTTAGCCAATGCCAGCAATAATCCTTGAGGGACTGGGCCACTAGCTAAGGGCAGGCCCTTGGTGGATATCTTTCTCTTCAGATGTGCTGATGGTACATCTCTGGGGAGATGTGAAATAGTCTAAAATGGCCATCTTGACCTTAAACTACAGACCAGTTAGTTTAACTTCTGTGCCAGGGAAGATAATGGAGCAAGTAATTAAGGAAATCATCTGCAAACACTTGGAAGGTGGTAAGATGATAAGGAATAGCCAGCATGGATTTGTAAAGAACAAATCATGTCAAACCAATCTGATAGCTTTCTTTGATAGGATAACAAGCCTTGTGGATAAGGGAGAAGCAGTGGATGTGGTATACCTAGACTTTAGTAAGGCATTTGATACGGTCTCGCATGATATTCTTATCAATAAACTAGGCAAATACAACTTAGATGGGGCTACTATAAGGTGGGTGCATAACTGGCTGGATAACCGTACTCAGAGAGTAGTTATTAGTGGTTCCCAATCCTGCTGGAAAGGTATAACAAGTGGGATTCCGCAGGGGTCTGTTTTGGGACCGGCTGTGTTCAATATCTTCATCAACGACTTAGATATTGGCATAGAAAGTACGCTTATTAAGTTTGCAGATGATACCAAACTGGGAGGGATTGCAACTGCTTTGGAGGACAGGGTCATAATTCAAAATGATCTGGACAAATTGGAGAAATGGTCTGAGGTAAACAGGATGAAGTTTAATAAAGACAAATGCAAAGTGCTCCACTTAGGAAGGAACAATCAATTTCACACATACAGAATGGGAAGAGACTGTCTAGGAAGGAGTATGGCAGAAAGGGATCTAGGGGTTATAGTGGACCACAAGCTAAATATGAGTCAACAGTGTGATGCTGTTGCAAAAAAAGCAAACATGATTCTGGGATGCATTAACAGGTGTTGTGAGCAAGACACGAGAAGTCATTCTTCCGCTCTACTCTGCACTGGTTAGGCCTCAACTGGAGTATTGTGTCTAGTTCTGGGCACCTCATTTCAAGAAAGATGTGGAAAAATTGGAGAGGGTCCAGAGAAGAGCAACAAGAATGATTAAAGGTCTAGAGAACATGACCTATGAAGGAAGACTGAAAGAATTGGGTTTGTTTAGTTTGGAAAGAGAAGACTGAGAGGGGACATGATAGCAGTTTTCAGGTATCTAAAAGATAATTATAATTTAAGTGAATAATTAAATATTAATTGGGCTAGGGAGAGCGAGAATCGCTCTGTAGGTGCCTAGGGAACTTTTATTGCCAAAAATGTGGTGCCAAGTGAGTTTATGCACCTACAGAGTTAGCTGGCTGCCAAGCAAGGGTTTTAGCTGGTGCCTAAAAATGGGATTTATGTGCCTAAGTCTAGGAGTTAGGCATCTAAGTATGTTTGTGGACCTGAGCCTTATTCACTGAGAACTGAACGAGCATCAATTCATTTTACACACAATCTCAAGTAATCATCTGATACGAAGGCTACTTTCTTGGGGCCAATTCATCCCCATCTAATGGACTGAAAACGAACTTTCTGTTAATGACGTTTCCACCTGAGGTTTCAGTCAATGATGTTGACTTTGCCCCAACAGAAGCAATTTTTCTAGGACTCCACTTGTTCCATGGGACACTGGAGCAATTCTTTAAACCTTACATACATGTGACCTATTCTCCTGTCACTTACACTGGTATAAACCAGGAATGATTCATTTTAAGTCAACAAAGTTGCACCAGTTTAAATCAGTGTAAAAGACAGAACAGTTTCCAACTGCCAGAAGCTGGTACTAGATGACAGGGATCACTCAAAATTGCCCTGTTCTGTTCATTCCCTCTGAAGCATCTGGCACTGGCCACTGTCAGACAGGATACTGTCCTAGATGGATCATTGGTTTGACCAAGTATGGCTGTTCTTATGTTCTTAGGCCCATTTAATTTTGATCACACATTTACCATAGGTAAAAACTTACTCTGAAACATCGGTTATCTACCATTATTGAAGGCAGGATATGGGACTTGATAGTTCAGTGATATGGTATGGTAAATTGTACATTCCACCATCAAAAATGACATTTGCTGGCAATCTCATCACACAGATTTGAGAAAATGGAAAAATAAATAACCGTATCAATCTAGGCACCATCTTCCTATACCTTCTGAGATATCAGAGGGGAGTTTTGTTTGTTTTGTACATTTTATTAGATTTCCTATTTACCTAACACATTGTCAGCATTCACAATAATAGTAACAAAACCTGCAGAGATTATTATTCATAGTATAAATAAGGATATTTAATCAATCTTAATTGTTTCCTTTACTTTAGAGATTAGAATTTATTAGGTTTTATTTATTTATAAACCTCACAATACTATTTATTTATTTATGGACATTTAGGTATATAATCTCCTATAAAAATCTCTTTGATATTTCATGTCATTTTGGCAATTCATAAATACATAAAGTTGAAATATATCTTTAAATAATATTAAAATTGTGACCCAAATTGAAGTTACAGCAGCATGAAATCAGGACAACCTGCCAAGCTAAATTTGAATTTCCTAATTTTGATGATTTATGGCATAATCTGAACACTAAACATATTCTTATGCTGAATGTTTTTCTGAATTTCCAGCAGGGTTTTATTTTTAAATACAAAATGGGGTGGGGAGAGAGAGACTGACTTTATCATTCTGATTGGAAAGGGGCAAACACACAGAGCTACAATAACTTAAAAACTCGTATTTTATCAAACCATGTTTAAGCAATGAGATACGGTGGATGGTGGTGTTATGGCAAGATAAGCATTCCCCCCCCCCCCCCCCGAGGTGTACTGAGACAGAGTGTAGCTGATTACATCTAACTCCCTTGGGATGTAATTATTTCATGATAACTATGCTGTTGGAGCTGCCTTATTGCTGTTATCAAATTTCTTTTAGCTTTATATCTAAACACATTAAACAATGACTTTGGCAACTGTGAGGTCCACCGAGATTAATCTACCTTTTCACAATGTTTAATTGGCAGTTGGAATATTTCTTCAAGTCTGGTTTTAATTTTTCTAAAATTCCTGCAGGAATTTCTTCTTGTAGCTGGAACAACAGAGGAGTCTGATGGCATCCAAATGAATCTGAAATGCACAAAGATGAATATAAAATATGTATAAAGTAGGCTAAATTAGAAAAGTAATCTGGTTAGCTAACACAGATTCCAAACATTGACTCTGACCTTGCAAACGCTTATGCTTATGCTTAGAGTTAAACACACTAGTGTTTGCATGGTCAGGGCCCATGCAGGTATCCAGTATACCCAACTCTTTCCTTTTTATTTAGGTCCTTATCATAGCTTGTCAGAGAGAGATACAGAAAGGTACATAATCAAAGGACTGAACTCAAATTTAAACACAAGGGTCTGATTCTACAAACACTTACCTATATGAATAATTCCATTTCATGCAAACATTTCCAGTAACAGTGGAACTACTAACATGAGTAAGGATTACTCACATAAACCCTAACTCTTCACTGTGATGCTCACTTTCTCCATTACTCCTCCCAGCACCCGTTAAGCAAGCGGGTGATGTGTTCTGCAGATGGATTGGCAGTGGCATGCACATACAGTACAGTTGTCTGGCAGACTGGAGTTTAAGCGTGTATTTGCTACCACGTCAGCCTCTAGACCAGTTTCACTTTTTAAAGTCACACAGTTATTTCACAGAAAGAGAACTAGCATGTAATTGATAATATAAAAATTAAACTTCTGTTTCTGATAACTTGATTTTGCATCAATAGTTAAATAAAAATAATTATTCAATGAATATTTGATGTACTTCATAGTCACTTACAGTAACTCTAAAGCTTTCTCAACAATTTAAAATATGGAAAAATGGACCAAAAGTTAGAGGATTGAAGTAAATGTTACAGTTGGATGTAACAGGATGACAGGCTCTAGGACTTGCCCATAGATGCAAGATTATTGAGCCATCATGTCTTCAGGCTGTTGACCCCTGTCTGGAGATGCAGAATTATTTCTGTTAACTCCTGTAGGGCCTATTAGCTTTAAGAACAATAAAAGGTCGATGTGTCTGTTTGGAACAGAGGGAACTCTGGGATATGATAGAGGGATTCTGCAAAAACAAGCAAAAAACTACCACCTAGGAACAGTGCTCAGAGAAAGCTTAAGGTGAGCTTTTTGTCTTGTTATAAAGGACTTCAAGAAACTAATAAATTTTAGACCATATCCAAGGTATGTACACTCTCTCCAGAATACTCCATTCTCAAGGGAACTCCATTGCTTGCAATAGAATAGAGATACATTCACAAGGTTTTACATTTATTTATTTAATAAATGGTGTGTGTGGGATGGTGCTGGTGGGGTTTAGGAGTATAAGAAAAGAGGCAGACTTGCACTTTGGCTCATGACATCCATATATATTAATGCTGCCATTACTGAGCTTCTGTCCATTGCACAAATCAGTTTCTTTGCCTTTTCTCTACTCTAGCTATGCTCACTCTATCACATCTTTGTTCTCCAGCAAGTGATGCATGCAAAGATGAGATGCATTTAGTAACGTCCTAAAGTAGGAGTTGTTTGTGTTGCATTCAGAATAGATCTATGTCTAATTATATTAACACACTTTGTCATAATATAATAATCTGATCTAGATAATCTGATCTAGATTATTACCACCTAATAATCTATTATGGCAGAGTTTTCACAGTGGAGGTTAACATTCTCAGGGGGATCCCCTGGAGAGCAGATAACTAAAAATGAGCAAGAACTCAATAGAATATGTATTTGAATAGTGAATTAAGATGTGGATATCACATTTTCAGTAATGAGCAGGTAAAATGATAGTGGAGTGGCTCAAAACTACTGCAGTTTGAAGTAGATTTTAATTGATAGAGACTTCTAACGTGTATGAAAACTGTGCAAGTTAAATGTTGAATCTCAGATGAGGTTGATAAGAACCCATGGCACTTTTTGCAAAAGTAAAGGCATAGGTCCAATGAATTCTAGTCAAGTTCCATTTTGGGTAATGACATTCTGCCTGCCTAAATTCCCCCTGCAGTTTGAACTGGCTATCTTATTCTTTCCTACCCATAACTGTTATGTAGAATTCCTTAAGTTCTGTCAGTCTCTGGTGTTAGTCCAGTGCGGTTAATTTTTAAACCCTGGCCTAAATTTCATAGAGAAATGCAACACCCATGGTGAATCAAGGCTAGAATTAAACAAAATAACCCTCACTCAGCCTGGAAACCCAGACTGTTTTATTACCTCATTAAATTGTGGCAATATGTTAAGCATAAAACAGACTTGCACTGTATGTATGCTGAAGGTGGAAGCTAATAAGATGTCACAAGAAGAACATGGAATAATTAAAAAAAAAAATCTTTCTGGGTAAACTGAAATGCTAGGTGACGGTGTGGGCAAAAGGGGAAAGGGCAGCATTTTTCCCTGGGTGGGTAAGAGAGAAGGACCATCTCAGTCCCTGCTCTCAGAAAAACTCAAGATTGCTCTATCCTAGCATCTCTTTTGACTTCCAGGGTCACAAATCGACCCCTAAAGAGGCAACAGAGAAGCAGGGCTTGTGCGGCTAGCAAGCCGTACTGGAGGCAACAGGCGGAATTCTCCAAAGCGCTAGTGGAGCATTCACGCCCCTCTGCATGCCAAGAAACTCAACCAGAGATTTCGCCTCTTGCAAATAAAGAGAAAAGTCTCTTGTCACTTATCTGAAATTGTAAGCACATACATGTTAACTGCAAAATATTAGAAATTCTCTTTTCCAGCCTGCCAGCACCTGAGTTCAGAATTTTACTGGAGAACCTAATGGTACCTGTAGGCCGGTGGCCCTAATCCTCAACTTGGGAAAAGTAGTCAGCCATACCCAAATTAGTTTCTGTCCCTTTCAAGGCTCTGTTTATTATCTTTCCAAAAAAAGAGAGAGAGAAAAATGTGCAAAAGTAACACAAACAATCAGATTTTCAGACTGAGGCCCTCTAGTCTCCAGTAGCTACCAAGTGGGATCTTCCCCAACTATGGGGGTAGGGGGAGGAGAAAGGGGATTTCCCACAGGGTCCATTGTCAGGAGCCTCTTGCTCTGGTTACAGAAAAGCCTGCTCCATCCTAGTTCTCCCCACGGCTCTGGGCCCTCTTTCAGACTGTCCAGCTGAGATTGTGGGCCACTCATGAGGTAGTGGTCAGCTGATTCCTAGCACCTGCCTGCTGGCTTCTTTCTGGAGCAGGATCAGCTGCTCCCTGACCTCATACTCCCTTGGCTACTAAAGGGCAGCTCACCCTGTTCTAGTACCCTTTTAAGCTTATACCTAAAACACAACAGAGTTGTCATGCTTTTCAGTTATTTGTATGTGTCTGATGTCACCCTGTGTTTTAGTAGAAATGGCAATTAATTACGATTTAATAGTGTGAAGTGCAAAGTTATACACTTACAGACTAATAAGGATTCTGCTATAAGCTGGGGGCTCATCAGTTTGGAAACAACAGAGGAAAAGAACTTGGGTATGTGGGTCAATCACAGGATGACTATGAATCAGCAATATGATATGGCTGAGAACAAGCTAAATGCTACCCTAAAATGTATCCAGCTAGGTAGAGATAGGGAACTATTGGTGCCATTGTACAGGTCACTGGTCAGGCCTTGTTTGGAATATAGTTCTGGTCACCTATGTTCAAGAAGAATGAATTCAAACTGGAACAGGTGCAGAGAGCTGCTAGGATGATCAGGAGAATGGCAGGACTATTTTACAAGAGGAGATTAAAGGAGTTTGCTTTGTTTAGCCTAACAAGATAAAGGCTGGGAGGAGATATGATTGCTCTCTATAGATAAATTCTTTCTTTTTTAGAGAGCCTACTAACACCAGGATTCAGCCTCTAAAACGTGCTTGTAATTCTAAGGCTAGCCATATACAATGTCAGTAATGGTCTCATATACATTGTTAATAATGCTTTATCGGTACTATTCGGATAACACCCTACATCTGCCAGGGAGGGCGAAGAGCTGTTTAAGCTAAAGGACAATGTTGACACAAGAACAAATGGATATAAACTGGCTATGAATAAATTCTGGCTAGATGTTAAATGACGGTTTCTAACGATGAGTGGGGTGAGGTTCTGGAACAGCCTCCTAATAGGAGTTGTGGGGGCAAAAAAACTAATTAGTTTTAAGATAGAGCTTGATAAATTTAGAAGTGGGATTGTATGATGGGGTTGCATGAGGTAGTGAGAGGCTGGGCTCTGCAGCCCTCTGGGTCCCTGCAGCCCTCTGGGTCCCTGCTGATTCAAATCTTATGTTTCTGACATTTCTCGCTCCAAGGCTTCAGCCAAGTAACCTGTAGGGGTCAGGAAGAGGGGTGTGTGTGTGTGTTTTAACCTCAGTGTATTCTGGTGTTTGTTTGAGAGGTGTGTGTGTGTTGGGTTTTTTTTGCTTTTGTCTCCTTCCTCTGAAGCATCAGATATGGCTCTGGCTGGAGATGGGACACTGGGTGGGGTAGGCAGATGCTCTGAGATGGCCCTGAGCACTCTCTGTCTCAGGTGCTTGGCTAGCTCTTGCTTACATGATCAGGGTCTAACTTTTACCTTCCTCTACAGCATGGGGTATGAATCACTTGCCGGGATTAGTTGGGTATATCTCACTTATCAGCCCTGCCATTGTGGGGACTTCAGGCATTGGTGCACCTTGGTCCCTCTTATTCTCTGCCTATAGCACATAGTCTAGTGTGTGGGGTTCTGGCTGGTGTTGGTGCCCTCTGATATACAGGAGGTCAGACTAGATGATCTGGTGGTTCCTTCGGGCCTTAAACTCTGACTCTATGAGAGAGCCTACCAACACCAGGATTCAGCCTCTAAAATGTGTTTGTAATTCTAAGGCTAGCCATTTACAATGTCAGTAATGGTCTCAGATACATTGTTAATAATGCTTTATCAGTACTATTCGGATAACACCCTACATGTGCCAGGCATCTTTCCCATGTTCAGGAATACCCATTCCCTGCCCTGAAGAGTTTACAACTGTGGCGAAAGGATGTTCTTATGATTAAGGCACTGTACTAGGAGTTGGGGGTCCTGGGTTCAATTCCTGCCTCTGCCACAAATTGCATGTGACCTTGGGCAAATCATTTGGTCTCTTTGTGCCTCAGATCCCTCTCTAAAATGCAGATATTTAATACTTCTCTCTTTCACAGAGGTGTTGTGAGGATACATTTATAAATGTTTGTGAGGCGCTCCGATTGAGAGAGAGATACTGTACCTAGACAGATACTTTTTAAGAAGGCAAGCAACAGACAAAGGTTGGGGAGAGGGATGCAATCCAAATACTTGTACTGTACAGTAAACCTTATTTTAGATCAAATATAAACTCAGGATCAGATCCTTAGCTGGAGTAAATCAGTGTAATTCTATTGACATCACAGGAGCTGATTTACTGAATTTACTGAGTGCAGGGGACTGGACAAGCTGACCTTCAGTCCCATGATTCTGTGATTTCTGTTCTTTACATTGTCTTGTATGATACCTCTTCAGCCAGGCACCAAGTGCAAATTTTGTTGCTTAACAAGAAAAGAGAACATTGTGTGCTTTAGGAAAATAAAATGGTTTTCCCCTTTCCTTTGAAAACATGGCACATACAGAGCCAAATCAATAACATGAATTCCTGAGCACTGAAGGTATTACAAAAACATCACCAATGATCTGCCAACACAAAATTCAGAATAATTCAGCGGGTGAGCATATGCACATAAAACAGTAAATGCAAAAGCGTTTCTGGTCCCTTCCACTTGGTCTGAATCCTTGGCGATGTTTCTGTAACACACTTTTGGGCTCTAGAGAAACAAAATACATTTACTAAACATCAGGAATAGAGATTGGCCTGAACCAAAACCATGGATCCTAACCCTCACGCTTCTGAACTCTGAGGAAGTTCTGATCCTGATCTGGCATAGAGGCAGGTACCAGAGAAGGGTCCAAGATTAAAAGTTTTGGTTAGAATTTTGTTCCTACTTTGTCCTTGGCCTTCCATTTATTTGCTTTCATCTCTGAGGTTTGTCACTAGGATTTCTCTTTTAATAGGTACAGCATTCAATTCTAAAGGGATTTCCAAAGGGATTTCCAAAGGGGAAAATTCTGACTCGCACTCCAGTGGGGATATGTGCATGGGTGGGACTACAGTATCCAGCCCATGGATGGAGTTTTCGTATCTTTTTGTGACCTTCGCTTGTACCATAAGGATCTAAGTGTTCCAAACTGTCCATGTTAGCTAAGTATAAAGAACTGTGTGTCAGTTTCAGGGTTTATTCATTATTTTAAACTTCTTGATGTAGAAAGATGTGGCCTAAATCAAATCTTTTGGAACAATTTTGATGTGGCTTCTTTGAATGTATGCTATTAAAATGCAGGCAGAAGCAGGTATGCTAGTTGACAATACGTATTTGGTTGCCTTTTATAATAACGATGGCTGAAAATGTCACTGCCATTATACAGCACATTTTATGCTATTTGTGTAATGCCCTTAAGCATCCTTTCCTGCTAAATAGAACTGCAAATTACTGGACCTGGCTAATCTTCTCTCAGCAGCTTGGTATTTATTTTAATTGTCAGACCAATTATTGGAGCCTTCTGGTGGAGCTGTGAATATTGCTTTGTGGACAACTAAGGAAGAGCATTAAAAAAATCTTATAGGAATTAATATTTTTGAAAGAAATATATAAAATATTTTAAAAAGTTTAGGGCCCAATGCCATCAAAATATTTTTTATCACCTGGAGACTAGTATGTACCCTCTCCTGATTGGGGGAAATCATTTAATATGATTGTAGAAAGTTTGCTGTTAATTTGCTGACATCCCATATAGTGCAGGAAATATAAACTGACTGTAGAAGGTCGTGAAAGAAGTTTAAAAGCTCTGGTAAATTTATCAGCCTGGGCTGAAAATCATTTCAGTGAGTTCTTATAAACAGGGTCAATGGGATCTCTCTTGTAATGGGCTATGAAGCCTTCAAGTGCACTTTTCCTTAGTCTTAAAACTCTCGTACTCAAGGCCATGTACTCTTTTAAAGTCTGCAAAGAACCACTGCAAGAGTGAGAGAATTTATGCTGATAGAGAGAAGCGGTGACTTAGACCAAAAATCTAACCTCTCCAAATGACTAGAAGGATAGTGACTGGGTAATGCAGTAAATTACAGAGTGCAAGCCAATCATTTTAAATCTAAACCCTGTTTTTATCAAGTGTGAGATTTTAATGACTTCAAGGGCTAGAAACCTGATCTTGTAGTTCTTGTTGTACTTCATGAAAACCTTATTTTCTGTATCCCTGGGTGTTATCTCAAAGTGTGCAGGGAAAGCAGGTACAGGTAGACTAGAGTGAAAGGGGGAATGCTGTTGGTGGTAGGAAATTATTAAAATGATGGTTAGGTTTCCTTCCATCCCATATTCCATTTAGAAATGTGAGAAATTGAACAGAATAACTTGCATTAAAATGTATATATAATAAAAATAAGCTTAGTCTCATTCTGCAAATACTATTGGTCAGAGTGCTCACTACCATGATAAATTCCATTGACTTCAATGGAATTACTCACAGTAGTAACTAAGGCCATGTCTACACTTACCCGGGATCGACACTGCTGTGATCGATGCAGCGGGGATCAATTTAGCGGGCCTAGTGAAGACCTGCTATATCGACCGCAGAGTGCTCTCTGGTCGACTCCGGTATTCCACTGGAAAGAGAAGAATAAGGTAAGTCGATGGGAGAGTGTCTGTCTATAGACACCGCAGTAAGTCGACCTAAACTACATCGACTCCAGCTACGTTATCTATGTAGCTGGAGTAGCGTAACTTAGGTCGACTTACCGCAGTAGTGTAGACAAGGCCTAGCACTGTATTGGTCCTTAATTTGTCTCCCTTATGCTCATTCTTCCTTCTCTAACCCCTTTCCCATCTTGTGCTTCATCATGTGTCTTTTCCTGTGTCTTGCATAGAAATTTCTAAGTACCTGAATTTTATGTGAGTTTGTGTTTACAAGTCATTCCAGCATTTCAGGCAAAAATCATCAAATTGATTGGCTACGTATAGCTGTATGGTAATATAACAATTACAGAATCTTTTGGTTTTCATTGCTGAACAATGAGCACAACCAGAGAGACTAAATTGAACGCTGTGGTAAGGAGACTTTGGTCCAAATTAATTCAATGGGACTATTCACATGTTTAACTTAATCATGTGCTTAAGTCTTTACAGGATTGGGGCCTTTGGGTAGAATTTTGTCTCAACCTTTATAAGAAGCAACCTCAGTTGTGGTAGAAATTATTTTTTTTTTTTACTTGTAAACTCATCACGTTTATATGAAATCATTGAGACACACCAACATGGAACTCTACAATGGCATTTCTCCTAAGGAGTTTTTCTGAGGAAAACTAATTTAAGTTTGAAAAAGCGACTCTAAGTAAAAATAAAATGGTGCTGATCATATGGTCATTTTCTGAACTAATGCTACAGGTGATGCTATTGCTGATACCTATCAATATTGCTTAGTCGGAAGGACATAGAAATATCTCCAAATCTTAAGTTTACAGAACCACAAGCTAGGCTAGTACTACTGAAAATATATACTATGGAAAGTCTGCATTATGGTATGAATCTAGGGTCTCTTGCTCCAATTTTTGGTATTTCTAATATTTTGTGCAGAGTTTGTTTTCATTTGTTTTGATCTAACCCTCCTCCCATGTCAAATGGTGCCTATTCCAATCCATCCCCACTTTTTGTTTAAGAAAAAGTTTCTCTCTTTTGCTTGTGAAGATTACCTTCCAGATGTCAACCAATGCAGTGCTGCCTCCCTGAGTCTTCAGGCAGAAAGGTTCAAATTCTGTTCCTATCACACCATAGCTTGAATAAAGTAGTCCATTAAGGAGGACCAGAGGGATCCTGAGGGAAAGAAAGAATCCACTCCCCTGCTAGGATTCATGGCCATTGTATTCCTTCTTTTTTTTATTGCAGAGGGAAGACAATCCACATTATAATTGTGCAGGTTACTCAGATTATTTGCATAGTGGAATTTTTGCAGTTCCACTGAATCCAGGGTTCATTGCCTCAGAGACAGCAGAAGAGCTGGATAGGGGGTTTCACTAGGTGGTAAAGTTACACGTATCCACCAAGTTCTTTTTCTTAGCATGCAAGCAAATATTCAGTCTTGAGAGGACATGCTGTGTATTATCTTTAGGATCAGAAGGATTAGATTTTTATTGGTAAATGTCAATTTCACAAACTGATAGAAAAAACATTTCCATCGAAGATGATAAAAATTTACAGATAGGCAAAGTAAGAAAAATGCTGCTTGAGATCTTAGAATTTGATTTAAGGTTAAATTTTTGACTTATGATGTTGAAAGTTTGTGTTTTAATGGTTATAAAGCTTTAACTTTTTGAACCTCAAAGTGTACTGTCATTAACTGTCTGACCCACCTACTTTTTTGACTCTCAATAATTTCCCACAACTGTGAACATTTAAATCAATAAAAATCTAAAAACAAAATGCTTAAAACCCATAATTTTGCACAACGGTGAAAATTGTTTAAATAAGAAATATTATCCATCAAAATTACACACATTAGAACCTCAGTTATGACCATCTCAGGAAAGAAGGTTGTTCGTAACTCTGAAATATTTGTAACTCTGAACAAAACATTATGGTGGTTCTTTCAAAAGTTTAAAACTGAACATTGACTTAATACAGCTTTGAAACTTTACTATGCAGAAGAAAAATGCTGCTTTCCCTTTTATTTTATTAGTAGTTTACGTTTAACACAGTATAGTACTATATTTGCCTTTTGTTTGGTCTCTATTGCTGCCTGATTGTGTACTTCTGGTTCCAAATGAGGTGTGTGGTTGACTGGTCAGTTTGTAACTCTGGTGTTCATAACTCTGAGGTTCTACTGTATGTACCTGCCAACCCTAGTTATCATTAGTTTTGTTACTCAAGGAGGCACTGGGAGGGGGTGGAGAGGAATTGAACAGCAGGGCCGGTGGCTCCAGACATGATTCTGCCCCCTCCCCCGAGCACTCCCCGTCCCCACTCTTCCCCCTCCCTCCCAGTGCCTCCTGCACGCTGCTGAACAGCTGTTCCCTGGCATGCAGGACGTACTGGGAGGGAGGGGGAGGAGTAGATCAGCAGGGCCCATGGACCCCGGGAGTCTGTGGACCCCAGTTTGAGAAACACTGACCTAGACTATACAGAGACTGCATCGCTGAGCTCTCCTCGCAGGGAAGCTAACCTGCAAGGCCCTGGAATTTTGCTGCTACTCAGGAGAGGGGTGACACTGCCGTTAGCACTGGGACACTGGAGTTGGAAGAAGGAGTAGCAGGATTATATAGAATATTGGCACCTTTAATTCAACAGTAACATCTACTTATAAAAGCAAAGTTGTAGAGATTTTAATGGCAAGCTCTGTACTAAGTAGTCACTGCTACAGTATGGTGTGTGTATATCATATATAAAATAACTAAGCAGGTTATATTACTTATGGCCATTGTGCATATTTTTCCCTCTGAATATATTAAAATAAGAATTCTTGGGCTGGGAGGAGGGGTTATAATGCTGTTGCCATAGTTTGGAGAGAGAGTTGGGCTTTTTTTCAATCACTAATATTCCATTGTCCACACACATAAGTGAGGAAGGTGTGCATATTTTATTATTTGCTTTATTGTATTATGATTAACTTTTTTTAAAGACTTTCACTTTTTCTCTTGTTCTTCAAGGAGGTCTTTAATCATTCTGACTTGCATGTCACTCCAGCCCAGCATCAGACTTAACCAGTGTAAACTCAAAAAGTCTAATATGTATGAGTACCCATATCTTTCTAAAGTATGATTATGGATAAAGTAGTGTTTGTTGGACCATATTTGCCTCCTGCATAACTCAGCAGATGACTACAGAGGCAAGACCAAACCATGTTACAAATTATCGCTACTGCATCTGTGTACTTTGCCCTCAAACGTTTCAGATCAGAAATAATATCTACTAACACACAAACTGTTGCATATATCTTTTGTGTAGAAAACTATATTTTGTATATAAATAATTGTAAATGAAATTCTATGTCCATTTGTAGTCTACTGTACATATACAAAAGATATATTTGGATAATTTCCTCAAATGTTCTAAATACATAATGTGAATGACTGATCTGTTCATTGATGATTAATATTGGCTAGGAAGGAGAAGTTGAGGCTTTGGAATTTAGGAACTGATTTTTTTAAAAGACCAGATGGACTTTTACATGTGCATTTTACACTGTATTTGTAGCATTTGCATGCACAAATTGGGAATCTTGCCCATGATTAAGGTTAGATAGGCATCTATCTAGCCTTGAGCACACACAGATTCACAGTTTGCAGAAATGTGATAAATTTATACACATGCATGATGTAGAAAAGGGACCTTTATTTAAAAAAAAATCAGATTCTAACTTGCTCATTAAATAGAAAATCTGTTCAAAACATTATTTTTCTCTATTTTATGTCAAATTTCTAAAATCAGAGGAAATCCTATTGAATGTTTGAGCACATTTAAGTACTGAAATGACTTGTTCTAACTTCTTTTGTGACATTAACCCCTTCATTCTTCCAATACCTCTAACAGGAATTAGAGTACCTTGGTGTAGACTTTACCCATTAACCAACTCCAGCTTTAATACTCTTTCATAAGTGGGGTTTGGGATGCAGAACACATTAATTAGCTAAATAGCTTTCAGGCTGTAACTTTTTTTCAGACACACATTTATCTCCCTCCCAAAAGTTTCTCCAAAATGACAATCCACAGTAAGTACAATTACTATATTTCCCATCCCACAGGGGAAAGGATGTTTTTCTTCTAAGAACTAAAATTCTGCATGGAAAAAAATGATGCGTACGAGATAATGGAATATTGAATTTCACTTAAACACCAGGGAAAACTTCTTGACAGCATGCCTACTAAACAGTGGAATAGTCTCCCATGGGAAGTGATGGATGCTCCTTGGTTTATGGCAGATGTGATCTGGATGATGCCTCCTTTTAGCAATCAAGAAAGGTTAGGTGTCCAGGCTGATTCTCTTAGATCTTATCAGAACTGTCGCTAGTTTTCAAATATATGACCAAGGAGACTTTGCTGAAGTTCCCAAGCTGGGGTAGACAGTATCGCTCCTGAACTGTTCTGCTCTTTCCTTTAGGAAAGTAGTATTAGGCAATTGCAGTTGAGTGGGTGTGCTGAGTTAGTACAGTCCCAAGGGTTCCCTCCCCTGTCAGGGCCAGCTGCTTTTGTAGCTATTGTGGGTGTCTGCAGGCTGCCTCTCTCCATAGAACAGGGATTGTTGGCACCTTCCCCCCACCCCAGGATGACTTTCATGGGACCTCCATTCTGGATTAAGACAGTGGATGAATTAGCTCCACTGTCTGAAGACACTGGTAATTTGATGCAGTCTATCAAACCCTACATCACATGAGAGCTTGTCCATACCAACATCAAAAGGAAATTGCATATGAAGGACTTAAACTTCTGTTACCAAATGTCAGTAATTGATAAGGGCCATCATATCATGAGTTTGGCCAGTTGGTAGCTATGCTCTTGATCCTGTTATGACCATGCTGTGGCTAAAATTTCTGTACTCGATGAACAGTGCAATTCTGTACAGATAGAAATGCAAATTACTGATCAGCATGTGGTTCTGCTGGAGCTGAAGGACATAGTCGGCACAAGCTAAAAGCAGTCAACACCAGCAGTTAAAACAATGGCCATCTTGCTTTTAATATCACTCTGTATGCCCAGCAGTAAAAGAAAAGCAGCCTTGCAGAGGAAGAGAAGAGACTGGCCTGAATGGGAAACTACATTAATTGTAATAGAGGAGAGAGATGATTTGGGTTTTATTTCCAAATGTCTCCCACAAGGGCTAAGATTGCTTTCAATCTACAGCCATAGTTAGAGCTTGTTGGGAATTTTCCATCAAAATTTGTTGCCAAAAGTTTTTGACTTGGGAAAATTGAAATAAAATGTTTAATTTTGGGTTGGTTTGACCCAAATTGAAACACATCGAGATGGCTCCGTCTGACATTAATGTCAGAACTGCTGTGGTGCCTCATGTCCCCATTCTCCCCAATGGTTTGAACTCCCTGGCTGGACTACATGTCCCGCGATTCTCCATGGTCTCCCCTCTGACTGAGCTGCCACGGTGCATCATGGCTTAGTCCACAGAAAGTTTTGATATTTTGACTTTGTCCCAATTTGGGACAAAAACAAATGTCGAAATAGCAGGACTTCCCAGGGGATGGAAATTCAGATTTCCAATAATCTCTAATAATAATTTACTTGCCAAGAATCCTGATGTTACCAGGTAGCTCCAAGTTTTTGGCCTCTGGCTGGGGTCTCCTATGCCCTGGGGAGCTAGTAGGGGCGGAGGCACAGGAGAAGAGACATGGTAGGTGGTGGAGGGAACAAAGAATGAGAAGAGGGAGATGCCCAAGAGGTCTGGGTGGGACCCTGCATAGGTCTGTAGAAAGATTAGAATGTTATCCTTTACTAATCCTAAATACTGAACCTTTAGAGGTTCTTCCAGATGTGTTTTTTTTTTAATGTTGTGGTGGCGGTGGGTTTGATATGCTCTTTTATGCTTTTGTGATGCAATGTCATCAGATAATGATAGACAGAATGTAACATTAAGTGGATTTTTTTAGTCTGCTAGGATTCCAAGTGTTAAAAAATCGCCTGAAAACTTTGTCCCTAATCTTTTAAGATATTGGTATAAAAATTCACCAGAACTCAGGAGATATTCTTATAGAAATCCACCTGCACCTGAGTACCAGAAATTCACCAGAAACCTTCAGTAGTCAGATGCACTTCAAATAATGTTTTTGTGAAAAGTGATGGGAAATATATAATAAAACCACAGCAAAATGTTTTTAGTAACATGTTCCAGTAAGTGAACCATTGAAAGTTAAGTACTTAAATTAAATGAGCTGAACAACAAACTTTACCATGCGTGGGACAACAAATAGCTTCCTTTTTCTTTCCAAGCTTCCATCTCTCTAGCATGTCTATAAAAAGAGGTCCAAATTCATCCCTGGTGTAGCTCAGTTGACATCAACACAGTTAGAGCAAAGATTAATTTAGCCTGATGTGTCAAACATCACCATGTTCTAAGTCCCAAATTACTTTTTAATATAAGAAATGCCATCATATTCCCTATCTGCATACCTGCTGCTTGTTAGGGTTTTTTTTTTTTTCATGTGCTTGCACAATTTATCGCACTATTCAGTAAGAACGGTTTAGGGTTCAATCCTATATTCCTTATGCAGGCCAAATCCCTTTGCGTAGAGTTCAGGATTAGGCCCTTGGGAAGGATCATGATTATACTCTTGTCCCCAATGGAAGTCTTTTGGTATATCCACAGCAAGTTCATAGGTGAAAGAAATAGCACTGTAGCCACTTCTGCATTTGCCACTCACTCTTCTTTTAGAGAGGAGACTTTAATTTGGGGGCATTGGTGACACGGGTGATGATTTTATCTCCTATCCCATCCTCACTTAGGCCCCAATTTGGGAAGGCATCTTTCTTCAGGACAGTATTTAAGTATGGGCTTAACTTTAAGCATGTGCTTAAATAGCTGCTTTCCTATGTAGGGATGGATTTAAGCATGAGCTTCAGTGCTTTCCTGGATTGGAGCATTCATAATTTCCACTTTTCTTTGCCCTTTTTCATTTTATAAAGTTTTTCTCTCTGTAGGTTCAATTCATTCCACTTCCACCACTTGTTGGTGTCCCCTTGTAGCACATGCTGAATTCTTTGCTGAATCGAGGCCTATGACTATAACTGTCAGGTGCCAGATGATTTTTATGCTTAAACTTAATCTGTGAACAAAAAATGTTACAAAGTCAGAAAGGCCTGATCCCCTTCAGCAGGGATCGATTGACAGCAGAGCGCTCTCCGGTCAACCCTGGTACTCCAGCTCTCGGAGAAGAGTAAGGGAAGTCGACCAGAGAGCGTCTCCCATCAATGCAGTGCAGTGAAAACACCGGGTGGGTCGACCTAAGCTACGTTGACTCCAGTTATGCTATTCACGTAGCTGGAGTAGCGTAATTTAGGTCGACTTATCCCCTGTAGTGAAGACAAGCCCTAAGTGTCAAATTCTGCCCTTGTATTAATTTGTACAGCTCCCATAGAACTTGTGTATCAAATTATGAAGACAACATTTGACCCTATGAAAACTATGAAGAGAGGTTTCAAGATTTTGAGAGAATCCAATATTTCCTCAAATGATATTTATTCTTTTCTTACATTTTATTTTCAAATCCCCTTTTTGAGCAATCTCCTCTGTTCCTATATAGTTTTAATCAGTAAAGCTCTTTCTCTGAGGTATCCAAATTTAGGCCTGCAAATTGTGCCCCTCTTGCTGCTCACGGGTTTAAGGGCATATCTATTCTCCTGTTTCTCTACTTTTCACCTGCATGGACCATCAGGCTGTCCTTTTTCCCCTCATATTAAAGCTGTTTTTCTCATATTGGAAAATTTGCTAAACCATGTCAAATGAAAAGATGTTTTTTCTCCATCATTCCCTAAAATCATACAAAATTGCCTTTATGTGCAAACTGTCTTGTATTCTTTATTACCACAGGAATGCCTATAGACCCCATTGTACTAGGTGCTGTACAGACATGTAACGGACTGTCCCTGCCCTAAAAAGCTTAAAGCCTTTCAGCAGTTTGACGAAACTCTCACGCACCTTAATCCTGAAGACATTCAAGATGATTAAAAATATGATCTTCATGACCCTTCTCAGTTTCCATTAGTATCATGTGCCAGGAATGTCAAATGGATGCAATTGCTTATATATTTTGATAAGAAGAATCTTTTTTTTTTTAAATCGTTTCCTCATTCCTGAGCCGCAGCTAAATCATTTGGCACTACCTTGTGCCCACAGCTTTATACGTATTAAAGTAGCAAGGTTTAAATCCTATTAAACTCTTTGCTCTCCATCTAATATTAAATGGTAAACACACATGTGCAGAAATATGTGTTTTCACGAATACCATGTCACCCAAAATGTAATACAGAAATCTAGAAGGTACAAAATCTGAAACAGGATTGTTATACTTTGGAGTTAAGATAAAAGGAGTTATATTTTTAAGCACTGTGTATGCTGTACACTTACATGGAAGCCCTCCATAAAAACAAGTAGATCCTTTCTTAATTCTCCATTCTTATTTCTATGGGGACTCCCTGGAAATTCATGTAAGAACTGCAGTGGTTCAGTTGCACAGAATAAGTGGTTGTGCAGCCCTACACATGGCAGAGCCAGGCTCTGTGCCAATCCCAAATAAATCAGCATGGTGGGGAATTACAAGGCAGGCCAAGGAAGAGAGGGAGGCATGGCTTATTCAGGGTGATGCAGTGACATTTGCCTTTACTGAGTGACCTGACTGTTGATCTTTTCTGTTGAATAGCCTTCCACAAGGTATTCTAGTCTTAAATGCTTCATGGTACATTGGAGGGGAGAACCTCAGTCACCATATATTTCTCCCTTCCTCCTTCCGTGCAAAAGAAATACAGTGAAATCTGAAAGTCTTCCATCCCCATATACAAATAGTAGAAAAAGAACTAAATGGAATTTCATGTGTTGATTAAATCTACACATTTGCAAGTCAATATGAATTACCTTAAATGTGCAGGATAATCAAACAACACCTGCATTTACAAATTTCATCAGAGACGTAAGGTAAATATATCCACAGGCATAAACAGCTGCAAAACCAGATTTTCCCCACAAAGTACACTTCCAATTATACTTTTTGATAAAATACTAGTAGACAATCATTCATATGTAACAGTCTGCAATATTTAATTATTAGGCACGTCTTCATAATTAAGAATACAGAATGCGATAAAAGTCATGAGAGAAATTAGTAGAGCTGAGTGAATATTGCTGCATTTTTTCTGTGAGTGGCAGCTTGAATTTAAATGCAAATTCACTTTGGCTATGCTCACACTTCTTTGGGGTTTGCTTCCTGCAAACATTCAAGCAGTTGAGTTTTACTCACGAGAATGATGGTGGAAAGCAAATCATGAAATTGCCTGCCCAAGCATTGATACATTTATATAGGATGGCACCTTGCTTGACACAGTTGGGGACTGTGATGGTTCTTGGGGTACCCAGGACTGACAGTCACCTTGTTACCCCCCTGCCTCCAGCAAGAGGGAGACTTGCTATGCTTAACTGGGTGTCAGCTCCCTGACACCACCAGCCTGTTAGCCATCCAGACACTCTCCTCTGGGCTATGCCAGCCCTTACTTTGCCTTACAGGTTAACAATAGGTGCCCCCCAATCCCTGAGCTCCTTTGAAGTGTTCCCCTGTAATGCCAAGCCTCTTCTCCACTGAACACTCACAGAAACACCTGGTCTGCTGTCCCCAAGAAAACAGTGCATACACCAGCTTGAATGAGTCAGCTCAGGATCAGCTCCTTGAAGAATACCACAGCACTGAGATACATTTATAGTAAAAACAATGTTTATTATCAAAGGTTCTAGGTTCGAGAGAGAGGACAATGGAAGCAAAAGGGATGCATTGACTTCAGTGGGACTACTTACATGGTTATAGTTAGGTACAAAATTAAAGTACTTTGATGAATTGGGGCCTGAGTACACATCTTGTGCAGGACATGCCATTCTGCTGTTGTCCACCAGAGAGTTCTACTTGAAGGAATTTTATTGTGAAACCGTTTTTCATTTAAAAAAAAAACTAGGAACATCCAAACAAATTTACATTAAAAGAACATTAAATGGCAAAGAGAAGCACTGAAAAGTTAGAGAATGCCAAAGGCAAGATTGCCCCTGCAATGTTAATCTTCTCAGCTGTTGTATTTGTTTATTATGACACCATCTTTCATTAGGATGATCACATTGTTTTTTTTCTGCTGGATTTCTACCTTTCTTTTAATATAGATTTTGTAGGTTTTTCTATTTTCATTTATTGTGCCTTCCCAACCCTCACCCTGACTCTTTTTTGTTTGTTTCATCATCTGTTATTTCTTGTCTTCTAGATGGTAAGCTCTTTCGGGATGGTCACTTACTATATGTTTATATGTCACCTAGCACAACAGGCCCCCAACCTGATTGGTCTCCCAGTGCTACCACAGCATAAGTGTTTAATAATATGGAACATAAGGCCTGCTAAACCCAGGGTTGTGAGTTCAATCCTTGAGGGGTCCATTTAGGAAACTGGGGTAAAAATATGTCTGGGGATTGGTCCTGCTTTGAGCAGGGGGTTGGACTAGATGACCTCCTGAGGTCCCTTCCAACCCTGATATTCTATGACTCTATTTGGAGGCTTGTCTTTGCATATGTGTTAGTGTAGTGCTCGCAATATATCCCAGACAGACTATACTGACACAATTGTCTTCCAACTTCTGATATACCCCAATATGTCATTACAAAATCAGATGCTGCTGTTTGAATTGTCATTTGAGTTAATGGATGGACATTTTGTGACACATAGTTAAATAAGTTGGATATCACTTATCACAGCACACTATTCTAAGGGCCCCATGATTGGAATTTCCTCCCAAACTTAAAGATGTCTTCCAAATGGCACCTGATCCAGAACTCCAAGGCCAAGTTGCCCATTCGCCCCTCCCCTACGCAAAGGAGCCTCACTTCAGTCTTCACAAATGTTTTCGATAGACCTGGCTCCCAACATTGCATTTTCAATTTTACTGATCCAAAAAAGAGGTAGTTTTCTGATGTGAACAGACAATAGATTCCAGTTCTATTTTTATCAGCTAACTACATTGGTATCTTGAAGCTAGGAAGTAATTACTTCATCAGTCTGCGTACAGTGTATGAGAAAATACAGTGCATTCCAATAAATATAGTATGAATCTCATCTCACTTTTCCTGTCTGGAGTTCAAGCACTTTTAAACTTCCTCATTTTAGGCTAAATGAAAATGTGCAAACGTAGTGATGGAAAATGAAAAAGAAAGAAATCAGAGCAGCATAGGTGACACAAACTGTGGCACATATCAGTAAAATTTTGAGATACCAGACTCTGTATTCACACTGTTCCTTACTCTCCAAATCCCCCTAACACACCCTCAGTGCTCCCTGTTATGTACACCTGCTGTTAAGCTACACAACTACAGGGGCTTTAACAACACACCTCTACATCAGAGGGCTTAAACCTCTACATTTAAAGCATATGAAGTTTCAGAAGAATAAAACTGTGGGATAGAAAGGTTTTTGATCATCACGCAGTTATGGTAATAGACCTGGGTGCTTTGCATCCTCCCAGTTGATGAAACAGAATGATAAATATTGTGGTCTATAAAAAGGATAAACTCAACTTGAAAGGAGTTTTTATCTATATAGAAAAGGATGGAGGCAATATTACATACCATATACAGACTGCTTACAACTGTGGAAACACTTCTTGGCATGTGCTGAAATTATAATACAAAAATATAATGTTTACAAAGGTGCTTTTTATGGGAGGTTGAATGCATTGGATAGAACCTGATTGCAATCAGCTATTCTCCAGAAAAGCTTGTATTGAAAAGTTATAACTGTACAAAGAACAACTACTACTCACGAAAATAGCTGGAAAATGAAATTCAGTGTAAGATCATTTAAAATAACATATCTTTGACCACAGGGTAATAACAAATAGAAAGATAGTGCAAAACATTGACTCAAAATATATTTGTAATTTCCTGTAGAAAATTATCTTCAGAATATCTGTACAATGTGCAGGTGAGGTAGGCGAACAAGAAATTAATAGAAACCAACGTAAACTAATGTACATGTTAATTATTTTCAAATGATAATGGCTTGCATAAATATAGCATGTTGTATCCACAAGGAGCTTCATGATTTTATAAACGATAGCCCTGATTCTCCTTTTACTTATACCACTCTAGTTTAATGGAGTTACTCCTGATTTGCATTGGAAAGTCAGGCCTATATATCTATGTATGAATATAGTTACAGTTATAACTACAGAAATTCATCCACCAGTAAAATGTAGCTATCTCTGGCATGAAATTTGCCAGTTGTTTAACACACAGCAACACTACATAAAACAGATCACAACATAAAGTATACAGTGGTTGCCATAAAAGTCTTTATATAATTTTTTATATTAAAATAGTTGTATGGCAGAAGTGAAATGATAAATCTGTTTGGTGTTGATTAATTGTATGGCTTGCAAATTTGTATTGTTCAACTATCTTAACTATATTGAGTGGCAGTTAAACTATGTATTATTTTGGTAGAATCTGTGGTGGTAGATGTTAATGTATATTGGAAACTGACCCTTTAGTAGGAAATGGGGTTTTACAGTCTAGTAATATGCTAGTATGAACTTTACATATATTTTTGCAATTTTTAGGGAATAAAGGTTTTGTGTAGCTTAACAGGGTAGAAGATGAACATAACAGGGAGCACTGAAGGTGTGTTAAGGGGATTTGTAGAGTAAGGGACAGCATGAATACAGAGTGTGGTGTATCAAAATTTTACTGATCTGTGCCGCAGTTTTTAAGGTTGAGTGGGCACTGTAAGACAAGCAGGGTGATGGACAAATGAAAGATTATTTTGCAGTAGGGAGGTTATTGACGTGACCTCCAATTCATTGAGATGGGGTGTTTGACCAGCAGAGTGGGGAGTGGCCAACCCTGGGTCCTATGGAGGCAAGGGTGGTCCCTTCTTTCCTCTTCTCCTTTCTCCATGTGTTGGGGGAAAGGGTAAAGAAGGGTTCACACTACACCTGCTGGCAGTGATTGGCCAGTTTGGGTGAGGCATGTTAAATTGATTGGCTTCTCTGCCCCTCCAAGGATATAAAAGTTCATCATAAGAACATCAAGAACGTAAGAATGGCCATACTGGTTCAGACCAATGGTCCATCTAGCCCAGTACCCTGTTTTTCACCAGTGGCCAGTGCTAGGTGTTTCAGGGGGAATGAACAGAACAGGATAATTTGAGTGATCCATTCCCCATCGTCCAGTCCCGGCTTCTGGCAGTGCAGCACTCTGTTTCTGAGCTGCTTTGGCCTGCCCATGCGAGTTAATTGTAGTTTTCTCACTGCATTGCCAGGTATGCTGGGCTGGATTTTTTGCGGATGATGGGGTCCGGAAGGGAGTTCTCTCTGGTCAAGATTGGCATAGTGTCTAGTAGGTTTTTGACATCCCCACAGCAGTCTGGAGTTTTGGTCATTAGGCAGGATATGAAAGGCGTGTTTGTTTAAAATGTATTACAGCTTGAAGTCAGTGGCTATTGCCAAGAGACACAGGCGCTGACTTTGATTTACCCGGGGAGTGCTCGACCCCTGCTTTGCCCCAGGCCCTGCCCCCACTCCACCCCTTTTCCCATGGCCCCATCCCTGCCCCGCCTCTTCCTGTCCCGTTCCGCTCCCTCCCATGAGTGTGCCCCGCCCTTGCCCCACCTCTTCCTCCTCCTCTTCCTCCTCCCCCCAGCGCCTCCTTCTAGTCGCTGAACAGCTGATCAGCAGTGGGTGGGAGGCGCTGGGGAGGAGGGGGACGAGCTGATTGATGAGGGCCCACTGGTGGGTGCTGAGCACCCACTATTTTTTTTTCCCCGTGGGTATTCCAGCCCTGGAGCACTCATGGAGTTGGCACCTATGCCAACAGACTTGGTAGAGTGGTCAGTTCCTAGGGTAAGTTTGAGTGCAGGTCCTAGGAGATCACTGTCACCATTCCTGGTGGTTTTAGAACAGAGGGTGGCTTAATTCTTACACAGACAGGGTGTGACAGACTGACAATTTCCTGCAATATCCTGAATGAACTTTATGGAATTAGGTTGAACTTTGTTGAATTAGGTTTAATATCTTCGGGGGTCCTTTGCAGTTGTGTATGTGTTATTGTGGAATTGTATGTATATATGCAGTCTCTAGAAGGTATTAGGAACTTCAAAGAACTTTTAGGAAGTGGGTTCCTAGTTAGCTGGGGGTAGAGGGGTATGCAAATGGCCCACTTCGAATCCACCCTTTGAAGCTATGCCCTGGGGAGGAAATCCCATTGTCTACTAATGACTTGCTCTAGAACAGGGGTTCTCAAACTGGGGGTCGGGACCCCTCACGGGGTCATGAGGTTATTACTTGGGGGGTTGCAAGCTGTCAGCCTCCACCCCAAACCCCGCTTTTCCTCCAGCATTTATAATGGTGTTTTTAATTTATAAGGGGGGGTCGCACTCAGAGGCTTGCTATGTGAAAGGGGTCAGCAATACAAAAGTTTGAGAACCACTGCTCTAGAAACTCCAGATCAGAGATCCCTTAACGGTATCAAGGATGGACTAAATAGTGGGCTTGTTCTGAGCTGAAGCTATGTTGAATTTATGACCACAAAGAAAACCCACTGAGTGGGGTGCTGAAGGACTGCTTCTGCCAGAGCCCATGTCAGAGCTGGGGTGATGTTTGGTAAGCTTATTAGCATGTGTTTAGGTTCTTTTATTAGTTTTTAATCTCTTCTCTGAAGAGCTTTTACCTTAAAAATAAATTAGGTTTGCATAGACAGTGCTGTGTGGCATCATGTAACTAGCAATTACTATTAATTGTCTCTGAGGAGAAAGCAAGCAGGTGTGCTTGGGCAGCCTGTCTCTGCTGGGAATAACACAGTGAAGGCAGGGAACTGCAGCCTGGAAATATCTCAGTCAGAAGGGAGAGAGATGCAGGGTTACCACACAAAAAAGGGGGGAGCTGGAAGCCTGAGTGGGGCCCTTGCTGGGCTACTCAGGGGAAGTACAGGCACAGGTGCCCTGAACTATGACACAGAGCACACATTGTCAGCCTCTGCATCCTCTGCATGAGGGGGAAGGGCATTGGAGATAATGTGTAAGGCTAAGATTTTTGTCACGCATATTTTTAGTAAAAATCACAGACAGGTCACGGGCAATAAAGAAAAATTCACAGAAGCCCATGACAGAACGCAGGGTCATGTGCCACCCCCACCCCAGATTTGCTGCTTGGCTTGTTCCGAGCATGCTCACATGGACTCAGCATGGCCAATAACATCTGCTGAAGTCGCTGCCCTCATTCTACCTCCCCCCACACTATCGGCAGGTACGGGTTGTCTCTGTTTGCCTGTCCCCTTAACCAAGCTGTTTAACTCACATACTTGGTCACACACTGGACTCAGTTAATTGTGTGATAGTTTGCTGAATTCCAAGGATTCTAGTAAAAAGAACAGGAGTACTTGTGGCACCTTAGAGACTAACAAATTTATTTGAGCATAAGCTTTCGTGGGCTACAGTCCACTTCTTCGGATGCATAGAATGGAACATACAGTAAGAAGATATTTATACATACAGAGAACATGAGAAGGTGGAAGTAGCCATACCAACTGTAAGAGGCTAATTAATTAAGAGAAACTATTAACAGCAGGGGAGAGAAACTTTTGAAGTGATCATCCAAATGGCCCATTTCGGACAGTTGACACGAAAGTGTGAGGCTACTTCAACATGGGGAAATAGATTCAATTAGTGTAATGACCGAGCCATTCCCAGTCTCTGTTCAAACCTAAGTTAATGGTATCTAGCTTGCATATTAATTCAAGTTCAGCAGCCTCTCGTTGGATTCTAGTGAAATGATAACATCCCCTGCTTGGAGGGTTTACAAACTATATTTAAACATACAAAACTTGAGCTAATGGTCCTGGCATACCATTGCCTGAGCCTTGAACTTTTGAGATTCCATATCAGTCAAGTCAATCTGTCCACAAGATAAATAATTTTCATTTAAGGTTGGTTTGACACCACCACCTTTTCAAGTGACAAGACAAGACAAGACACAACCCTGCCTTACAGTCTACATAAAAGACAAGACACAATGGGTGAGAGCAACAAACAGTAGGTGGTGGAAAAAGTATGAGAGAACCATAATAAAGTGACCCATTTGTTCAAGTTGGTTGTTCACACACAGCTTGCTGTGTTATACCTGCTATAGCTAATGAGTCGTGTGAGCTTGGCCAATTGCATCCTAAGGATTTCTAGAGCTGACAAAGAACAGTGGTTCTTCATTTGGTTTACAGTTTCTAATGGGCTTTTTGCACATCACTGTCTGCCACCGTACTTGGAAGAAACCCAAAATACTCTTGGATCTAAATGAGCTACATGTTATTGTCAATGTGAAAATAATATTTTACCTTTTGAAATTAGGATTAGAGAACACCACTCATGAATATTCAGTTCTTTTCACATCCCTGTCCTGCTCACGGATCACGCATGTGGAACATTAACAGCATACTGGGTACTGAATTAAATTCAGTCTTTATAGTTTGCAATTCTACTCACTTTGGAGGTCACTGAGAGTGGCAAGCCTGCCTTTTAGCTTTTAAAATCACTGTAAACACGTCTCCAGCCACTGCTTCCAGCCAACACTGAGAATGGTGTTAAACTATTGCTAGGAATGAAGCCTAATATACAGCAAATTAATTTACTGTGGAAAAAACCTCCATGAATCATTTGAACCTGACATGCCAGCTTAATGCTGAATAGGAAACAGCAGTATAAACTCCCTTGTTGCTGCAACCCTTTGATCAGCAAGAGAGGAGAAGAATAGCAAGTTGTTTGGTCATTTGTCTCTTGGGTTCTTCTCTTGCTTCCAATCCCCTGACTCCCCCTTACTGTTCTTCACCTTCCCTTGCTACTCTAGCTTTTTACTTCCTGATGCAACACTATTGCTGTTATTCTCCCATATCTGCCATCCCCTCACTATTGATCTCTGGAAAAAAAATTTAGGAGGTTTTTATTTAACCTAACTTGATTACTCTGTGGAACTCACTGCCCCAAGATATAATGGAGCAAAGAGGTTAGTAAGATTTTTAGAAAATGATGAGATGATTTAACAGAGGATAATAGTCACCTACAGTGATGTTAATTAGAATAAAGTATATGGTATATTGTACCTCATGTTTCAGGACATAAGCCAACCACTAACAACTTGGCATATGGAAGAAACTTCCAAACTGGGATGGTATTGCATAATCGTCCACTATAAGGGACTAGCAGTTTCATCATGTTGGAGGAGGTGGATTATTGGTCTCCCTATGAATACTAAACAGAAAACAGCAGGGATGAAGGGATTAGTGAGGTACATTGAATTTCAGAAAATAAGCTCCCAAAAGTCAGCAAATGCAGAATAAAAGTCAATTTTTCAACCTTGGCGCAGATTCTGCTATGGAACAGAGGTGTTTGTATCTCTAAGTTACCATTGCATCCCCTGTATCGTGAAGCCATCTGGTGTAAAGTAAAGCAGTCTAGGGAACTGAGATGTCATTCTGACAGCAGGGATTTGCTGTGGCTGCTCCTCATGTAGCTGCCCAGGCCCCCATGGGCAGGGGAAGGTGATGTGGGAGGAGGAGGCGGCAGTGGCATACAAACCTCCTGTACCACCTGAAGAAACCTTTAATGGCCAGTTAACCCAGCTTTAGGGCTGGTTTGTGCAACCAACATACAGGAAGGCCTGGCCCTTTAACTCTGTATTTGATGACTTTTGAGTAGATATGGGTCCAGGAAGCAAAATTCAGTTGCAGTATTCCCCACAGATGGGTATATTTAGCCTGAGAGTTTTGGCACACAAACTCTGTTAACAATTAACATAATTATACGAATAAAAACACAAGAGAGGTATTTTGGTGACCTCTAGCCTTGCAAGACATTTAATAAATAAATAAATAAAGTATAATTGATGTTTGCAGTGTTGTTGTAGCTGTGTTGGTCCCAGGATATGAGAGAGACAACATGGGTGAGGTAATATCTTTTATTGGACTGACTTCTGTTGGTGAAAGAGACAAGCTCTTCTCCCTTTATCACATTGTATTCCATACAGTTAAGCAGTAAAATAGGATAAACAGGCAAGTGTTAAGTGATAATCAAACTTCTTAGTGTAGGTGTTACGATACAAGTGATGCAGCTCCAGGTCTCCTATCTTTCAGTAGCTAGACAGTAATTGTCTGATGATAATCATGTTAACTATACTCCCTGGAGTTACTTTACTGCTGTTAAGAAATATCTCCGGATCCCTTACATGGCTATGATGAAAACCCCCCATATTCAATTATTCTACTGAAGGTTGAATGATTATGATGCATGTTCCTTGGCACAATGATTTACCCAAATAGAACATTAGAAGTTTTCTTCTGCTAGGGGAGATAATATTTTAAAGTAGAAATAATTAAAACCACTGTGGAAGCTTCATTCATTGCTGAACATGGGGGCCTGCTCTTTGGTAGGACAAGAATTTTATTGCCTGTACACTACCTATCTGCCCAGCAAGAAGGAATGCTAAAGTAACTGATTATATTAACAGATTATTTTTGAAAAATGTAGCTTGCAAAGCGAAATCAGTTTGAGTTTGGCATGAAAAGTGAACGGAGATTACTTCCTGCTATTTGTCTTGGTGAGTCTGTTATTCTCTTATGAGCAATGATGGTACCTGATACAGCCATATGCATTGTGCAACTCTCATACACAACCCAAAAGGCACTCATACTGAATTATGTTGGGTGGTACTATTGTAGGAGGTTATTTTAAGATGTACATAGTAGCAGCTCTGCTAGTGCGACAGACAGTTTGGAATACCAGCTTGAACAAGCAGGAAAGGAACCTAAAACATAAAGGATTCCATTGGCTCAGATGCAGCAGCTGGTGGATTTAGATTAGGTTTTTGCAATAGTTGTCACAATGGGTAATCAGTTCGTGGAGAAACTCCAAAGTCTGGATTCAGTTTGGTTTCTTACCCAAAATTATCTGAACCCCTTTGAGTTTTGAAGGTGGTTGGAAAATGCATTGACCCTGGATTTCTAGGGTTTCTTTGGTTTGCTAGTGCTGGAAATAAAAACTTTTTGACAGACTGGGACTGTTGTCTAATGATTCAAACACAGATCGTGCTGTGTGACATTAGGCAATCACTTAGGGTGAAATTCTGGCCCCATTGAAGTCAATGAACTTCCATTGACTTCAATAGGGTCAGGGTTTCCCCCTTATCCTCTCTCTTTCAGTTCAGCCATCTGTCAAATAAGGCTGATAAGTTACCCACCTCAGAGGTGTTATGAGACTGACTTACTCAATGTTTGTAAATGTCTTTGAGAGCCTTGGACGGAAGTGTTAGTTTGTTTGTTAGGCTTTCCTCTTCTACTCCTGGCCAGAAGTGAGAAATACAAAGGTTCACAAAGTTAACCTTTCTTTGAATGTCAAGAATTATTTGGTTTGAACTTTGAACGTGAAATGACAAGAAGCACTATTGCCCTTGTATTAACAACATGATGTGTCCCATTCTGAACAATTAAACATACTGGGCCAAATTCTCTTCTCCCATATGTTGCTGTGTCAGTAAATTCATTGGTTTCTGTGGAGTTTCTCCAGAGTTATGTCAGTGTAAGAGAGGACAAAGTTTGGTGCACTATTTTTAATCACACATTGGCTTCAATGAGAGCTCAAAATAACCTGAAGGATTAACATGCATAGACATTTGTCTTTGTCGCTACGGGGGAGAATGATGATATAAAATGTTGCCACTTTTGCAGATTGCAAAAAGGGTATTAAAAAGTTATTTACTTGTATGAGAAACCTAGATGTTCCTCGTTATAAGAAGTCACAGAAGGGTTGGTGGTTAGTTTTTTTTTCTCTTATAAAATATTAACACATGACTGACTTTTTTGAAATAATAGCATTACATTTTAAAATACATTAACTCAAAGACTTTGTAAAATTAACATTGATCTTTCTTACAGCAAACGCAGAAAAGGTTTTTAGGATAGAGCAACCAAGGAGACTTGCTTTTAAAGTAACTTCTGAGATCTCTCTCTCTCTCTCTCTAAAAACCATTTATACAGAAAGATGCAAATTATTTTAAATAGATCTCAGGACTGCACAGCTATTTTGAACATGTAACTACAATTTGAAAAATGTGAGCATGCCATTTAATCCATTTGCAACAGCAGATTGGTATTTCTCATTTTGTTTTTGTTTTTTCTAAAAAAAGATCTAATCAATCAAAGGCCAGTGAACCTAGAGGTCTGTTCAAGGATCCATGTCTCCCTGCTGGCTGTGTAACATTGGGAAGATGAGGGACATTCTAATGGTATACATCAACCATAACAGCCTTCAGTTTCTTCTGTGAACTCTTTGTTTCCTGCACTAATACGCTGAGTCTCTCAACATAATGAATGAGCTAAGGGACTTGCAGGAGTTTCAATACCATTTGTTTTTTATCCTAAAGGAAAATATGAACCCTTTTGTCAGATAGAACGATGCATAAAAATAAGGGCTTTCCTTAATACAAAAGTTGAAGGTGACCTATGCTAGTAATTGATACAAAATCATTTTTTGGAAGCTGAAAAAATGTATCCCTGGGTATTTATTTGTTCTACCTTGCATTTCACTGTTGTGTCTTAGGTACTGTACACTATTTCTCAGATGGAAGATTGAAACAGGAGTAGATACTGTAACATATTAATGAACTGGCTTAGTAGCTATTAAACATTTTTACATTTTTTCCCATTGGATAACTACCCTGAACTGTGCAAGAGAGTTGTTTATAGGAAGTATTGTACACATCCCACAAATTGCATGTGATTTGTGCATGCACAGATGCTCTGAAAGTGTATCTCAAGATGTCTTGGCTAACTACTCAGGACCAGGTTGTGATATCATTTCTCACAATGAATGTGTATTTATGAATATGTATCGAATGAATTCCATATGTAACTCCATTGACTTTAGCGGGACTGCTTGTGGTATAAGATAGTACCAGCATGAATATCACAGTCCTGCCTTCAGTTTGCTTACAATGGGGTATACAAACCCCACAGTGGGCAACACAGGGTTAATGAGCTGTTGTGGGCTCAGTTGGCCCTGCCCTGCCACACCTGTGACAGATGTCAGACTTGGAGGAAGGAGCTTAAAGCACAGCACTGCTGGTGGCAGACCAGAAAGGAGAGCAAACCTCTTTTCTGCTCATGGAGAGAAGGCAGGCTGAAGGCAAGAACTCCTCAGGCAACCACTGCCTGAAGGAAGGGAGGGCCTGATGCTGATCCACCTTTGACGGGACTATGTTAGCCTGTGAGCCTAGCTGGCTTAACAGAAGCCCTCTGAAGGAAGAGAGCTTTACCACACCTGTGGGACAATCTATTTGAATTCATTTATTTTTGTATTCGTTGATACTTCGGAAAGGGCTGAGTCTCTTACGACTGGACTGGTGTTGCGGAACACCCATACATCGCAGAGCAGAGACTGACAGACAGGGCCTAGATGGTGCCTTGTGGGAGGAACTCAATGAGAATATCCAGTAAGTTTTTTGTATAACCCTTTATTGCAATGTTATATGATTTCAGCAAGGAAGGCATGCCATTTATTTGTTCTGGACTTCTGTTTTCTTGATTTGAATAAAGTAGTTTTCACGATTATTAGATTTGTTTGACGTCTACTAAAAAAAAGTATGGACAATCTATGTCCTTCTTTGAAATTTAAGGAACACTGCGCATAAAATGAGAAGTTTCCAGGCAAAGGAAAATTATTGCTTTATATTGAAATTACTGTGATTTTTCAATAACTTAAAGGGGACATTGCAAAGTGAGGTTAAAGTAGGTAAACTGTAAGTGAAACTAAGATGATGAAGAACAACAATAACTTTTATTTAATATTACTTTTAGCATTAACGGAACTTTTGTAAAATCATATGCCTGCAGCTGATGCTGAATGAAAGATTTTTTGTTCGTTCAGAGGTGGAATGTATACTCCATATACATACTACCCTGAACATATCGCAGCACAGACACTTATGTATGGGAGAGGTACCAAAGACCAGAGAGGTTCTGAAAGACTGAGGGAAAAACAAACCTAGTACTGTTTTTTTTCGAAAAAGGAAAGAGCCTGGCAGTTACCATCCTATACTTTCTAGCACTAGTAAATTAATAAAGTAACTACTAAGGGAAAAAGAGAAGCTTGAGCAAAAGGTACCATGAATTAATAAAATACATTTGGAAGGGATTTTTTTAAATTGAAGTACAAATTTAGTGGGGAACGTCGTAAATATGCTTGATTATAAGCATTTGATATTGCATGTCACAAAATATGACTCTAACATTAGCTTATATTGAATTGGATAGGAACATATGTGAACTGAATGTATGCTAAATGCAGTGACCAAAGGATGGTGATATATGGTGGAAACATCTAATGGAGTATCTCAGGAGCGGGTGACAAGGGCTATCATATATCATATTTTCAGCGATGACCTGGAGGAGGGTGTAAACAATGTGTTAACAAGATTCACAAAGAATACTAAATGGAAGGACTTGCAAATATCGGTAGTTCTTCGAGTGATAGTTCCTACGTGTATTCCACACATGGGTGTGCATGTGCGCCATGCGCCTGAGTCTGGAAGTGTTTCTTAGCAAGTCTGTTGACCCACACCTGCATAGCGCATCTCCTCATGCTCCCAGCTGAGGGCATAAGAGTAGTGCAGGTCAATGCCTCCCCAGCTTTTTTTAGTGTAAGTTATCTTAGTTAGTATAGTGAGTGTAGTTCTCCTTCTTTCCCTGGTCATGGACTGTATTTCCTCCCCCATCCCCCCCAGGCACTGTGGCCTGGATTCCAGGTTTCAAAAGCTGTTTCCTGCTTGTGCTACTTCTCTGTGAGTGATGAGCACACGAGGCACACGTCACAGCTCACGGCACCATTAGCAAATCCTTCCTGTCCCAGACCTGGGAAGCTTGCGATCTTCACCTTCATAAATACCAGATGGAGGAAGTGATGAGACCCAGGCTGCTCTGAGTCGGTCTGGCTTTGGAACTGGTGCATCAAGAACCACATGATACTTCAAGCCGCCTACCTACCGGGCACCCAGAATTCCCTGGCCAACATGCTCAGCAGGACTCCGAACTTCAATCACGAGTGGGAGCAACATGACGCCACGCTTCTGTACCTCTTCAGCAAGTGGGGCACCCCCTGATGGGACCTCTTTGCTACTCACAAGGACAGAAAGTCCCCTTCTATTGCTTGAGAGGAGCACTGAGAGATGGCTCTCAAGATGATGAGATAGGTGAGCTCCACTGTCTTTTCCCCCCATTCCTCTCCTGCCGCAGGTGCTATGCAAGATTTACCGGGACAGAGCCACTGTCATACTCATGGCCCCATCAATTCTGGTTCACAAACCTCTTCAGACTCTCCACCCGCATATCACGCCACTGCTGCATACTCCCGAATCTGCTCACAAAAGATAGGGGGAGGTTTCATCATCACAATCTGGGCCCTCTTCACCTCTCAGCCTGGTATTTGGATGGGTGTCGAGGGTAGACCATGCATGCTCTACTCCAGCTCAACAAATCCTTACCCAAAGCAGGAGAGAATCCACCAGAGCCGGCTACCGAGCTAAATGGAGAGGCTTCACAGCGTGGGCCCACTGCCATTGCCATTCACTGAGCATGGTGTCTCTTCCAGTCATCCTCGACTACTTCCTCACTCTCAAGAAGTCAGTTTTGGCCCTCAATTCTATTCAAGTGCACCTGGCAGCACTCCGTGCCTTTCTCCCTCTCATGGATGGTGCATTGGTGTTTATGTATCCCACCACCATCCGCTTCATGAAAGGTTTACTCAACACCTTTCACCAGCACTGAAGCCTATGCCACCATTGCATCTTAATCTCGTTCTCTCTGCTCTCATGAAGCCACCCTTTGAGTTGGTAACAACATGCTCCTTTTCCCACCTCTCAATGAAAATGACTTTCTTAGTAGCCATTACCTTGGCCAGATGAGTCAGTGAACTCACGGCCATGAGGGCAGACGCTCCCTACACAATATTCCTCAAGGACAAGGTGTCCTTATGGCTGCACCCTAAATTCCTTCCAAAAGTGGTGTCTGAGTCCCACCTAACTGAGTGCATCTGCCTGATGGTTCTCCACCCCATACCACACACCTCCCCTAATGACAGAGCCTTGCACTCCCTTAACATATGCCAGGCACTGGCATTCTACGTCCACAGACTTGACCCTTTTGCACATCACCAAAGCTATTTGTGGCCATTGCCAAACGGTCCAAGGGTCAAGCCCTCTCGTCCCCAACAGATCTCTAAGAGGGTCTCAGGTGCATCTGCAAATGCTACAACCAATCCAACCCACGCCCATCTGTTAGAATCATGGCGCACTCTACACGAGCGCAAGCCACCACATCGGTCTCACTAGTGGATGTGGCCTGGCGAGACATCTGTCGTGCAGCAACTTAGCGCTCCATCCACACATTCACGTCACACTATGTCATTGCCCAAGCAACAGCTACAGATGCCGCCATGGGCCAGACTGTACTGCAGACCCCACTTCTATTGGCATCCTCACACTCACCTCCATGCTGATCTCTGCTTGCAAGTCACTGATATGTGGAATACACATAAGAACCATCACTCAAAGAGGAGGAGGAAGTAACTTACCTGTAACTGGAGGTTCTTCAAGATGTGTGGTCCCTATCTGTATTCCACTATTCACCCTCCATCCCCTCTGCTTTGGACTAGATTCCATTACGGTAAGAGGGAGACTGGAGGGCGTTGACCCACACTACCTCTTATGCCCTCAGCTAGGAGCACAAGGGAACCCACATGCAGGTCAACAGACACTACTAAGAAATCCTTCCAGACTCAGGCACATGGCACGCCTGCACACTGCACATCTCGAAGAACCTCCTCTTATGTAAGAGATTAATAGAAAGACCTAGACCTATTAGAAACATGGGCAAAAATCCTAAATGAGATTCTGCTGTAAAATTACTGGCTAATAGTTCTAGGGAAAAACAATAGAAAATATAGAGCACCAAAGGGAAGGAGAAACCCGGAAAGCCGTAATCCTGAAAGAGAACTATGGTGGGCTGTGACAATTGACAGAAAACTAGACATGCTTTTAATGTGAAATGGTAGCAGAAAAGGACAAGCAGTTTTGAGCTGCTATGCAGTTGAATAACAGTGCAGGGAAATAATCATTCTCTAGTCAGCACTGGAGCATCCACTCCTGGAATACAGTGTTTAGTTCTAGGAAGTTCTGCTCCCATTAGAAGCCCACTTTGGGGTAGACTGAGCATTTAGGCATAGCCTTGTGTTAGGGGAGGGCACATCAGGAAGGAATTCTGATGTATTCAGTCACAATTCTCCAATTGCTCCCTTGCTCCTTCTTCAGTTCTTTGGGAGAATAAGGGTTTGTCTATATGAACACTTAGTTCCCTGCAAGCGAGGGTGTAAATCTACCCCAGACTCGCCTGTCACGCATTAACAGTCCATGTGGATCTTTCAGCCACGCACTGTAAGTTCCCTAGTGCGCTTTGATCTATGCTGTTTTGCAATGGGAGTAGATCAAAGCACACTAGAGAACTTTTAGTGCACAGCAGCAGGGGCTACACAGACACTTAGTGTGCTGCAGGCTAGAGTGGGGTAGATTTACACCCCAGCTTGCTGCAAACTGAGTGTTCGTATAGACAAGCCCTAAATTACTTCACTGCTTTTAGGAGTACAGCTTACTCGCCTTCCCCTATAAACGGCCAGTTCTGGGGAGAGGGTGTGAGCCATGATCCAGAACTGCAGTCCGAGCAGCCTGAACAGGAAGGATGAGGAGAGTCCTTCCTCTCCTTACTAAGCTGCAGGGCATTTTACCCATTTGCTATTAACTTGAATAAAAGCAGGATCAAGGCCTATATTCCACAAAGCTATTAACAAACTAATGAACAGCAGCAAAAGTGATCAGGGAACTGCAGGATTTGACTTATCAGGAATAACTAAGAGTTAAATGCATACAGAATGGTGTAACTACTAAGGGAAGTGGTGGGGATATGATGGTTATCTACAAATATCTGACGAGTGTAAACAATGCAGAGAATTAGTGAGATTGGTACTAGGAATAATGGGATATAATTAAGTAAGGGAAAAATTAGGCTGACTTCTATGAAATCCAGCAAGATATCCCTATGCTTGTCATGTAGTGATGTGATGTCCCTATAGTGTGATATAAGATTACTGAGAGATACAAAGTGCATAAAATTATGTAACCTGGGCAGTGAGGTGAAGTTGTTGTGTATTGGGTTATGAGACTATCTGTCTGAATGTATTGTTCTGGCTTAACGTGTGTGTGTGTGAGAAGAACAAACATGAAGGCAATTCCATGACAGTAGCATACTTCTAGACCCCAGCCTGAAGTGACACAGCTGTTCTGCCTATGCTGGGACCTAAGAAACCAAAGGGCTATAAACAGTTCAAAAGGGTCTTAAGAAAAGTGGGCAGGGGAGGTTGATCAAAAGGACCAAGCAGCTTTTAAGTGAGACTCTCCCTGAAATGAGGGGTGAAATAGTTTGTGAGTTAAGGGAATGGACTCTGCCAGGAGGGTCTATAGGAAGCTTAGACCTGCCAGGTCCCCATGTGGTTAGATACCTGGTAGGCTAGACATGCCTATGGTCTGTTTTATTGTTTTAAAACCTGATTTTTCGTAAATGTTTTTGTTCTAATTAAATACTTTGCTCTAAAAAGGCTGTTTGGCCACTGTTTACCACTGTCATTGCTTCTGGAAGGAAGAGACTTGCAGGTGCTAGACGTAAGTTAGAGATTCTGAGAGTGGGAGAATTGCATGATTCCATCCTGAGAGAAGTGAGTCCTGAAGGGGATGCATTCGAAGAGACCAGGAGGGGTCAGACGTGCCCTTAGTTCAGTGACAGTGGAAGACTTTTCACACAGGGCACTGTAGAAAATTTATTTTATGGAGCAAAATTGCTTTGACAAGGAGATGGACTAGATGATTTAATAGGTCTTTCATACCTTTCTAGTTTACTCGATTTTATGATTCATTGTAATATAGTGCCAAAATAGCTAATGCTATATTTATTTTTAAGGTATAAAGAACAGAGTGAAAAAACACAAATTTTAAATCTAATTGTCAAGTGAAAATTGACAATTTATATTGGCAGTGATGATTTCTGTGCTTACAGGAATGAAAGTTGTTCTGGCTTTAAATCCATATCCTGCTAGAACAATATTTGGTCAGATAGCATCAATCTCATCTAGGTTAAAAAACTACTTTTGCCTTTCTTACAAGAAAAAGTATTATTGCAAGCTTGAAGTATGGAAGAAAATGTTATTGCCTCCAAGGGGGCATGCCATCTTAATAAGTCTTATCTTCAAGACAAGAAAAAATGTACTTTCCAAATCCTGCTTGCATTATAAACTACCACTTACAAAACCTTTGTTCTAAAGTGCTGGCAATCTTACCTAGGGCAGACATTTTAGTGTATTTAAAAGGTCTCCATGGATACTAGTAAATCTAAGGTGAATCCTAAAGCCCGATGGATATAATAAAATCTAAAGTTTTTGTTTTTCTAAGTTTTTGCTAGGCTTTTCTCCTGGGCATTAAAATGTAACTTTGATTCTTCTTCAAGAGATGTCCATGTGGGTGCTCCACTTCAGATCTAGGTGCATCCCAGCGCCTTCGATCGGAGATTTCTACAGCAGTACCCCTTCGGGCCGCACAGGTGCTGTGCCTGCCTCTCGAGCTGTTAGTGTTTGAATAGCGTGTGCACGGCCCAGGCTCCTCAGCTCCTTCTCTACCGTCCCCGGCTAGAGACGGAGTTCGGCCATGCTCTTTGAGATTAGCTAGTTAGTTTGTTTCTCAGTTTAGTTAGATAGTTTCAGTCGTTAGAGTTACTACTTAGATAAGTTACATTAACTGTTACATTTATTACTTCAAAAAAACACCTCCGCGGTTTCGGACATGCCTGGCTCCTCAGGCTTCAAGAGATGCGCCTCTTGTAAGGATGCCATCCCCACCTCGGATGGGCACTCACAGTGTGTATGCTATTTGGGGGAGTCTCATGTACCCCAAAAATGCATCCACTGCAACAAATTGAAAGCACGGACCTGCAAGGACAGGGAGCTCAGGCTTAAAATGCTGCTCCTGGAAAACTCCCTCAGATGTGCATCTGACCCTGGCCAGCAAACCTCTGTGACATCCTCCAGAGGCAAAACAAAAGCAAAAAAATGGCCAGCTTCCTCTCCCCTCAGGAGCCGTACCTTGGGGAAGAAGTTAAAACCGACTCTCCTGTCTCCGGTAACTGCTGCTCCACGGCTCACCACCTTCCACACGGCAGGCACCTCAGGCACTGACCGTGCATCGGCTGCCCCACTACACAGTGCCGAGGCTCAGGGCTTCCAGTTGCCCGCCTCTTTCAGCTCTCCTTCGGCCACCTCTGTCAGTATGGTGCTGAGAGCTGCTACGGTGCTGACAGTACAAGTGGCCGCTGCGGCGCTGTCCTTTGATCTTGTGGCGCCGCTTTTGCAGCTGCCGCTCTCAGCACTGAGCCTCCTGATGTCTCCAGCCTCCCTTGCAGTGCCTACCTCAGGGGCTCCTACTCCGCAGAGCCAGCTTGCGCCCCTGGGACACCCTTCGGTGTGCCAGCAGACTCTGCCTCCACCTGCTACACCGGCACCGACTCCTGGTGAGTCAGCTCCACCGCAGTTTTTACATCCCCGCATAGCTCTTCAAACCGCCCTCAATGCTGCGGACACAGCGGCCAGATCCACAGCCATGGCCGTCGTCATGCGGCGGGCCTCATGGCTTGCTTCTTCCTCCTTTCCGAAGGAGATACAGAATACGGTTGAAGATCTCCTTTTGGATGGAGACAAGCTCTTCGCCTCTACAACCAATGAGGTCCTTCACTCCACGAAGGACTCCTGTGCCACACTCCGATCCTTAGGCATCCAAACACCTGCCTCAAAGAAGAGACAATATAGATATCAGCCATACCAATGGCCGCGTTACCATACCTTTGTGCAACATCCACCTTTCAGACACTATGATACGCAACAAAAACAATGACACAGGCCCAGGAACCAACGATGTCGCCCTCCGCAAACAACAGCAACCCATCCTCCCAACCCGAATAAACAAATTTGAAGTCTTGGTCGAGGTTATAGAAAACCTCACACACCCCCCAGTGCCAACTCCTACCAACCATTTTTTTGGACACTGTTTGCGTCTATTCCTGGCCAACTGGAAAACCATCACTACGGACAGATGGGTCCTGGAAATTATCAGATTGGATTATGCCATCCCCTTCCTCTCCTTACCTTCCACCCACCCTCCCACGCCGTCCCTCTTCAGGGACCCCTCTCACGAACAATTGCTCTGTCAGGAGGTACAACATCTCATACATCTCGGAGTAATAGAGGAGGTACCCCTCAACACAGAGGGAAAGAGTTTTACTCCCACTACTTCTTGACGGAAAAGAAAAAGGGCGGTTGGCGCCCTATGCTCGATCTTCAACATTTGAACAAGTTCGTCAAGAAACAGAAATTCTGGATGGTTACTCTCCTAATGATGATTCCGATGCTGGAGCAAGATTGGTTTTCACCTGGAGTAGAGCACCCACAGGGACCTCTCTCTCTCTCTCTCTCTCTCTCTCTCTCTCTCTCTCTCTGAGGNTTCTGTGAACCAACCCGTCACAGGCGCCCTATGCTCGATCTTCAACATTTGAACAAGTTCGTCAAGAAACAGAAATTCTGGATGGTTACTCTCCTAATGATGATTCCGATGCTGGAGCAAGATTGGTTTTCACCTGGAGTGGAGCACCCACAGGGACATCTCTCTCTCTCTCTCTCTCTCTCTGAGGAGGTTACTCACCCTATGCAGTAACTGACGTTCTTCGAGATGAGTGTCCCTGTGGGTGCTCCACTACCCTCTCTCCTCCCCTCTACTTCGGAATTTGTAATGCACTCCGTTGTAGAGAAGGAACTGAGGAGCCTGAGCTGTGCACGCACTATTCAAACACTGACCGCTCGAGAGGCAGGCACAGCGCGTGCGCAGCCCATAGGGGTACTGCTGTAGAAATCTCCGATCGAAGGCGCTGGGACGCACCTTGACCTGAAGTGGAGCACCCACAGGGACACTCATCTCAAAGAACGTCAGTTACTGCACAGGGTGAGTAACCTCCTCTTTTGCTAGTCTAACTTAGGTGTATACTTGGCAGACATTCTTAAGAGAAAAATAGTTGAAATAATAAATGCATTCTTCTAAGAGAAGTAGTTGAAGATATAACACTAGAACTATTAAAATGAGTAGAAAATTGAAGTGAATTAACAACATAACCAAAAGGTCCATTTGGGTCACAAGGCAGAAAGGCCATCTGGCTTTCCTAATGATAATGTGAACAGCTGGCACCACCTTATTATATATTGATAAAGTCTGGTGACTGCTGGATCACTGTAACGGAAAGAGAAACCACCCTTTCTACTGATGAGAAGCTGAATAACAGGTAGTAATTAATACAATAGAATAAGAACATGGCTAGGCACAGAACGTTTCCAGTAAGTATAAACATGCTTCCCCCACAACACAATATCCTACTATCAAACGCTGTAAAGCACAGTGAGTGTGAGGGAAGAAACCTTTAGCTACAGCATGTTTCTCAAGTCCATGACTGGCTACTACAAAATGCTGGGTGTGGAGGGAATGGAGCCCTCTCATGCCCTCTAATGCAAACTTTAAAGCCTTGTCTTCACTAGGGGAAAAAAAGGTGTGTTCTTGAGTTATATGTAATATAGTTGTAGCCATGTCAGTCCCAGGATATTAGAGAGAAAACTTCTGTGTGAGTTCATTTAAGAGCATAGTGACTGTCTGATTTCACCCACTAACTGGTGTTGGGACATTTAGTGCACTGGATGAGGTGTACCATGTGATAGGAATGTGTAGGATGCCATCTCCGCCTCAAAGAATTCTTTCACAACAAGAATGACACCACTCATAATTACCATGTTCCCACTGATATTCCTAAAAAAAAAAGAATAATCTGATTGGACTCCACAGTGTGGACCGAACCACACTCTTGATCATTACACTGATTTGCTTCAGGAAAAAAATTGACCGCGAAATCCTTAACAAACATCACATTCGCTATAATCTCTCCACTGCCAAGAGGACATCCATACAGTCCCTGAAATCTAACCACCAGATAGTGATCAAACCAGCAGACAGAGGGGATGCCACTGTAGTCCTTAACCACGATGACTACGTTACTAAGGCCAACTGACAACACTCTGGCACCACCTACAATAAAGAACTCAAAGAAGACTTCACACAGGAATTTAAGGATATCCTCAAATCCTAACCCAAACAACCGAGTTTATAAACTTATTCCCCACAAACCCACCCAGAAACTTTCTACATTCTTTCCAAAATACACAAACAAGGGAACCCAGACAGACTGATCATATCTGGCCATGGTCAGGACTCATAGAAACCATCCTCAAACCACTCACTACACAAAGTGTCAGCTTCCTCCAGGACACTACTGACTTTCTGTCCAAACTCCGCAATATTTACATCTTCCCTCAGAACACCATCCTCTCTAATATGGATGTCACTTTCCAATACATAAACATCCCTCACAATGACAGCATAGCTGCCTGCCTCACATTTCTAGGCAATGGACAACCCTCAGATGTCCACCCCAAACACATTGCCAAACTCATTCATTTCATCCTCACCCATAACAATTTTACATTCAACAACAAACACTTTGTCCAAACCATAAGAACAGCCATGGGTACTAGGATGCTCCCCAATATGCCAACCTCTTCATGGGTCACAACACCTTCAAAAGATGAGCCTGAGAAGTTAAATTGCTATTTCTGCTAGACATTAAAAATCATGGACTCTAGAGACAATGGTTTCATGGCTAACTTCTGTGAAAAGAACACATAGCTTATCACTAAGATTTTACCTTGAGTCACCTAACTAGAGTCAAGAATACATCCTTTTTTCCTAGCCATGACAAGGCCTGAGGGTGTTTTCTTGCATGAATTAGGATCCCACAAGCGGTAATGCTGATCCATCAATATTAACTACACTAGGAATTTCCCTGGAGTTCCACTAGAGATGATGCATGTAGATCTGCTATTTGAAAAGATGACCCTTCCCACCCATCACAACCCTCCAAAACCTGTGGAATCCAGGCTGTATCAGCTGGAGGGAGAGGGGGCTTAATGGTTTAGAGAAAAGAATGGTGCCACGGAGCTCCCCTTTCTCCCGTACCAGCCATTCTCTTGGCTGGTACTTGAGTGCCTTGCAGCCCCCTGGAGCACAGGCTATAATAATGGCTCTAAAGGTGTGATCTCAGGCAAACCTCACCCTGCCCCCAACCACCATTAATGCAAGATTAATTAGATTTTTAAACCTACATCAGGAAAGTAAGACCAAAAAATTGCCAATTCTATTTTGTTTGGAAATTTAATATATGAAACACCGCTTACAACTGTATATGGTAATGCAGCAGCATCTGTCCTGATGGTGTGAAAAATGTTTGTAATGAGTTAACTGTTTCTCTGAGTGATCAATAGGCAGAGAAAATCAATGCAAAATTCAGACAGGACCACACAACGTGGAATGTAGTGTTCCTTGAAGCTAGGCAATCGACAGTTTTGTCTCTCCACAAAACCTCTCCATTCGACTTCCCAAAAGTCTGAATCTATAAGAATCTGCACTGAAATATAGAAAACATGCCCTAAAATGTCATTTCCTTCATTTTTGATATCAAGAAAAAAGTCTTTTAACAAACTACTCCATTATTAAGTCCAGCCTCTAGGCAGCTGCTTTCTGCTGGCATTTCCTGGATAATTGTAAACAAAATTACAAAAGTACCATTTGTGAAATACTTGCAAAATAAAATCCCTTTAGAAGGTGGCAGCTTGTGTTCAGTATTTATAAGAGAGCTGCAAAAAGACAGAATGAAATGGGAAGGGAAGTCGCATGGAAACAATTCTCCTCTTCCTGCCCTATGGGGAGTTTTAATTACATTCTGCTATTTCAGGGTCATCCCTATTTATTTACCCATGTTCAATCATTTTTTAAACTTGGCCTTGGTGTTCTAGTGTGCTGCCTGTCTAATATACTGTGTCCTACGTGATTTTCTTAGTCTGTAATTGGCCGTGAATGCTGTGATACTTTCATATGATACACAGAATACTGTGATACTTTCGTATGAATGATGTTCTACAAAAATTCTCACTTTGTGATTTCGTATGCAGAGATACTGAAAACAGTGAAGTGTGGTGAAAATCCCCCAAGATTCAGGGTGTTTAACATTGCTTTTACTCCGCTTTTAATGATGCTTTGAGCTGCTTACAGTGAAATTGTATTCTACTGTGAGGCCTGGTATATACTGGGGAAATTTCCCCCAATATTCAAATTGGTTCAGATAAATCCGTTTAAAATCTAGTTAGAGCCAAATCATAGACTGGACGCCTGGTATTCAGGCCACTTAGGGTATGTCATAAAACACCTATGGCTGGCCCATGTCAGCTGACTTGGGCTCACTAGGCTTGGGCTGTAGGGCTATAAAATTTGCAGTTGAGATGTTTGAGCTCGGGCTGGAGCCTGGGCTCTCAGCCACAGCAATGGGTGTTTTTTATTGCAGTGTAGATATACCCATGGAGTCTGGTCTGAGTTTTGGATCTAGCTGTTTTAAAACCAATTGGAATTTGGGGTCAATTTTCCTCAGTGTAAATTGATACCACAGAGCTAATTCTCCTAAAAATGCAGCACCTATGGGTGTTAAGGGATAATCCCCTTGCAACATTTATCTCCTTTGAGTTATCAGAGCAGGAGAGAAGCTGCCACTGTCTTCTGGAGGCACAGGTTGAAGTTTTAAGAAAGGATGTCTTGTTATACATTTTCCCATCAAGGGATGTGGCTACATTAGTTTTTGTCTTGAGTTAATTAATTGCCCAGTTAACTTGAGGTAATTAACAGGTTTGTAAAGGGTAGTCTGGACACTCTCTAAACATTTGTTCCAGGCTATAGATCTTTGTAGGTTAGCCCAGGGATCGCTCAGCAATTGCCAGGAATGAAGGGAATTCTAACCAGATGGGATGATCACGAGCCAAGTAGGAATTTCTGCTTGTGACACTCTGTACCTCAAAGAAGCACCCTGGAACCCCCATATTCACTATTATCTTATAATTGATACGTTTGGTACAAAGGTATCAATGTGAGGTATCATTTTAAAGGCTTGATCTGTTGAACATTAATATCCTGTATGTGCTATCATTATGTGTGAAGTTATGAAGTATTGCTCTATGTGTTACTGAAATATGTTGTGAGGTTGGGAACACCTACAACCAGCCTTTCAGTTACAACAAAGGAGGGTCAGACTGACATTGATGGCCCATCAAGAAAAGAATCCACTATCCCAGACACTCCTTATAGAAGTCACAGATGCAATGGAAACTGCTTGATCAATGGGGACTGCCTGATGCCCACAAGGATCTTTCTAGCAGTGGGAAGAAAGTATAAAAGAGAGTGAGTGACATCATCACTTGGCCTCCCCTCTCCCTCTCAATACCTGGAATAATGTCTGCAAGAAAAAGACTTTGAACTGGTGAAGTTTGGTCCCAGGCTGGAAAGTGGTCCAGTCTGTGTATTGAGGAACTGTAACCTGCTTGTACAATCTGTTAGGGTGAGACATTGCTTGATGCAAATCTTGCTTAGTTTTGTTTAAGTTAAAATTTAGGATGTGGATTTATTTTTGTTTCTTAAGTAACCAGCTTTGATCTCTATGCCTGCTACTTATAATCACTGAAAATCTTTTTCTGTAGTTAATGCATCTGTTTTATATTCTACCTAAAACACTGTGTTTTGGGTGAAGTGCTTGGGAAATCTCACCTCAGACTACAAAGGCCAGTGTAGGGATCGGCAACCTTTGGCGCGTGGCCCGTCAGGGAAATCCGCTGGGGGGCCGGGACAGTTTGTTTACCTGCAGCATCTGCAGGTTCGTCTGATCGCAGCTCCCACTGGCTGCGGTTCGCCATTTCAGGCCAATGGGGGCTGCAGCTAGCGGGCACGGGCTGAGGGATGTGCTGGCCACCGCTTCCCGCAGCCCCCATTGGCCTGGTGTGGTGAACTGTGGCCAGTGGGAGCTGCGATCGGCCGAACCTGCGGACGCTGCAGGTAAACAAACTGGCCCGGCCCGCCAGCGTATTTCCCTGATAGGCCGTGTGCCAAAGGTTGCTGATCCTTGGGCTAGTGTATGTCCACTCCACACTGAGGGAGTGGCGAACTAGGTAATGAGCTTATACTGGCCAGGCTTCTGACCAGTTCAAGACTGTACAGTTCTGGGGTACCAGGCTGGGGAGCTGGGGAGAATTGGCTGAAGCCTCCCTATTGATGGTGTGTCCCTGCCTGATGTCTGTGTAAGTGCAGCGCCTGTCAGAGGCTTGTAGCTTGACATCAGCATCACAGTGTGAGAGGCAGCCCAGGTTGATGGGTTTGGAGGGCTCAGTGGTCCCATAGTCTAGGTTGCACCTCAGAGGCCCCGTCACACTGCTATTAGAGTGAAACTGAAAAAATAAAACCGACTTTATTATAAGCGGATACATGAAGAAATGGGATAAAGGCAATGCCACTCCATAAGCCTTTCATTAAGGATTTACTATACACTAAAAAACTCATGGGGAGCATCTGAAGAAAGGACACAAATTCTTCTTGAAGGGGTCCTAGGAGCCTGGAGGCTTAATTATTGTTGTCTTTTAATGTTTGTAAGACAATCAAAAATGAGGGTGATGAGGGTTATCCACTAGTCAGACAAGGAGAGCCACAAATGACCAGAGCTGCTGCAGAAGCATAGAGCCTCTGGAGAGAAGGACCCGACCCCCTGTTCTTCCTCAGAGTTTTGTAATAGTCCTGTTGGATTCCATGAGTTTATGGGTGGGAAAAACCCCATTCATTTGATGACACACTATGGGCAAAACCTCTGTAAGGAAAACCTCCTGGGGATTTGCTGTCCATTAATCCCCGCCAGTGGATTTTCCTGAGGGAGGGGGCGCTTGGGGTCAATAATACTTTACGAAGAGGGAAAGTAACAAAACATGCATCTCATACATGAGGTAACTGAGGCAGTCNATTAATCCCCGCCAGTGGATTTTCCTGAGGGAGGGGGCGCTTGGGGTCAATAATACTTTACAAAGAGGGAAAGTAACAACACATGCATCTCATACATGAGGTAACTGAGGCAGTTGGTGTCAGACCTGGGACTAGGTCCTAGGTTTCTTGCCTCCCATTCCCAAGCCCTTGACTGAGACTGGCTTTCTAAGTGAGTTCCATAATATTGGAACTAAATGGGCCCATCTCAGAGCAACATTTCTTGTTGAGTCCTATTATCTCCCTTTAAAATGAATGAGTTTTATCCCTATTATATACCTCTTGATAAACAAAGTCACAGTGGATTCTAATCTTAAAATACTGTAACTCCCATGAGGAAAACAAGTTAGGTAGTGACTTTTAATTGTAACTCGTTGGTCAAGTTTGATTTTTGTTGCTAAAAGATTACTATTGTGTGACAAAATCTCTGTGTACCGAAGGCCAAACAGACTAATGTATCACACTTAAGAGTATTTCACAAGAGACAGCTTACTTCAGCGGAGTTTTGAGAGCCTGATCTCTCAAAAATAAATGGTTATTAAAGTGAAATATTGGGCTACATGTAATATTACTTAGCTTGTTGCATAAGAATGCTGAAAAGATGTTATTGGTAAAGTTAGTGACTGCAGTAAAGAGAAAATTAATATAACAGCCAGAAAGATATGACAGCTTATGGAAAATCCATTTTTTACCTTAAAGGGATTGTTCATAATTGTTACTGCTTTCCCCACAGTGGTTAGAAAATAACTTACTTTTTCCTTAAGCGGCAGTAGCTATAATAAATTTTCATAGTTGGTTTATCTGCAAAAAACTGAGATTCCATAATAAAATAATACAACCTTAGTAAAATTAAGTTTATTTGTATTTTCTCATTTGTTTGTGCTCAGCATACAGGTTTATCAAAATCAGAACATGTAGGAAGAAAATGTGCATACTATTTGTAGTCATGGTGTGCATTAATAACGGTATTACTGCCTGGTAACACTGCACCATTAACACAATTTAGCACTGCTTATTTGCTGTAAGCTCAGCTAAGCACCCTCAGGCATTCATGCAACAGTATACAATGCCTCTCTGTTACGTTTGCAACATACACATTTCTACAAATTTGCCCCATAAATTTGACTCCTACATGGTGATATGATGAAAGTTTTAGGGCAGGGGGGAATCAATTGAGCAGTGTATAAATTCTACTGGAGCTTTCTCAGGCAGCAGCCTTCAAATTGCTGCCACCAGTGTTCCCCGTGGTGGGAAAACTTAAAGCAAGAAGAATACCCCCTTTCTTTTCCTGCCTCCTGCTGTTTCAGAAAACAAACATATAAGCTTTAGAATAGTGATTTTGCAACATTGTGGACTATTACTGTACAATACTGTCTTATTTTCACGATGGGGATAGATATTCTGCTCCCTGGGTACTATAAATGGGGGGAAGGGGGGAGGCAGAAGGGAGAGGAGGTTGTGATGAGCTGGTGAATTTTATAGCTCTGTGGATATCTTCTGCTTGTGCTAATGGAATGTATTGGACCTAAAAGCCATGCTAGGGCAAAGCTGGTGTGAGATTCAATGTGAGTATTTCACACAGTTCAGATAGTCAGACTTCTGTTGTATTCTGAGGGCCAACCATTAGAGAGCAGTGGTGCTCATAGACACAAGGTAGTACTTTACAGCTGTACCTTTGGTAACTAAAGGTTACCACTAAAAACTGACCAGCCTGTTTCCTGAAGTGAAGATAATTAATTTGTTACAGCTGGAGTATGTGTCTACTGAAGGTTAAGTGCCAGTCCAAGGGTTTTATACTAGACTGAACTAACCTGGATAAGCCAACATATAAAGTAAGAGGAAAATAAGTATTCTAACTTTACTAAATTAAACAATTCTCAACTATTGTGACTGGAATCATCATATACAAGCAGCACTGAATTTTATCCAGCTGTGTCAACTGGCCATCAAGTGCTAAGTCTCTTGTAATGGCAACATTCACAGTCAGTTCTGTGTGTTGCTGGTAACAATTGAAAAATAATGTGAACTATTTATATTAAAAAGTTTTCACTGACATCTCTTCTAGAATTTCTGATACAATCAGTTTTTATGTATGTAACCCCAACCCTGAGGCATGCTGCAGCCTTCTCCCTTTTCTCCTCAGGGTTAGGGCTCTGGGTTTACCTATAAGTATGCCTGATGTCTCCACCCAAGGAAACGCCTTCTAGTGTGGAGAACACAGAGACTCGTCCCGAGGGAAAATATTTAACACAGTCTCAGAGGAGTGTCGGTTAGAGCACACAAATAAAATAGTTATCACAATTCTCAGAGTAATAAAACCGTAACTGGGGATTTATTAGGTATGGGGAATGCAGAGTAAGAGACAGTGGAAAAGGGGATTAGGATAATAAAAGATGAAAAGAATAATACATAAACTCTACCCCTCCCAACATTCACAGCCAGTGCAAACGACTCTGTGCTCCCTCCCAGCACCTGCCCAGCCCCAGGCAAATAGTGAGTTTAACCTCAGGGTATGTCTACACAGCCGACGTTAGTGGCAGCACTTTAACGTGGCTGTGTAGTCATGGTGCCAGCGTAAAACCACCTCCGTGAGCGGAATGGCTCCCAGCTCTGTAGCACTATCTACATGGCCACTTTACAGCGCTGAAACTTGCATCACTCGGGGATGTTTTTTCACACTCCTGAGCGAAGAAAGTTTCAGCGCTGTAAGTGGCAGTGTAGACAAGGCCTCAGTCTTTGATGGGTGGTGCCGGGCTGAAGTCAGTGGCTGGCTTAAACCAAAATAGGAAAATAAACCAACAAGGTGTTCTTACAAAGTATCCGCGCCAAGGATGGTAAGATCCTTATGGCTCTCTGGTCTGGATTCCAATGTGCAGTTAGGCTGGCTCTTGGTAGCCTGACCATGACTCCCCTGAGCCTCCTGGGTTTCTGGTCTCTGCTGTGATGATCATGTTCAATGTTCTATAAATCCCCAAAGGATGCCTTTGGGTAGGAATGTGGAAGGGCCTTCCCTGGTTATGATGCTTCTCTCCCTGCTACACTCCAAACATAGCCAAAACCAAAAGTAAAGCCAAATGGTTTGTCTCTGAGTTCTGGCTTTATGGTTTTGGTAGTGTTGCTAGCCTGTTCTATCTCCACCCTGGGTCCTGGGCCATCTGGAAAACAGAGTCCTGAAACTCTGCCACCATTGCTGCTGTAAATCCAGGGGCAGTCCCCTGTGCGCTCAGTGTGGTATTATAGGAGCACCCCCCCCCTCCATATGCCCCCAAAGGGTTTATTTATATACTGTTTGGATCTTATGTAACATTTTAATATAAGATGTTCAATTTAGAAGATTGTAAAAGTTGCAAAGTTTACAAACCTCATAAAATTCCCCTAATAAGGATTTTCTTTGCCCCCCAGGAATTGGCTGTGGCAATTGTACAATTGATTTTTAAAGGGAAAAAAATCTATTGAGTGTCCTAGCTAATTAAAAAAAAACATGCTTGTGATATAATGTGCCTTGAAAGTGGTCAAGACAGCAGATGGTCTGCAAAACACATTAAAAGCTAACAAGTCCAGTTTGTGTGGAGTTGACAGCAGCACTAAAAATGCAAAAGAGAAATGCACAGCATTCTATTTTTACTCTGATGTGCTCCATATATAACATCCTCTACATTTTTATTTTTTAAATGCAACCTGCAGGCATTCAAGTTCATGCCAGTCTTTACCTAATACTATTGGAGACATGCTTTTCTCACTCTTATCCCCCAATCTCTCTGTGCACTTAGGGTGACCAGACAGCAAGTGTGAAAAATCAGGACGGGGGTGGGGGGTAATAGGAGCCTATATAAGAAAAAGACCCAAAAATCGGGACTGTCCCTATAAAATCAGGACAACTGGTCACCCTACGTGCACTGGACATTTTTTTACAGTCTTTTTAATCTGATAGCAAGGGTAGGTTACATTTTGTATTTATTAGTAGTCAGAAGGCATGTGGCTAGAGAAAGGAAGGTCTGCTCAGCACTCAGGAAGCTGTGAGGGTAGGAAAGGTGTCTGGGATAGAAGAAAACTCCTCCATCCTGCACCCAAGCAGGAAGAGGATAATTTTTAGGGGGTGGTGGGTATGTAAATTCAGATGCATTGGTAGGTGGAGAGCATGCAGAAGTAGAAAACTTGGTAGCATTTTGTATCTTGTTTGAAGATTTTATTAAATGTCTTCAGTGATGGGGTATTTGAACTCCATACTGGCTAGGAGGGGTAAATAAGCTGCAGTGACCCCAGTCAGCCCCACCTTGCTTCACCTGTGCTCCATGTCAGGCCTGCAAAGAGAGGCTAAAAAAGGACCACAGCTCAGTTGGGGGCTGACTGGGAAGGAGAGCAGATGGGTAGTTTCCACTACCTGTGGGACGTCTAGCTGGGGTCAGGTGTTGACTAAAGACTGCAGTCTGCCAGAGCCTCCCCTGTGGTAGGGTAGGCCTGACCAGGGCCGGCTCTAACTTTTTTGCCGCCCCAAGCAAAAAAAAAAAGAGGGCGCTGCCCTGCCATAACAACCCCCCCCGAGCGCCGCCCCGCTGAAACAAACAAACAAACAAAAAAACAAAAACCCGAGCGCCGCCCCGCTCCACCAAACCAAAAAAAAACAACGAAAACCGAGCGCCGCCCTGCCGAAACAAAACAAACAAACAAACAAAAAAACCCAGAGCGCCGCCACGCCACCCCACCCCAAGATTGGCCACCCCTTACAAGGTGCCGCCCGAAGCACGTGCTTGGTTGGCTGGTGCCTGGAGCCGGCCCTGGGACTGACACAGACTGTTAGTTTGATTTGGTTATCAGGAATCTGGTGGTAGGTATAGCTGCTGTAGCTGGGATCTGCCTGAAAGACGGGGCTGAAAGTAGAGCCCAGCAGGGCCAAAGATTCTTTTGGTTTGTGTTCATGTTGGACTTTGACTTGGGGACTCTGCTGCCCCGTAAGGGGTTGACTCTCTCTGACTGGGCTGGAGGGCCTAAGTCACATCTATAAATGAAGGGTGCTGACGGCTCAACTGGGGAAACTGAGACAGAGCTGATGAAGTGCTGTGTCATGCTCTGAGGGGGAGTGCATAGATGGCTCCTCTGCCACACTCCCAAATAAATCTTCTTTGGGAGGGATTGGCTCACTTCTAATCTGAATTTGAGGTGGACAATGTGGTGCTGAGTTGATACCTTTGGCGAATTTTAGAGGAAGTTTGGGCTTTTGCGAATGAAGAGGAAGAGAATCTAGCACTATGGAGAAACAATGAGGTGGGTCAGGGACAATCAGCTTCTGAGTCAAATTTTATGTGTGGTCTGTGTATAATATAATTACACAAACCCCTCAAACTATATACAAAAAAGCCTGTATTAAGAATGCAAAGTCAAGCACTTGAAAGCTGGTAAATGGCAGGGTTACATTTGCCTGTCCAACCTTAATTCAGCTCCCTTGTATGTCTGTCCTGTGCAAAGAATGAGTGAGAGGCCCTGGGGGGAGGGGTGGGAGGAAATATGATGACGTAATTTCTGTATCATAATGAAAATGTTTTTTTTAAAAAAAAGTGGGGCAGAATTAAGCTTGCATGGATAATTGTAAATCTGGCATTTCCTAATTTCCAAGTGTGACATTGCAACATAAATTACGTTCTCTTAACATAGTTTTTCTGTATAATTTCCTAGTTTTTTTAAAGTACAAATTTGTACAAAAAGTGAATTTTACTATGTACAACTAATAATCTTCCATCATGCTTCATCATAGGGTTTGAACCCTGAATTTTCAGCACTGACTTCTACTACTTGAGCTGTAGGGCTAACTACGGTAGCTGGTAGCAGGAGATGGCTGTTATCCCAGGGGGAGCGATGGGCTGCTGACAATTCATATTGTGGCTGCGGGGGAGGGAACCTGTCCCAGATATCTCTTCCCCACCCCAGGGGGATGAGGCTGCTAGGGCCATGTTCTTGGTGTGTGGGGTTTTGAAGCAGAGCATGGCTATTCTGCCCCCTGTTAAACTCCAGGAGGTTAAGTTCCTGCTTCATGTGGCCCCTGAGGGAGTATGAGAAACAGGTTTAGGCTTATGGGGGCAGCCTAGCTCTGTGATCTCTCTTTCTCCTGTACCTAGGAATTGGGGGAACACAGTCACATGTGGTAAACATGGGGAGGGTTCTCAGGGAGAAAGGGGAAGCTCAGCTTGGCTATCTCCAGCTGCTCTAGCAGCTCCCAAATGTTTCCAGTGCAGTGTCGTTTGCTGCTGCTGCTGCTTGTGGGACTGGTCCTTTAAAATGTTCAGTCCTTTTTAGCTGGCTGCCTCAATCTTCCTGCAGAATGCAAGTGAGAGAAGGGCAATAGTGATTTTTAAGACAGCCAAACCTGACTGGAATTTCACAGGAGACAGAAAAGGCACTCATCTAGCCTGAGGGATTGCTTCCCGCTGCAAACAATGGTGGTGGTAATACTTCTCAAAAAAAGGTTGCAAGAATCCTTTATAATAGAAAGTGTTAGGCAATCTATATATAGGGATCACTACCGGCTCCCCCTAGAATATGTGACATAGGCTGTCAATTTACTGTATTTTGCATTTCTTATTTGCTCATGGATTTCAGACCATTATGGGCTAGATTGGAGTAAGATCCTCCCCTTTTTCAGCCAAGTAAGGGCTCCCTACACTGTGACCTCTATTGCTGGGGGGGGATGGGACACACACAATTATGTAGGGAGACACTTTGGCTCTGCTCCTGCCCCACAACTCCCCAGCCAGAGTAGCTGGCCTGGCAGATGTGAGGTGAGTACCTTCTCCATGGAATGATTTGCAGAGCAAAGGGAGAGGAAAGGAGGAATTGTGACTGAGTCACAGTGGAGTCTATGATCAGCTGTGGTGGCAGCATGCCTATGTGCTGTCACCGAGGCTAGATTGTAACTTCATAATCTAGCCCTATGCAAAGATAAGTAGCTACTCTGTTCTCTGAAGATACTTCCTCTCTTTGTGGAGTCTTTCCCTTTTTTTAGAGAGTCAGAACTTGCCCACATTCATCCTTCTCTCTTGCACTTCTAAGCTCAAGGTGAGATAGTCTAGAGATGTGGCCTATCTGAAGAAAAGACAAGACTTGTACTTGTTCTGTTCCCATACCTGCTGACTTAAGAAAATGCAATGAAACAAGAGGTGCCAAAGCTCAGTAAAAAATACATAGGAGCCAGTTGGTTAAAGGGCTTTATATGCTAATGTGAGGGCTATACCCACAGCTGATGAAAATTTACTTCAGTGGAGTTATGATGATTTATACCAGCTGAGGGTCTGGCCTTCAATCTTAATTTTGGTGCATTCTCCTACCAGCAGCCAGTGGCCGAGAGTGAAGCAGCAGGCAAGCAGAGTCTCTTTTGTCTGCCCTTTAATGTTCCTTGTAAAATCTTAGGAAATTCCCTATTAGATCTTCCCTAGAGTTGTTAACACAAGCTATTGTTTCCATGGAAAATAATGTCCTACAGTCAAATTAACTTGCACTGAGATGCCTTAATGAAGCTTCATTATTAAGCCATTTCCATTATATTTGAATGCCCTGTATTATATAAAAATGTAAACAAAAACATGCAGTCCTTACTGAGAGGAGGTTTGACCAGACCAAAGGCTTCAATCTATGTTTTGATGACAAGAAAAAACAGGTTGGGTTAATTTCTACAGCCACTTCTATGAGGACTTTTCTGTCTGGGTAGTTCCATTCCTTAGAAGATGAGAATATTACATCTCTCCATAAATATTTTATTAACTATAATGTCATCACTCTTAAAAATAAAATATTAAACATTGTAAATGATATTTGACCTCTAATATATTTTTTTTTTACAGGCTCAAAAACCACTCTGATTTAAAATGGTTTCCTGCCATGATTTTTTTTTTTTTTTTAAAAGAAAGGAGAAATACAGTGTGGCATTTGTTTCAAATTTCAGTTTGAAACAGGAATTGACAATAAAGTGTATAGTCCAGAATTAGCACCGTGTCTTAGTCAGTATCCCCTCAACATTGTAGGCAGGGTGCCAGATATGTTTTCATCCTTTGAGTTACATATTAGAAATCATGTTGGAACTATGGAAAATGTATTGCTGTGACAACTGCAGATATTTTCAAAATATACTCCAAAAGTTTCACTTATGGTTTTTCCAGATATATTTTGTAAGGCTATTTTTAAAATGTGTTCTTACAGTTGTCAGCTGAACACTGGTACTATATCTTTGAAAACAAGGATGAATTCATTAGGCAGAACTGCTATATTTTTCCCAAAATTGTTTTGCATAGTTGAATAATTGAAGCTGACCTGTTGCTCCCAGTTATTCAAGAATATGACTATTCTAGATATGGAAGTAGGCCCATTAATCCTCTTTGACTTCAAGGGGAGCAGGATTGATACTCTGTGGCATAACTACTTCTGAGAACAATGTCTGACTCTAGGGCTCTGGTTTTGCAATCAGATCTTGTAGCATGGACCACTGCACCCATGCAGAGCCTCTGCTGACTTTAGTGGGGCTCTGAGCTGAGTGGTGTGTCTACGATAGACGATCTGATGCAGAATCAGAGCCTTGTTGTGTCCTCCTCCATTGCAGCTAATACTAAGAACTCCAATAATATGGCTCCTTGCAATCCTATCTCTGGGACGCTTTAAATTGCAATTTGATTTGTGTCTGAATTGATCTGGAGACGGGAGGAATTTCTCAGCTTCTGGTGGCTTTTTCAACAGACAGGTTTGGTTGAAGAAAGGAAGGAACTAAAAGTAAGCGAAAAGTTACGTGCACAGTATGTTTTTCTTATTACACAAGGGTCAGTTTCTCTTCTTGGTTACCTCAATGTAAATCTGGAATAACTGCACTGAATTTAGTCTGGATTTACATGGGTATAATAAAAGAATTTGAACCCAAAGTGTGGCTAGCCAGATGTGGAATAAACACTAGGTATATTTAATGATCCGTTATTCAAATAAATGCATTAATTGGTGTGTACATTCAGTCCTCAAACCAACTTAAATATGTCATCAATTACAGTTTTATTTTTAAGGTGATTTAGTGTTTATTATAGTTGCTGGCTTGACTGCTCTGGAGACACTGTAAGGAGCAATCATTAAGCATTTGAGAGCTGTATATGATCATGTACTCAAAAATATCCTTATAATCATTTCACAATTTGATATCTGAGAGGTTCTGATGAGCAAAAAGGCAAACAGTACTGTTAAACAGACCATGTTCACAATGTAACGTTTCAGAGGCGTTAAAAGGACACTGCTGTGTTGTTAATTTTTTTAAAATACCTGTTTGACAGATAATTTGACAGATAATTTCTTAGATTTGTAAATCTAACATACTTTCCTCTATTCATGCCACTTGTTTGTTTTCTCTCATTTTGGGTAATTAATTCACAGCATATCAGTTTCACTTTTGTTTGATGCTGGCTTCTAGTCCATTTCATGTTTTCATGCCCTTCCTCTGAGCTTCAGTGTTTGGGCTGGAAACAGTGTGTATGAATTTTACATGTGTTTTAAAATGGTCTTGGATTTAAAAAAAGAGAAGAAATCTTGCAAACATTTCAATAGCATAGTTTTAGATTTGTAAAACCTAACGTTTACAAAACCTAAATTTGGGGCTAAATTTGACTTGACAGCGTCTCTTTAAAGTATAGATGGCCTTACCTGTAGATTGCTCATTAAAATAAGTGCACTGGGCCAGGTTAATATCCATTCAAATTTGTATTCCACCAGCAGTTTATTTGTAGCAGAACAGAAGGAAAGCAAATAGTCTTTTTACCGAGGTTTTTAATGGAATTTTATTAAATCACTTTTAGCTTTACAAAATTACACCAAGATTTATACAAAATAAAAATACTCTACCAGACAAACTAACAATGGGTTAAATTTAATAGCAATAGTATTGTTCAGTTAAAAATACATGGAAAAATTAATGCAAATCCTGGTCTAGAACAGGGCAAATGGTGATCTCAGCTGGTGTAAATCATAAACTTCACCCCTAAAGGCAATGGAGTTACTCTGGATTTACATTGAGGTAACTGCAAGCCTAATCTGGCCCAAAATAATTACCTTTGTTTAGAAAGTGAAGCAACAAACACACCTCCAGTTGTCTCCTAGTAACAAAAAATCCCAGTGCAAATCAAGAAGTTGAAATAAGTTTCCTAAATGGATGTTACAGAATGGTGTGGGATCAGACTGAACTAAATATTCAGTATTATTTAATCATATATTTATGCAGTTTATGCACATAAGAATTTTTCCTTGTTGAATGTCCATTCTCTCTTCCAGGGAGAGTTCATTTGTTTATTCTTGCACTTAAACTCATGATTCAGTCTACACAGTACCTCATATCATCCTCATGCTTTCTCTTTGTGGAGAATCAGGGAGTTAGATGTATTTTTCATAAATAGCATGTGGTCCTCCATTTACCTGTGTGGTGGTATCCTACCTGGCTGCGTAGATTTAAATCAAAGGAAGCTGTAAGGAGGAAACCAACAGGAAATGAAACAATGACAAGAATAAGGTTCTATCATAGACAATGCCAAGGGTCCTTGGGGAAACAATAAGGAAGCTTTTAAATAGGAAATACTGGCAGCCTGTTGCCAACTAGGCTGGTAAAGTTTGCTATTTAAGATATTAAAACCTTAAGAATACTAGACTAGACTAGGCAGATAGGAGGGGTGGAGTGGGTTGCCAGCAGTGGCTGGAGGGGAGTTTCTAACAGACAGATAAACTGCAGTTAGCAGGTTGTCTCTCCCAGCACAGAGAGGCTACTGGACTGACTAGAATTTACCAAAGTTTGCAAGGAAAGATAAAGGCTTCTTTTTTATTTTATTACCCCCTCCCCTCCCTTCTTTTTTTAAAAAAAGAGATCAATATTTTGTTTCTATTTCCAACCTACTGTATATAAAATATTCAGTACTGGCCACTGTCTATGCGCCTTGTTTGTTTGTTTGTTTCAGTACAGCTCACTTATTTATGCCATTCTATTTTATTTTACATCAGCCTGAGACAAATCCCTTACCATATGTGTTGCATCATTTAGATAACCGAACACACTCTACCACAACCTTTAAAGCTAGGGCCCTACCAGATTCATGGTCCCTTTTGGTCAATTTCATGGTCATAGGATTTTAGAAATTGTAACTTTCATGATTTCAGCTATTTACATCTGCAATTTCACGATGTTGTAATTGTAGTGGTCCTGACCTAAACATGAGTTTGTGGGGGGTAGCAAGGTTACTGTAGAGGGGGGTTGCAGTACTACTAACCTTACTTCTGCGCTGCTGCTGGTGGCGGTGCTGCCTTCACAGCTGGGCAGCTGGAGAGCGACGGCAGCTGGCCGAGAGCCCAGCTCTGAAGGCAGAGCCGCAGCCAGCAGCAGCGCAGAAGTAAGGATGGCATGGTATTGTATTGCCACCTTATTTCTGCGCTGCTGCTGGTGGGGCGCTGCCTTCAGAGCTGGGCGTCCAGCCAACAGCTGCCGCTCTCCGGCCGCCCAGCTCTGAAGGCAACGCAGAAGTAAGGGCGGCAATACCATGACCCCCCCCTAAAATAACCTTGCAACTCCCTGCACCTCCCTTTTGGGTCCCCCCAATCTGAGAAATGCTGGTCTCTCCCATAAAATCTGTATAGTGTAGGGTAAAAGCACACAAAAGACCAGATTTCACAGGGGGAGACCAGATTTCACGGTCCATGACATGTTTTTCATGGCCGTGAATTTGGTAAGGCCCTACTTATAGCCACAGTCTTCAAAAACACATCTATTTATCTGATTACTTATACCTCATCATTGTTGTATTTTAGGCTAAGTATTTAAAAATAGAAGTAGCAATAATAATTTCTTTTTTAGTTCTCAGATGAAATAGCTTGATTAGTTCACAGATGTATTGTGTGTTTGCTGGTTTATATTTAGGTGTGTTGAGTATGAAGGGATAGCAAAGTCTAAGTGAGTTTTTCACTGAGTTCTGGAAGTGGGTAGTTCTGTGGTCATTCCTATCTCTTGTGGGACTGAATTCCAAAGTCTGTGTCTTGCGCCTGTCAAAGTTCTGTCTCCTGAACTCTTTGAGTCTCCTGCTGTTGGGCAACAATTTGATTGCTCCTGTAATGTAGCTGTGATGAGAGGTCATGGCTGCAGAGGGAGAAACAATCTCTTGGGTAACCAGCGGTAATTCTACAAAGGGCTTTGAATAGCAGAACAGATTTTGAACTGGCCTCTGCATTAAAGGGGAAAGTAGGGTTCCAGGGTGATGTGATGACAGTGATCTGTGTTGCTAAACAAATGGGCTGCTGCATTTTGAATTAGTAGGAGCTTTTTCAGGGCACCTGGTTTAATTCCTAGATAAGATTTAAAATCATCAAGTTTGGTGGTCATGAATACATGGATGTTCTTGTCTTGAATAACAGGTATATTCCTATCATTAAAATGCAGGTATCAATATCAGAAACCTACTATAGAATATAGGTGCAACACAGTGCTTTTATATAAGGTAGTCTAGTTCCACCATCCTATTATGACAAATCTGCCTTGCACCTGACATACTTCTGGGCCGCTAACAATCTGACAAATCTATCATGGATAATGCATTCTGAAAGCTGCTTCACGGGGAGAAAAAAGCAGAGAATAAGTGCAGCCCACTGGCATGTTGCTTTTCCCCTGAGGCGCTAAGGCAAATTGAGCAAAACTCTCTGGATTACACTGGCAAACTGTTCACAGCAGTTGCTCAGCTGCTGGGGGATGATATTATTATGGCAAAGGTGCTAATGAAATGCATAGTTTGAATTATTGATACAAGTCCTCAATAGGAAACTAAATAAGGGCTTGATCCTGTCCCATTGCAGTCAATTGCAAAACTCTCATTGACTTCAATCGGCGTAGGATCAAGAGTTAAACATACAGAATAGAGCTGGTCTAAATTTTTCATTTCACATTATTACATAAAAATGGCCTCTTTTCAAAACATGTTTTTCTTGTTCCATGTTTTGTACAGCACCTTGCANTGAGGGGGGATTTGATAGCTGCTTTCAACTACCTGAAAGGGGGTTCCAAAGAGGATGGATCTAGACTGTTCTCAGTGGTACCAGATGACAGAACAAGGAGTAATGGTCTCAAGTTGCAGTGGGGGAGGTTTAGATTGGATATTAGGAAAAACTTTTTCACTAGGAGGGTGGTGAAGCACTGGAATGGGTTACCTAGGGAGGTGGTGGAATCTCCTTCCTTAGAGGTTTTTAAGGTCAGGCTTGACAAAGCCCTGGCTGGGATGATTTAGTTGGGATTAGGTCCTGCTTTGAGCAGGGGGTTGGACTAGATGACCTCCTGAGGTCCCTTCCAACCCTAATCTTCTATGATTCTATGATTCTATGGTGCTCTGGTCCATGGCTGGCGCTCCTAGGTATTAATGCAATACAAATAATAACTGATGTTGGAAGTGATAGCTTTGTACAACATATAAAACTACTGAGTTCAAACTAGTATCCCAAAGGGTATAGTTGTAGTCTTAAAAATACATACTGTATTATGCACACTACAGGTATTATAATGGCCCTGGTCCTGCTCCGATTGATATTAATGACAAAAAATTCATTGACCATAATGTACAGGATCAGGCCAATAGAGAAGTAACTTAGTAAGGAAAGACCTGCTTTTCTGTGTTAGCAGCTAAATAATCTAAATCTAAAATAGCTTTCTGTATAACTTGTGTATAATTAAGCATCTTTACTTTGGGTTGTGGTATGGCTTAGAGTATTGGCACAGAACCTTTCAATAGGTCATCGGTTTGAAACCAGCCCAAATCTGTACTCATTTTTAATTCATCATCTGTTAGCTTTCCAATGATCTATGTGGAGTAGGTTTTCAACAGAAAGACCAAGCATTACATGAGCATGGAGATTGGATTATACCTCTCACCATTATGGATGGTCTTGCTAGGACAGTATCAGTGCCCCCTATTGCATTGCCCATACTGTACCTGGTCTATGGATAAACAGAGGAATTCTGTCTGCAACCTCTCAATATGGGGGGGAGGGATAGCTCAGTGGTTTGAGCATTGGCCTGCTAAAACCCAGGGTTGTGAGTTCAATCCTTGAGGGGGCCACCTAGGGATCAGGGGCAAAATTGGTCCTGCTAGTGAAGGCAGGGGGCTGGACTCGATGACCTTTCGGGGTCCCTTCCAGCTCTATGAGATCGGTATATCTCCATATATTATGGCACTTTTCAGGAGCATGAATCAGTTTATTCTAAAATATTCAAATGCTGTATCTGAATTCCTAGCACTTTCTACTGGGAGTAGAATTGCTTATTTCAATACTTATTGAATTTCTTAATTCTAAAAAGGCTAAAATATAAATGGTAGGTAATAGTGATACTCTTTCCTTCTGATATACCAGCTAGCATGATCATATTTCTCCACTAAGATTTTGCTTTATTTTTCTCCCCTATTGAATATTTCTTTTCTCAGAGATTCTGAATTAATTTGTTTCTAAGACAAAAATAGTTTGGACGTGTGTGTGTTTGTGTGTGTGTGTCTGAGAGACTATTTTACAGTTTTAGTTAAGAATAATGATAGAGACATGGGATGAAGAAGATTAACTCCCCTCTCTCTCTTACTGCTGCCCCTCTTACCCCAAAAATTGGATTTTAATTTTTTTTAAGACTACAATATTGAGAAGTTATAGGGAAACTAGCTAGGGGTCTGAAGAGTTGAGACATCCAGATAAATGGATATAGAGGGTTTGAGAGTGAATTTGAACTTCTAATGAAGCACACTGAAAGACGATTAATGATGAGTAAAAAGCAACTAACTAATGGTTCTACTATTTGTTTCAATTATTCCCACACAAGACAGTTATGAACGATGTATTTTATTTGGACTTTATGTACTGTGGTTTTAAAATGATTTTGAAGTAAGTCTCCACAACATGCAAAGTACTGGAAGGCATCAAGATGATATGCTAAAAAATAAGTTATTTATACAGTGCCTGCCCCTGCCTTGCATTACTTATAGTCTAACCTGGACACAGTAAAGCCAGGGATGACAATGAGCACAGAGTGGTGTATAGGTTTGGAATAGTACGATCCTGCATTGGCAGGGAGATGGACTGGAGGGTTGAGCAGCTTAGCTCCCTATCTGGCCTAGGAGTCTGGAAGCCCTTGGGTCCCTGGCAGTCTGCAGGGCTGCACTGCCCCTGAACCATATACCCTGGAAGCCAGGGCCAGCGCAACCCATTAGGCGACCTAGGCGGTCGCCTAGCGCACTAACATTTGGGGGGTGGCGATCGTGGCGCCGGATCTTTGGCTGCCGCGGTCGTCGTTGGTATTTCGGGGGCGGGACCTTCCGCCGCCTAGGGCGGCAAAAAAGCTGGCGGCGCTCCTGCTGGAAGCTAAGGCAGCTGTGATATTGAAATGCTTCTTGTCAGTTTCATTGCTGCTGTTCAGTGGTGACTGGCAGTGAAATTGATAAGAATCATGTCAGTTTCAGTCAACCACTGTTCTGGGGAGCATATTTACTTTCAGAAACACCATGTGTCAATGATTTTGAAATGTAAAATGTATAGACTGTTAGGCTGAGCTGATGTATAGATTACCGATGGTTTAGTGGTGAAAGAGCTAGTCAATGAACTGGGTGGGCTGTGCTACTAACAACAATTGTATGTGCTTCATGATTCTGCACAAGCTGCTGCTGGAGATGCAAAGATGTTCACTCTTCGGCTAACTGCTCAATTTCTACTATTCTGAAGATAAATGAAGATGTACATGGTCTTAAGTAGCCTCTTCTAAAAATGCATTGAGATGCACTGAGGCATTGCAATCTGTTTTAGGCTGCCAAATCCAATCTTGGCAAGGACTTTCGGTTCATTAGCACTGTCTATCATAGGTATTATGGAGGCAAGGTAATGGAAATCCTTCTCTTATTGATTAGGGCGATAGTTGAAAAAAAGTCGTAATTGCCACCCTCCATTTAATCTTATAGATACCCTCTGGTGCCAACATTCTGCCTTAGTATTAATGTCTTCCTGGAACTGTTGAAGTGAACTCTCAAAGCTTAATCTGAGATTAGCAACACCTAACTATGAACCTAGTTCACCATGGAGCTAAGATTCTCCCCACCCCGCCGCCTTTTTTAATACCTCCATTAATGGTGCAGACTGTTAGTGAGTCTAACATCATTATTCATCTCTGTCTATCTAATAGAAAACTTCTAATGCTCATGTCAGTTTAGTCATCTTTTGCATTCCCCATGCAAAACTGTTTACATCAGTAGTTCATAATAACTGAATACAAATATTGTAGAAAGGTAAGGAATAGAAGACAATTTATTTGAAAAAACGAGTATGGGTATGTTTAAATGCGCTTGTTTATATACAATAGTTGGCATAGAAAGAAACAAATATATGCTACCCCTAAGTAACTGGCCAGTGGGGGTTAGGGAGAATCTTTCTGCAGGGTTACAATGCCAGCAGCATTTCCAAGAAGGAAACATCTAGTCTGCAATGTTGGAGGACAACACAATCTATATTTTAAATTTTACAAGATTACAGTTAAGTCTTGTTTTTTTAATGTAAAAATCCTAAATCAAATCTTCAGTGTTTTTATGTAAAATACCTACAGATCAGATCTATTTACTGCTGCAAGAAAAACAAAGGGATCAAAGGATTTTCTCAGATGAGTACAACCATTAAAGTCACTATTAGGTGAAGAAGGCAACACCAAAATTCCCATGTACAACTCTGTCAAGCACCTAGATCCTGTTCGACAGTATATCTGATTATTCTACCAAGACTTGAAGAGCGAGTGTGGGGTATCCCAATTTCATCCTCAGAGTTATTGTGCAGTACCTGAGACTGTCATAGTTAACATTTGTTAACTATTTTTGCAAGCGAACATATAGCCTGAGCATCTGTGTCCTTGTTTCTGGCTGTTGCTTCCACCAGTGTTAGTAATGTTGGCAGTGCTAAAATAGAGAGAGCTACAGGCAGCTGTTGGCATTTTAACCACTTTGTTGTCTAATTCCATTTGATGGCACAGCGCTGGAGGTATTTTTAAAGGTATTTTAAATACCTTTTAAAGGTATTTAGGTTCCTAGTAGGATTTTCAGCATCTAACTCCTTGGGTGCTTTAGAAAATCCCATTAGCTGCCTATCTGCATCTTTAGGTATCTAAATGCTCCTAAATTAGCAGTGGGTACCTGGAGCCTTATCTATATTAGCACATCTACTGCTGGAGGAGCTTCACTGGTGGAGAAAAATTGGGAAATTTTAAGGTTGGGGAGGGGAGTCTAGCGAAGTCTAAAAATCAACATTCCAACAGATACTACAAAGTTACTGTCTATTCTGAGTAGAGAGGGAAACAAAGTCCAATATCTCAAATAGATGCTGGCACTTTTTTGGCAATCATTGGGCAGTTACCCACTCCTTTGCTTAGCAAGCCCCCAGTTAGCCATGTTTATCTAGGTGATATTACAATCTGGAGCTAGTTCAAGAAAGCAATTCAACATTACTATGACCTCTCCTGTACTCACGTTTATAACATTTTTTCAGTAAAAGCAATCTCTAAATTATTCATTCTTCTCAGAAAAGTGAATAAACAATCTGATTTAAAAATATAAAAAGAATGAGGCAACTGATTACTTCCAAACTTTAACAACAACAAAATAACACAAACTAAAGTGTCTTTTCTATAATGATCCACATTTCATTGTAAAATTTGGCTCTTGTAGGAAGCAAGTACTTGAGGTAGTGACACTACAGCTATAGAAATATGGATTTGAGCATTGCCACACCACATAACTTTGCAAAAGTAAGTAAATCTCCTGGTGTATGCTCTGGAATCAATTATTCCTCATCACGACTATATGAGGCAGGAGGGAGAGCATTAGCAATTTCTTCACACTGCATCTTCAGCCAGCCCAAAAGAAAAACGTGCACAGTGCCAGATTACTAGCATCCAAATGATTGTCTTCATTGTCCTTCTGTTATGTTATCTTCATTCTATTGGGATCTGCAAAACAGAAATGAGTATTCATCTGCTTAAGGGACTATGTAAGAAACAGCCTTGTGCATGTGGTGTCACGAAACAAGTTTAATATGAAAATGTCCAAGTGATTTGTTGTAGCTGCCTTATTTCCTTCAGAATTTTTTATGTAATTATGGCAAACCCACTATCCACATTTTTCACAATTTGACCCAAGCAGCGAAAGTGTTTATTAAACTTAGTAATACACAAGTAACGAAGAACATGATTCTGAAAGGAATTAAGCAATGAAGTGATGAATGGAACTGTTTCCAAAGCATGCACATAAAGTGATATCATCTAGCTAAGGCTGATTTCTTCTCCATCACTTCAATAGGAAGATAGCTATATTGCTAAAATGGTTCGGCTTAGGCTCTATTATTTGCAGTGGCACTTGACAGTTATGGAGTTGGAATTCAATTTCTTTCTTCTAAAGCAGGTGTGTCTACAAAACCACTGTGCCGTTTCCATATAACGCATGGAGATTGTTGGCTCCTTGCCCATAGGTGTTTCAGGGCACTTATCCTGTTTTCACACTGCAGAGGTTGTCAGTGAATAGCATCTTAGTTTAAGTATACTTGAGTGAATATTCTTGATCCCAAAACAAGATAATAGATAATGTGAAAAGCTTTATTTTATGCTAATGCATACATTCAAGTCCCCATTTTGAAAGGACAGTTTTATGGAAGTCCACATTACATAGCACATAAAGATTTTGACATTAATTTATTACTCAGGACAGGAGGAAAGGTGCTCCTTCATCTTGCTGTATCTCTGTTTGATCATGTTAACCTTGATATTAGCATCATATCCATGTTTGATTCTAAAATACTGTTCCCTAGGTTCCAATAGTGATATTGGTTTGCTGTGGTTTATTTATGAATAGTGCATGGTATGCTTTTTGTTTTAAATGACAGGAAAGATGATTTCCACAAGTGTCTGCTTGAATTTAGTTGGGATTAGGTCCTGCTTTGAGCAGGGGGTTGGACTAGATGACCTCCTGAGGTCCCTTCCAACCCTGATATTCTATGATTCTATGAATTTAGGTAGGTTTAGTTGCACAGGTAGTGGGTGGCTAGGGCTAGAGGGCACTCAGTCTTCCCAAGTCTACCAGCCCAGCTCAGCAGGCACATGCCCCATGTCTGGCATCTCCAGGGCCAGGAAGTGGGTGGGGCAGGAAGAGGGAAGACCCACTTGCACGTGACGCTGTGCCAGGCTCTTACAAGAGTCAATGGGCTGGATGGAGAGCCTGCTTGGCCCAGCCTCATGGAAGAGGAGGCCCTGCTGCCTGCCTCCTTCCTGAAAACATCCCTGGATTCATACTGGGAGCCCATGTTCGAAGACACAGGCCCCACTTTTGCGAGTCAAGCTCCATAGTAACAGCCATTGCGGGGCAAGCTCGCTCTGCACCTGCCAGAGAGCAGGGCTTGATCCTCCATCCCTCTGCCAGACAGAGTGGGCTCCTCCTGCATGTACACCAGCGTGGGAACCTGCCCACTCCACACAAAAGAGCCATTCTCCATAGAGCTGGGAGCCTGGTCACTAGTTGTTTTACTCTGCTTGTCCACAGAATCTTTTCACCCTCGGCCTATCTTTAATTGGCGTGGGATTTAGTTCTTGCATGAAGAAATTTCCATAGCTATAGGGAAATACTACTTTACAGGATCTTATAGGATGACTGCATAAGGTGAGATATTAAAAAATAAATCCAGGTGGAATATTTAAGTCTAACATTCTACAAGGGTCCTATACTCCTTAGTCAAAAATGTCCTTGAAGTTGGAATATTTACTAAGGAGTGCAAAAGTGCTAGGTATTCTTATTACATAATTATCTTTGCAATCACATCAGAAGCACTTTCTGTGAGATTATGGCAGCCGAAGTCAAAACAGCTCAAATAAGAATGTCAGTAAAATCTGTTTACTTCTGCCAGGTTGGAGTGATTTTTGATAGGTGGCAGACACATGGATTACAATTTCCACATGAGTAGTGCTATACTGGTCCCACATAGACTTTAAGGAAGAAGCATAAGAAAAAATGCACCCCTTCATTTGTTGAAGAAGTTGGGCAGTAGTCCAGGGATGGAATAGAATTAACCCTTTTGAAAATTATCTATCTTCCTAAACGTAAATTTAAAAAGAGAATTCTTTCAGTCTTCCTCACCCTCCAGTCCTTCATAGGCTTTCACTTTGTCTCTCAACAGCATATTTCTTCAGATATACTTTATAGAGCAACTGTATGTATGCAATAACATGAGGTTGCTATAGTAACTTGTTTTTAAATAGCAGGGTAATTACTCTTACAAATTCCCTTGTAACTGACTAGCATATAGTCTAGCACATACAGTATATTTGTAATAGAATAGCACATACATTAAACTTTTCTTTTTTCACATATATTGCTTCCTTTTTATTTGTCAAGTATTTTTGAATATTTCATTTTAAAAAAACTTTACTTTATCCCTTTTCTTGCTTGTATACTCCAACAGGTGTATAATGCAGAGTTACTCAGTTACAAGCATCGAAAGTGGGGTTTAACAAGGGTCTATATATCTATATTTATATAAACTGAAAAAAATATATTATTGACATTCAGTATGTTTTTATCTGACTCCAACAAAGTCGTTTAAAATACCAAAAACTTGTTCTCTTGTATTTTCAGGATTGTACTGAAATCGATAGCATATTTAATCTTTGGAATAATATTCACTGGATTCATTTTTAGAGAATGAATGGCCAGTTGCTATTCATATAGATTTACAGGTGAATTCAAGTATTAAGCATTGTCTGACTCCAGGCTTGTCTTTTTAATTATCATTATTTTCTGCAGTGGGCTAGAATACTGAGCAAGTCCCTTTATAATAAACGTATAGGCATTTGAGACATGCAGGTACAATTTAATATAAAAACATTAGTAGAAGGTAACTGGAAACTGCAGTATGGAGCTAGATAGTTCTCAGGGTGGAGTCATGTACCATTTATAGCCAAATAGAATAGAGTAGGTTAGCTTTTGTTGATTGGTTATGTACCTATTTTAAAAAACCATGAGGGGGAGGATTTGGAAGACAATAGGTACACTACAAATAAGGCATCTGACACAGCTAATGTAAGCTGCTATTTTTCAGTAAAACTTTCATATGTAACAATGTACGATTGGCTAGGGATTACTTTTGTTTCACCATTACTCTTATGTTTTGCTAAAGTGTGGTGCTAACTGCAAGGATCTCTACTTTGATTATTTTGTTGGGATCACCTTTGCTACCCATAATCAAGCCTATCCCGATGGCTGCTTTATTTTTAAAAGCTAGCAGGAACACTTGTGGTCATGCTAAATGATCTGCATTGACTATTTGCATGATTCAAATTGAAAATATACAAAAAGGTATAAGAGTGATAATTGTGCTAGCAAATTCATTATTCCTTCAGGAATGCTTTTGGCAAGTTGCTTTTAACAGAACTCCAAAACAAAGTAAACCAAAAAATGTCAGAAAAATGAATTGCAATTCACTTGGCAACATAATATGCTAAATTTCATGAAGTGTTGATGATTCTTTAGGAATGCTGACAGCACAAGAGGGAGCTGTAGCTAAGAATACCATGGAGAAAGAGAGCACAGTGTGGTCTGAGAAATGTAGACTATCCTAGTCTTCCAAATGGACTGTCTAAATAAGAGTCTCCTAAGATTCCTTTTTGCTTGTGGAAAGGAGCATCTCCGACCATTATTCTACAGAGATGTCTCTCCTCTTGCACCCTGTTTCTGTCTTCAAGACAGCTTCTTACCCAGGCTCTGGGAAAAGAACTACTAAAACGTAGCATTTGTTCTAACCTTTTGAGAGACTACTTCTAATGGACAATCAGACCAGCAATTAGTTTTAAGTGAGGAAAGTCAATCTTCTAAACTGACTGCCTAGTGATTACCTTACATTTCTTATTCGTTCTCCTGTACTAGGCACAAAAAGAGAGATAGGCAAAGACTCAGTTAGATGTAGGGTGACCAGACAGCAAATGTGAAAAATCGGGATGCGGGTGGGGGGTAATAGGAGCCTAAATAAGAAAAAGACCCAAAAATTGGGACTGTCCCTATAAAATCAGTACACCTGGTCACCCTAGTTAGATGCAGATGTGTAATTACCAGGAGCCTCCTCATGCAGCTAGTGCTGTGTGAAGAGGCTGTCCAGTAGCAATTTAATCAAGATTTTGTGACAGATTTTATATGCCACCACTATAGTATTGTTTCTGTTATCCAAAAGTCCATAATGAAAATGTAGCAAAGCACAAGGCTCTGTATATTTGTGTGCAACATTTCTTCCCGCCTATGCTAATAACAAGTTTATTACTAACAATTCTAATGAAGTTGGATATTGGAGGAAAGGGTCTATTTGGGTTTTGACTATTTTGGTTTCCTGACATATGCTCTGGTTCATTGGAGTCTGGTTTCAGGCACTATTAGCGCTGACTTTAGGATGCTGGGCTGTAATGAGGCTATTCAATAATAAGGGTGGGGAAAAGCCACTTAAGCCCCTTTCATTTACAACATTTCTATCTTCTGACCAGAACAATGCTTCGTCACAGTGCAACAATTGGCAGAGAAATTGGTGGTTTTCGTCTTCCTCTGCAGCATGGGGCCTGGGTCACTTGCAGGTTTAAATTAGGGTAAATGGTGGATTCTCTTTAACTTGAAGTCTTTAAACCATGATTTGAAGACGTCAGTAACTCAGCCAGAGGTTGGGGTCTATTACAGGAGTGGATGGGTGAGGTTCTGTGGCCTGCTGTGTTCAGGAGGTCAGACTAGATAATCATGATGGTCGCTTCTAATCTTAAAGTCTATGAGTCTAATTATATATTCCTGCAGAATGGATCATGAAACTCAAGACTGCCTCTCAAATTTAAAAAGGGGTATGTTTATGTCTCCTTTTTTGGGTTCTCCTGCATTATTGAGGCTCCTCATAGGGCTAAGAGGTATTGTAGATGGCCTGGCTCTTGTAAACATGTACAGTATGGAAACAATTATAGTAGCTTCTCTTTCTTCCCACACTTACTTGTGCTGTGGTTCACTCATATGAAAAATGCATGAACAGTATTTTATTGTTCTTGACTATGATTTGCAACAAAGTTCCACTTTGTTTGTGAAGTGGCATATCGTACTGGACATTCATGAACTATAGTGATGTTCTGAAACAAACCTGATAATCCTGGTTTGATACACCAAAAAGGGCATCTCTTGCTGTGCTTACAGAAATCCCTTTGAATATGAACACATGCAGACAATTGACAGAAAAGTCAAAGTGGGATATGAAATAAAGCATTTTAGAAAATGCACAGCATATTCTCCTAAACCACAGCTGACCAGTTTAATAGATTTTATGTACCTAGAAAATTTCCAAAATAGAAGTTGTTGTCTTTTAGTATGAGAATGTAACTGTCAAAATGCACAGTTAATGGTAATTCTGAGGTTAAAATCTGATTTTTAGTACAGAATACTGTATATATGAATAGACGATCATATTTTCTCAGTGTACATTATTTAGCAGTTGAAAATATCTTGATTTTCCCCAGCTTTTGAATATAAAAATCAAGCTTTCTTTACAATATTTTTAATAACATTATTCACCTCTTTCATAAAGTTAAAGCTATAAATGAACGTTTTCTCATAAAACTATGTAAAATACTTCAGTTAGACTGAATTCGTCCCCTCCCCCCCACCCCCCTAATCTTACTAGGCGAATTCAGTATTTTTGAATTTGCATGTTACCTTCTTTCTACAGGTTAAACCAGTATATCCACTTCTACAGGCACATACATTTGGTCTTATACACCTGCTTCCAAATAGACACTTCTTCTCACAAAGAGCTACAAATACAATAAAAGATCAAGTTAGTTAAAAATACCCTTGTCATAAGAATCATAATTAGATTAGGAATACTCTGGCTATTCTTCCCCCCTGACCCCAGGCTGTAACAAAGTGAATTTTGATCCAACTTCTGAATTCTGGTGGGAGGAAGTGGGGATTTCTAAATGTCTTCTGGGATTAAGAATTATTTATCACAGGATTTTTCACGTTTATTTTCTTTTGTATTTCTCACCATCTTTTTCTCCTAATCCTACAGTAATGATGGGGGAAGAGAGGTCTGTGCCAAGGGAACAATTATTACAACACAGTGGGGAAATGCATAAATGTAAGACCTAATTTTCAAATCCGGAATACATTGCAGACAGTGATGGTTGGGTTCAAATTTGTGCCAAAAATGATTTTTCTCTTGTTCCAATAGAAGGAAAAATAGCAGCTTTAACATTCTTCCATCTCAAGTCAAAAAATGATCTTTTTAAATATACAATCCCAAAGACTAGGATATCACAAGTGGGAAAACAACAAGATTGTACAATTTAGCGAATTTCATACTGTATAATTTTGGAAACCAGGACTTAAGGACAAATTTCCTGCTCTTGCAGAAACAACTACACCGCTACCTCGATATAACGCCACCTGATATAACATGAATGTGGATATAACACGATAAAGCAGTGCTCCGGGGGAGGGGGGGNAAGGACAAATTTCCTGCTCTTGCAGAAACAACTACACCGCTACCTCGATATAACGCCACCTTATATAACATGAATTTGGATATAACGCGATAAAGCAGTGCTCCGGGGGGGGCGGGGCTGCGCACTCCAGTGGATCAAAGCAAGTTCAATATAACATGGTTTCACCTATAACGCGGTAAGATTTTTTGGCTCCCGAGGACAGCGTTATATCGAGGTAGAGGTGTACTTGCAACCCATTCTAAGTTTAAAACATAAGTCAAATTAGAAAAGCATTGTTGGTACTAAGTTATAAGTGCACATCATTTCACTTATAGTACAACCTATTTAAATATATTCAACTAATAAAACAATCTGTTCCTCTTTATTTAAAGTAAGAATTACCTGATTTCTAGCCTGTTTCTCATCCTAGTTAGCAGCTTGTGCTCCTATGACGTTGTTTTGGCAAGGAAAGAAGAAAACAACCACTTCATAAGGAACCCATCCAAGAAGAACACACATGTCATGTTGTTATTTTAATTAAATCTCAGGAGTTAAACTTTCTATCAAATATTGCCAAAATGTTCTGTCCTAGCACAGCAGTTACTGGGAGTGGAGCTGAATGGCTTTCAAACCAATCAGACTTGAATCAACTGGTAGATACTTTTAAGTGTATTTTCATGGTTCTGTCTGGCAGAGGCCTATGGAAGTCATTAACCACACACTGTCAAATAGAAGTAAAATAAAAATATCCCTCTATCTAGGTTGTAATACCATCCCCTTCATTATAGTAGCTTAGTGAGATACTCCATTTTTTATAGTCAAATCTCAGAGTTAGTGCACTTTAATATCTCATCCTAAAGTTTACAGCACAGGACACTGTGAAAGTCAAGTGTATCTACCTCAAAGTCAAAGGGCAAAGTAAATACTTCTGGAATTCCAACCTGTTGTTCTGGAGAGTCTAGTGCCAAGAGTTTTAAAGATTAGTACTTAGAGTTAGGCTCCACAAATCCATATTTAGACATTCAAGTGAGATTTTCAAAAGTGCTGAGCATGTTAAAGCTTTCATGGAAAACTGTTTGTCCTGGGTATATAAATATGCATAAACCGATTTGATTTGTATGAAATAAAGCTAGTTCAGAGCTGAAGCCACAGTTGAAACTTCTGGAGCTCATGATACCAGATTCTTAGATATAAAATTATATGCACTTGCAAACAATGAGAGTTGTTATAAGCAGCTCTGGTAGGCAGTGGGGGAGATAGGTGACATTTCTGAATAATGGTTCCCATCCTTATGCTTCTCTAAACAATGCCTGGAACTTGTTGCCTCTGTCCACCACTGGAAATAAATTGGCAAATTTACAGCATTGTCACAGCAACTAAAGTAGTTTGGGGGCTGGTGGGTTTGCCTCATAAAGAAAGATTAAAAGATTGGCTAAGGCACGATGTGTGGGGTTGGTGGAATGGCGAAAGAGACATCCTGGTAATCTATAATTATTTAAACCAAAAAATATAAACACCAAAGGCAAACCCTTGCTCTTAAAGTGAGAGCCACACAGTATAGTGTGGTGGGGAATCATCCTTCCTCAAAAGAGAGCAGTGTACATTCACCCTTAGTACCTGCTCTTCGCTATGCCATATGTTACAGTGCATAGCATAAGCACACAGAGACCTGGCCAGGCCCCCAAACCACAGATAGTATGCCTTTGGGAGTGAAGAGTGTCAGAAGTGGACGTCTGCTCCGCAGCCCAGTGCTCCGGGGAGTACAGAGTTGGCATCTTGCCTTGTTAGTACACTAATTAGGGCAAGAGGTTCCTTGTGCTCCTTACCCTCTCCCTTTAGTACCACTCAGTGAATTTTTGTCTTACACAGGGAGAGAAACTATTTATGGTGTTACTAGGTGTAATGTGATTAGTAACACAGGCTTGGAATAGTGGGGAGTGACAAAGCCTCATTACTTGGGATATGTGTAATCAGACTAGACAAAGCACAAGGAGAGAGATCCTAGTGAACAATTCTACAAGGGCAGGGGCAGGGATTAGATGATCTAGCAGGCCTTTCACTGATTAATTTCTCTGAGTATCAGATAATGCCAAAAAGGAAAAACTAGAAAAAAAATTCTGAAATGGAACACCCCTCCCCCCCCAACTCCCAGAACTGTGAAAAAGAAGAGCTCAGTTAGCAGGGGAAAAGTTTTTAGAACATTCAGAAGACAATTGGAATTGAAATCAGAGAGGATAATAACATAGCTGAAGTCCAAATGAATATTTCATAAATGTATTTACAAGGGACTCTAAGCCACTAAATACTAAAAATGACACAGGCTATGTATGCATTATCCTGTACAGACTCAGCAAGGAAAGTCGTTTAATAAGACAAGCTTATGTTAAAATTATAATCAATAAATGCCCACTACAATAAGAGATTTATCCCTGAGTGTTAAAAGAACATAGCCGTAATTTGCATGCAAATGACAATCTTTGTTGAGAATCTTTTTTTTTTTTTTTTAAAGGACTGAAAGGGTTACAGAGAAAATCTGGAGGCAAGCATGTCTGAGACACTATTCAGAGAAAGGGAAAGAACAAGAATGCTCAGGAAATTATAAGGCTATCAGCTTGACACTTATAACATGCAAATAAAGAGAAGATATTCTGAAGGGCAAATGAGACACTAGTATGTGTTCAATAATTTTAGAACTGCAGATAACCAGCATGAATTTTAACAATGAGGATCCTTCATGAGTGTAACCTTCTACTTTATAATTTATTGGAATTATACCCCAATCCTACAATCTGTTCCACACTGACAGACTGCTATGCCTATGTGGAACTCCACTGACTTCCTTAGGGTTCCATTCAGGCGTATATTTGCAAGAGCAGGCTAAATTATAGGATTTGAGTCTTTGTTGTTTTGGTTTGACGATTCCATAATGGCTTGAAGAGAGGGATGTGTGTTTGCACACACATGCACAAAGGAGAGTGCAGGGAGGAACCAGGTAGAGGGAGGTTAGTAGGGGCCTCAAATTTAAACAAAATTGGTAGGAAACTCTGCTACCATGGAAACTGCCACAGCCTCAGTGATGTGGTTTTTTTTTTATATATATATATTTTAAAGTTTGCTATAGAATTTTTAGAACCCTTGCACTGATGTAATCAAAAGTCAGAGGCAGGAGACGGTAGATTCAGCCTTAACTATGAATAACATTTCACTCTTTTGTAAGATCATTTCCCTGCATTTGCAATAAGGTGTGAAATCTGACCATTAATCTCTCATACCATCAAGATCACACTGTATATATGGGGCAATGTGTAAACCACCATAGACCTTATTTGCTGGAGTGAAAAACCTATTTTATTGATCCTTCCTCAGAAGCTATTCTCTTCAGTTACAGATGAGTGGGGAAGTACACTGGTCTGCCAACCAACCTCTTTATTTAAAGCCTAGTAGAATGGGGCTATTCTGCTCTGTCCATGACTATTGAAACAATGGCTCCTAAATGTTCTCATCCCAGGCTTTATCCTTGTCAGTTTTGATAATATGCTGATAGCCGGTGACAGGTGGAGGGAAGGTGCTAGCACACTGATCACAGAAGTCTGATTCTGAGTTTAACACACTACAGCATCACAAGTTTCTAAATTCTATGCTACTAATTGCACAAGTAGCAAAGGAAGGTTTCTTTGTATCACAGCATCTCAAAAGTGGCAATCAGCCCAACTGTTCCACGTGATGTACAACCTGATTAATCTGTGAGGTTTACATCTGGTTGCAGAGTCAAGTGTTGCTCTCAGTGAAGCATTTTCAATATACTTTGCAGAGAAAAATCATTCATATTTACACTGAGCTAATAATCTTCAATGCAGAAGAATTGAGACTGGGGAGGATAAACAGAGAACCTCGTCAGTTGCGTTTCAGCTAATGGTGCTTATTGAAATGCTGGAGGAACTTTGGGGTGCAGCTTGTAATATAGATCCATGTTCACCTTGTCAGGCAAAAGCCAGCAGGGGGAGTTTGTGTCATTATAGCTTTTAATTATTTAAAGTAATTATCAGCCCCAAAGCTGAAGAACTCCATATCTTAAATGTCCGAGTTTGAGGAAACCGAGAGCTCCATAGCATGGTAGCTACATCTGGATCCTAAAGCTCTCCTTGACCACAGTCGATTTGGGTTTAGGCCTCTCTGAGATACAGACACCACACTGGTCAGTGATTTTTTTCCAGCGATAGAGTAAAATCAGATGACCCTGATGATTCTTCTAGATTTGTCAGCTGCCCTTCACTACCATTGACCATGAAATGTTGTTAGTTACTAGGTGGAGTTGTCATGGAGTGGAGTCATTCTTTCTGAGAAATCCCAGGGGATAACTGCTGAAGCCTCCCTATCATATGTGAGGTTCTGTGATGTCATTCCCTCTGGTACCACAGGTGGATGAGGCCATTAGGTTTATGGAGAAATATGGGCTGTAGTTCTTCTGTATATGGATGACTCCCGGCTTTGTATTTTCATCTCTGGGGGTGGCAGCCTGTTACTCAATGCTGAATTCAGACTGCAGCTTAGCTGGTCAATCCAAGAAATTAAATGTATGTTCAGTGGAGTAAAGGTAAAACAAACATGCTGATAGTTGCCAGTAAAAGTGATCTGGATTGTGACTTGGGGAGTGGAAATTGTCTTTCATAAAGCTGAAATTGTTTGGAAACATGTAGTGATATTAACTTACAAAAATGTGCTCTGAATCTTCTGCTGGCTACTAACTATCTTACAGTAAACTGTGAAAATGTTACTCTGACTTTTAAGGCTGTGGGTGAAAATCTGTGCTTGCTTACAGTGGTGCAAGTATGGAGTGGATCCATTGAAATTTTGCTAGCAATAAGAGCAGGATTTAACCCTGTGTGTCTAAGCAGAAAAGTATACAGGCTCTCCAAGGGTGAAGCAGGCCATTTAGAAAGCTTGCAGGTTTGAGTTTGAAAGGCTTGATCAAAGCAGTTGTGTGTAGGAGAGGCTATAGTGAGCCAAATGCATCCTTGATATTATTTAATTAGTTTCAACAGAGTCACACCACAGATGGATTTGGCCTAGCATGTGTGTGGGCTGATTGGTGATAGGAAGCAGGCTAGAGTAACACTGGTGTAATAACAAAGGATCGAGTGGTAACCTGTGACTGGACCCAGACCTCAGTACCACCATTAGTAATCTGCCTGTCAGTGCCAGCAGCCACCAGAGTGGGCAGTCCTATAGGTGAGCTGCCTCAGGAAGCTCATAACACTTGGGCATGTACAAAATTTTGAAAAGACTCCTGGATATTAGTGAAGAAAACTGTTCAAAATGCAAAAATCCAGACGTACTTCATTGGGTTATTTCCATGGGAAAAACTTTTTTTTTTTTTATACTTAACATCTGTAAGGAATATGACTTATGGTTCCACTGCCTTGTCTTTGCTGCACCACTGAATATTCAGAGCAACACTCTAAGACCCAAACATCTGCTCTCCCACTATAGTATTTTTTTTTAAATAGCAAAATTCCATACTCAGTGATTATTCAGATTTGCTGTGAGACCTAGAAGTTTCAGCTAGTTGTTTTTGGACAAAAAGCTGATTAAATTGTCCAGTGCAGTGAAAACACTGGACTAAATAGTAAAAACAGAGTGAATGTCAAACAAACAGGTTTGGCACTGCCTTTAAAAGGCCTGACTAAATAAACAGAAACGTGCCTAGAATCTGCAACATGGATACCCATGTAAAGCAGCAGAAACTGCTACAAATATTGAGTCTTGATAGTCTTTCCAAGTGTCTTTGGTGGTGATGATGGGGGGAGGGTTGAACTGGACTAGGTATGAGTCATTGACTAGTAAATAATTTAAAACATTAAAAAATGTGAACTAATATATGTTTGGCTCAAAGACAATTATGCAACTGATGAGATGTAACTGGGCCAGAAAGATTGCAAGACATAATTATGCACTACCAGTGGAAAAGGAGAGAAGGAGTGACACTTTACTTATATCCTCAAATGTTTACTGCCTTTCCATTGTGATGTTAGCAACATGCATGAATCCAAGGGACACATTTAAAATAACCAACGTTCTTCCTCTTGGGCCACATTGTTCAATCCCTTTGCACATGGAAATTCTGCTGGCTTGCTGGTTTGCACAGTGCTGCAGCATTTGCGTTACAAATATAGTTAAGGGGTTGTTTTAAAAGTATTCATATTGGCATTTTGGAAATGTCAAGATTTTCTTACCTTTTAAAATAGTAAATGAAGTAAATGAAGGCCTAATTCTATCTCCCCTATTCAGGGCTTGTCCACATGGTGGGATAATTCACCCTCTGGGGGTATGATTTCTAAAGCACACTCGTGTGTTTATATCATAATTGCATGTAGACCCTGCCGGTGTGCACTACAATAATGCTGTTTCAAACAGTATTATGTTAAAGTGCACTAGAGAACCTCTAGTGTGTACCAGAAGTGTCTGCATCCATCAATTAACATGCAACACGTTAGTGCTCTTTAGAAATCACACTTCTCTAGGCTGCATTACCCTACCATATACACAAGCCCTTAAATTGAGTCAAGTAGTCCCACTGAAAACAATTGTTCTACACATGGAATAAGGGACTACTCAATGAGAGTAAGGGAGGCAGAATTAAATCCTAATCATGTTTTTCAAGTCACATAAATATCATGGAGGATATAAGAGAGACAAAGCAGGTGAGGTAATATCTTTGATTGGACCAACTTCTGTAGGTGAGAGAGATGAACTTACACAGACCTGAGGAAGAGCTCTGTGTGGCTCAAAAGTGTGTCTCTCTCCCCAACAGAAGTTGGTCCAATCAAACATATTACCTCACCCACCTTGTGTCTCGAATATCCTGGGACTGACACGGCTACAACTGCACTGCATATATGGAAAATATATGCAGTTTATAAGGATGGCTGTCATAGGGTTTTAATTAAAGAAGCACTTACGAGTCTGGCACAGCATTCCTATCCATCCTTCAGAGCACGCACAGACACTGGGGCCTATACATTCTCCACCATTCAGACACTTCTGCAGACAAACAGCTGAAAAGAGCAACATGAAAAGCGGGCAAATGAGAAGATCCATGAATGTACTCATGTGCATGAGCTGGTTTAGAGGGTAACATGCTGGAAATTGCTTCACATAGTTATTTTCAAAATGGTGGAATCTCAAAGAATGTAATGAGTCTTCTTCACAAGGTAATTAGCATTTTGAATTTCTGTGCTACTACCTCCCCCAAGATAGAGTTCTCTCAAAGTGAACTAGGACCAAGAACTAGGTCAAGTACCCTGGCACCAACAAATTAAAGTACTCCTTTCTGTATGATATATGGTACACCCATATCAGATGTTATAAATAAATAGGGTGTGATGTTCATTTACATCACAACACAGCTTAAGTGATGTTTGTCACTAGAATTATTTGATATGTATGTGTGTATATATAGTATATATAATACATTATGATTCTCTGTGTGTATGTGTATGTATACACTGAGAAGAAATGATCAATATTATACTTTAGGAACAGCTCTGAAATTAACATTGTGCTGATTCCCAAGCCTTATCCATCACCAGTACTCCTAGGGTGAAAAAGGCAATACATTAATCCATCTCCCATACAGTGTGTCATCTTGATCTTAAATTTATTCAGCTTATCCGCCAACATCATGGTAATGAATAACTATGTAAGAGAAAATATTCCCTGAAACATTTTAAGATAAGGTGATTTTTTTAATTGCATTTTTATGTAAACTGCAGTGAGATGTGGTAGGCTTAGTGTAAGAATACATCAGTCTCAGAATTATGCACTGCAATGCATCTGATGACCTTGAAAGTATATCAGTTTGGAAGGCTTTACTACAGGCTTTAAATAGTCCTGTATTTTGAAATATATGACATTTCTCTGTAAAATATAACAAAATATGTGTAGCTGGTATGACCTAAAATCAATACTTCAAGTTTAATACCATAAAAATGAGTTTCCATAAAAATATGCATAACAGACAGCTGCATGAGATAGAACCTTGGTTCCCCTCACCTTTCTTTTTTTGTAAACATCAAATATTTGTCATTTTGTATTACCTTTACATAAAACTGTTTTTCTTTGTAAAATGCTGAAGTAGCAAAACAAGGTCTATTCACTGTATTGTTTTCTAATATTAAAAATGATTACAATTCATTCTGACTGGCCTATGTACTACACAATATTGTGTTTGATGGGAGGCAGAGATACTTACGTTTATTACACCGCTTGCTCCTCCAACCAGATGGGCAGTCACAGACATCTGGGCTTACACATTTCCCTCCATTCATACACATGGGATCACAGATACCTGCAGATACATATTAAATAAGGAGCATGGTTGATGGTACGTATTCAGACAGACTTTACTTCAGTATTTACATCATTTCGTAAGGTTAAGTTGTTGTAATTAAAAACAAAAAGTAATTTGGATGTGAAAGTCTTAAACTCTGGGGCTTGCTATCTTCTATAAATCCTTTTAAAATTTGCTGAGCTCCGTTGTGCAAAAAAACTTTCAAGGAGCCTTCAGTAAGAGCTGCCTCAACGGAGAAATGAGAGAGGCATTAATTACAATGATTCTTGAAAAAGCAAACAAGAAATCTTCTGTGGCAGCTGCAGACAGACCAGTACCACTTATTACTGTTGATTGCCAACTTCTTGTTAAAGCTGTCACCTCTTGATTGGAAAACATGTTCTCAGACATTCATCTGGTTCAGAAAGGACTTGAAGAGAATAGATTAACTTCAGACAATTTCAGGAAAACTTTTTAGTATTTTATCAATCAAGGCTAAAGACAAGATAAGGCTGTATTCCCATCTGTTTCGAAATATGGCAACATTGTTGCACAACAAGTTCAAATATTTAGTTTTTCACTAAATGTATGCATGTGATAAAGACACATCTTTATCTTGCCACCAATCGGGATAAACTGTATAATTTTGACCCCCTTTTTTTTTTTAAACTGTGGAGTTTTTCAACTCCTACTTTTCTGTATTTTTTTCAGCTGAGCTCTAGAACCTCTAAATCACATGGCATTTCAAACTACTGCTACCACACAGAATTTTGCAAATGCTATGTTTGATTTAGATATTAATGCTGTGGTCATATGCTGACCAACACGCTTTGAGACCTTGTGCAAATGATGCTATACCACAAAATAGAATGTAAGTGCTTTGGCACGTCCTGTGCAACGGCCTTGCCATCTAATGGGTTACAAATAAACCACTCAAATTGCTACAAAGAACAGGAATCTTTACTGTCTCTGGTCGAGGATGAAGTCATGCAAAAACCCTCCAAGCAAGAATATTGCAACTGTTTACAAGAAAATAGTGTCCAAAACACAGTAATGCATCATGCAATAGAAGGATAACATCCATCTGTTCCTCCCAGGCCTGCCTCTGGTATTTTCTGATTGTTTGGGAAGCTAATGCTACCTATGTCTCTAGGACCCTAAACTGGGCACACTGCTTCAATGGCTCTTCTTACCTGGTCACTTGTTCCATTTCTTACACTTATCTGCAGATGCAGCCATACTAGTAGTCTTCTCTTTGTGCTTCTGCACTGATCTCAGTTGCCTCCTAGCCTTTGATATTACTCTGTGCCAAGTGCACAGATCTTTTAGCACAAGGATCTGCTCTCAGGTGAATCAAGGTTACCTGCTGGCTGGGTAAAATTCAAAGTGGTAGGGACTTCCAGGGACCAAGCCCTTAAACTGTCGCTCTTCTCTTTCCTTTTCCCTCCACCCTCTCTGTCTTGTACTACAGTCATGGCCCATGGTCATTTTGAGAGGGAGGGGAAAGTCAAGGGGTAGGGCTAACAATGAGTCAGCATTCTTGGTAAAATACCAACAGGTGTTGCAACTGGTAGTCATAACCAGGGTGAGTTCAGGATGCAATGACAACAAAAACTTAATTCCTTTGGTGTTTGTGTGTGTTGATTGCTTCATGTCTCTCCTGTAGCAGTCTTGTAACCTAAGTTCTTGTACTGTATTATAATTAAATCACTTATTAATCTAATTATAAAATATTTTAGAGGTTTAGAATTTAGTAGAGAGGAGCTCAAAATCTGACTCCGGGTTTCACACACTCCTAATTTGGTGGCGTTTAGCTTGCTACAAAGAGAGGGTCACACAGCAAAATCTTTATTTTTGATTCCAGGACACTAAACTGTTCCCCCAAAGTTTACAGCAGTGAGATCCAGGGTTTGGTTTGGGGCCATCTATAAAAGTTAGATCGTCTGTACTCATGTGACCCCAAGAGCATCCCTAGGCCAGAAGGCAAGAGGCTCGCTGGTGTCCAGGAGTGAGTTTCAGCTGGCCTGACTAGTCCAGTGTACCTAATTCACTGTTGTCAGAATCTGTATCTAAAAAGTGTCATGCAAGGTATCAAATGCAAACTGGTAATATGCTGGCCATTAATATTATTATGGAAAAGTACAAATATGTGCTGAAAACTACGTTCTTAAAATATGTGGCAGGCAGGGCATAAATTACCCCTCCCTAGACAAAGGACTGTGGTTCTGCCCGCTTGAGTCTTTCTCCTATGTAAATCAAACCAGGGGTGGCCAAAGACAATGGGTATTGGAGATTGCAGGAAGATCATTTGCATTGTAAAAATCACCAGTAGGAGAGGAACCAACATGGAATTTACACCAGATAGCCTGGCATCTACACCCAGCAGGGGAAAGGTACTTTATCTGGAGACATGGTTCAGAGGAAAACATTTCAAAGGTTTGCTGAACTATAAAGAATAGGCCAGGGTGAACCTGTGAATTATCCTTCACCTAAGGTTCCAAGAAACCAAGCGTTTTGTGCTCTGTATGTTGGGTCCTGGCAAAAGGTCTCGCCAGTAAGGCTGGAAGAAAGACTATGGTGAGAAAACCTGCTTTGACTAGTTTTGTTAAGACGAGTTTTATTCTTAGAAGGGTATTTTTACTTTTGTTTGTTTGTAACCATTTTTATCCTTATTTCTTATTCTTGGTATCACTTAAACCTATGTCCTTTTGTTAATAAACTTGTTTTACTTTTACCATAAACCAACTCAGGGCTTTGACTGAAGTGGAGGGTTTGTCAACCCCAGTTATGTTAATAAGCTGCTGCGTATTGTCACTTTAAAGGAGCAGTGAACTTGATACGGTTTTGTGGGTTTTACAGAAAGAGGGGCTGAGCACAGCAGAGAAGGATGTCACTGATGCACTGGAGTTCACTGATTGTTACCTGCTAGGCATGGTTTGGACTGGCAGAGTCTTGAAGAGTTTGCTGGCAAGGCAGACAAGATGGAGTGTTGCTGAGGCTGAGAGGGTCACAGTGGATCACATTCTGGGAACCCCAGCAGACAGTCACACTGTGCAATTTCTAGACATCACAGGAAGATCCTCCCCCCACCCACCCCAAAAAAAGCCATGCAAGAGGGTGGTAACTAAAAGCATTGTAGAAAGCATTTAAGCAGGGCTTTGTCAAGAGTGAATGATTCAATTTACTAACTACTTTTTCTTCTCACTGTATACCAAGAATCACACTCTAGCAGGTAGTTTCTAGGTTAGGTTACTTGTCATAGACATTATGTGGTGATAACCATATTTGTCCACATTTTATTCAAATACATACCTCCTTTGGTTAATTAATTAATTAATTGATAACTATTTCCTTACTTTTCAATGAGAATACAACAATAAGCTCTCAGGTTTTTTCCCCCCCTCCTGCCAGACCTTCTTACGTAGGCAACAGCTGGAATCCAAGGGAGTTGAGGTGTAAATTAAGTCAGTGGGAGTTCGATTTGAGTAAAGGCTGAAAGTTCAGGGCCAAATATATTCTGAAGGGCTAGAGCCCTTCTAACTTTGTGTGTGTGTGTGCTCTCTCTCTCTCTCTCTCTCCTTGATAGCAATCTCACAAGGAATCTGTATGTAAATGAAGATAACTTTCTTTCCTTTTTTCCCTTTCCACTGACGCTTTTGCCTCACTTTCCGTTCCCTTAACTTTCTTAGGCCTGGTCTACACTGGGGGGGGGGCGGGGTGGATTGATCTAAGTTATGCAACTTCAGCTACGTGAATAATGTAGCTGAAGTTGACGTACTTAGACCTACTCACCGTGGTGTCCTCACTGCGGTGAGTCGACTGCTGCCACTCCCCCGGCAACTCTGCCTGCGCCTCTCGCGGCGGTGGAGTACAGGAGTTGACGGAAGAGCACTCGGGGGTCGATTTATCACCTCTAGACTAGACGCGATAAATCGACCCCCGCTGGATCGATTGCTGCCCACCGATCTGGCGGGTAGTGCAGACATACCCTGAACTAGAATTCCATTTTCATGCCCATTAGGCAGAATTCAACATTTATTAATTTTAACTAGTTTTGATCTTTTTTAGTCCCACCCTTACGCCTCTGTGGAAGAGGGCCAATTTCAAAATAGCAAGCAAAAAAGTTTCTCATAGGAAAACTAAATAAATTATCAGACACTAGGGAGCAAACTGAATTATCCTGATCCTCTTGGGCACTAATATGACTTTGAAAAGACTCAATTTTTCTTTTTTCTTACAAAATGTCTAACACACTGACCCACAGACAGTGGGGTTTATTGGCTTTACGTCTGCATTAGGAACCAGCCTTTACTTTACAATTGCCATCCTAGATGTGCAAGCTCCTGACTGTGATTGTCACAAGAAACTCTGCATTCTGTTTCTTGTTCATTTTAATCAAAAAGGATATATTGCTATTAGAGAAAAACATCCTGTATTATAACATCCTGTATTGGGGGGAGGGATAGCTCAGTGGTTTGAGCATTGGCCTACTAAACCCAGGGTTGGGAGTTCAATCCTTGAGGGGGCCGCTTAGGGATATGGGGCAAAAATCAGTACTTGGTCCTGCTAGTGAAGGTAGGGGGCTGGACTTGATGACCCTTCAGGGTCCCTTCCAGTTCTAGGAGATAGGTATATCTCCATATATTATTAACAATATCCTGAACACAGGACAAATGGCAATCAATAAGTAAGACTCTGGGCTTGATCCTGTTCCCACTGACATCAATAGGAAAACTCTCATGCTCTTCTGTGAGAGCAGAAGCACAGAAACCACACAGTAAGATTATCAAATCCTATAGAGTCTGATAAGAGACAACTTGCTGGCAATGCAGGGCACTGTTATCAGAACTAAAAACCCACTGCCATGTTCTTTATGGAAAGTTAGGTTTACTAAGGTTAAGATAAACCTTTATTGGAGCTGATGATTCAGGTATGGAAAAAGGGATGATCACATGCAACATCTCAGGTGAAGAGTGATTTTAGTGGAGCAAGAAACCTAAATGTAGGAATTAAAATCATAGACATAGACAATGCTCACACCATCACACTGATATAGACCATTCTTTTTCCTGTATAGTCATAGGTTGCCAGAACAAGCAAGATGATACATAGGAACTCTGTTCCCTGTAATGGCTATTCCTCTCCTGCAGCATTAGCGCCAGCTGACCATATATACTTACCACCAACAACTTCCATTTTTAAATCTCAACCTCTATAGCAGCTCCCTTAAAATGTAACACTACCAAGCAAAATATTCCTGCTATGCAAAGCCAAAGGAGCCCTGAGGCAAAGTTAAGCACAGGGCATGCTTTCCTACAGCTGCAGATGATATAAGTAACCCAGAATATCTATCTGTTCAAACAGTCACAGTATTAGTTAGTGATAACTAATAATTCCTGATCAACTTGAAGTTAGTAATAGAAATCAATTGTTGCCCGTAGAATCTGACTGGTGGTGTGAAGGAGCAGACAGAAAACTCTTCATGCTGAACCTAACACAGCAGGTTCAGAACTTCTGATACATTCACCCCATTACACCTTGTATCCCCTTCATTGTTTATATCCCCTTCTGATGGATTACAGTATTGCTCAAATAGCCTGGACTTTAAAGCTACCCTAGGAAACTAGAGTTTAGTTATGACAGAGACAATATTAAATCAGTTCCATGAAATCTTGACAACGACAAACCCTTTAAATGTAGGATGCAGTAACTGAAGGACTGGACACTAGCCTTTCCTGAAAATGATCATGCAGAGCCTATTTAGCTCTTGTACAGTAATTACTGTCATCACTGATCCCGAATCAAGTTGGTGATAAGGAGACAGAGCACTGCACAGCTGTGCTGACTGGGAGATATGCTTTTCAAGACAACTTTGGGTTTCTTTGCCCTGCAGAGGCTGAGAAAATTGACCTGAATGATACATCCCACTTCTAAATGGAAGGCAGAAAGTAATCCCAAGCAATAATGTCTATTCTGGCAGGCCAAGCAAATGTGTCAGGATATATCTTACAGAAGAATGAATGTAAGTGGTAAGGGGGCAGGACAACACCCATTCTGAGATGCACACTTAAAATAATTCCTTTAAATCAGAGTCATAAATCTGCTTTTTTTAAAAACATGATTTATAAATCTGCAAACAGTGACAGTTCCTTAAAACTGTCAATTTGGTTTTCAGGTGGCTTCTTTAGGAAATCTTAGTGCAGTTTCACCTTTGTGGTTACTTTTCTATTGTTTTGGGGAGCAGGGGGTTTGACTGGTCACAGTGTAGCCTCTTGCACATGTGATTTTAATGTGTTTCCCCATTTCTGCTTAGTTTTTAACTTGATTTGCTACAGCATTCACAAAAACAAGGAGTGAGAACAGAAGAGGCATGCCAGTAAGACTACGTAGTGTGGGACAGCTTCAAAAATAACTCTGATGTCACAGACTAGTCTTGTCAAGAAATGCAGATGGAAGCAAAGAACTCAAGTGGGGGGAAAATGAAACCAACATATTTGAATGTCGTGGGGATCAGTGTTAAAACTGGAACTTTGAGTTCTTTGGGTATGAGTATCACATGCATTGCCTGTTACTAGAAAAACTGGAGAGAGTGTCTGTTCTGGTAACAAGAATATCTTAGTGGTGCCACCTTTAATTTCACAGAAATAACTGTCATATTCCCTATGAGAGGAATTGAAGGGCCAGATCTCTGGTTGGGATAAGTTGGCATGGCTCCATTGACCAGCTGAGGATCTGGCCCACAGTATCTCTAGATAAGTCTCTCTCAGGTAATCTGCCAAAACTGGTGTGTTTTGGCCATCAAGTCATTATTTTGGATTTACTGTCCTGACACTAACTGAAGTCCAGTTCAGGTAAAAGTGTCATTCTGCCCTTTAGTGGGTATACCAACTGAATCTCAGCAGATCACTAGGTAGACAGATGTAACAATATATCTGTCTCTATGAAGGTCCCAATGCAAACAGCCCTCGAGAACATGTTATGGATTTGGGACACTGAGGACTTTTGTCCTTTTATTCCTCTGAAGGGTAGCATAGCCCTAGTTTTGCACGAGTCTTAAGTTTTAGATGTATGTGTTGCTGAGCTTTTTTATGCACATTAATTTTATGCCTAAATAATGTAAAACAACAAACTCAGTTCTACCTTGGGATGGGCGGGCCACAATATGAATGTAAAACCACACAAATCTTGCTAAGAACACTTTTTTTTTTTGTGGCATAAAGATTTCCTTTTATGGACTCAACATGGTCATACCATTCAGATGAGCATCCAAACTCTTGGATGCTCATCCAAATCAAACCCTTGTGAGGACTGTGCATCGCTAGCTCTAGCCTTGCATGTCTTCCTGACAGAGCTGCTATACTTTAACTCCTACCCAGGTGGATTATTGCACACATTGATATATACAGATTAAGGGACAACGTCCTCCCGTACATGCTCAGAATTCCTATTAAAGTCAATGTAAACCACCACATCTGTACATCTGAGAACAAAATGTCACCTATTAATAAGGGCTTTGCCACACACACAATTGTGATTGTGAGCCTCAGATGCAAACTGGTCCCTGTTCTCTTCTTTGCTCTGGGGAATCCTATATCTGGCTCCCCTCCACCCACATCAGTGGCAATGATTGTTCCCCTCCCTCCTAGCAGCACTGCAGAGATTGTTCTCCCTCTTGTGCTGTGACCAATGATATGAGTATCTGGGACAAGGGATTAAGGTGGTCCCTTATGCTAATTTACTCTCCTGCATAGGCATGAAGGAGGAGTCACAACTGAGCCCCCCATTTCCTTTTCCTCTGTCCCAGTGACAGTGTTCAGTCGGTTGTGCCTAATGAACAGGGCCGGCGCAACCCATTAGGTGACCTAGGCGGTCGCCTAGGGCGCTACTAATTGGGGGGCGCCAGCGCCCCGGCCGGCCGTGGAAATTTGGGGGCGGGACCTTCCGCCGCCTAGGGCACTGGAAAAGCTGGCGGCGCTCCTGCTAATGAATGGAGATATTCCTCACAATATATTACAAATTGTCAAAAAAATGACTTGGTGCAGGTATAATTTGGTAAACGACCTGCTTCTACAATCTATAGGGCTCCAATTTACAGAAGCCCACGTGGAAAGGATGGGATACAGTAAATGAGTGATTTGCACAATATTACTGTGGTTGGCAAAAGGCTATTTCACAAACCCACAAGTTCACATTTCCAAATTAGTTTGCCTCTAGCTCTCAGACAAGCAACATCCTCATGGTATCAAGAGGGGAGGAAAGTAAAGTTGGAAGAATAACACTGAGTTATATTGTATGCAGTGTTTTGACAATAAATCCTGCCTGCAGGAACTATTAGAGTGAAAAAAAAAAAGTTGTCTACAAAGATTGGGACCCAAACATGCAAAGACACAACTTCAGTGTGATGACTCATGTGGTTATGGGTTTGCAGAGTTGGGCCCCAATTTTTCTACCAGACTTCATGGAAGAATTAGAAATGTGCAGAATTTTGGGGTTTCTCTATATTTTTTAAAACCTGTCTGTCCAACCAGCTACCTAGATTTGACAAGTGGCAACATGATGTATTGCTAAGAAAGATATTAGAGTTCAGGTTGCTAATTTGTTTGGAGGGTAGGGGTGGAAGAATGTTGTGGTGTTCTCAGATTATCTTTGCTTGCTGATGAGCTCCAGAGGGAGCTGTGTCCAGATTTTTGGTTCAGAAAGGAAAATGCCAGAAGTGAATTAGAGGGTAGCTTAAAAAGGATAAATGGAAATCTCTCTTTAAAGAAAAAAAAATAGAGGATCAAGCCTTTTATTGGTTTTAATCACGTTAGCATTATTTTTAAAGTAAGCTATCCAAAACATAGGTAATAAATATCTGGAATCCTACAACATTTTCATTACTGTTAATTTCAGTAAGGTGTCAGTATGAATAGTGTGTTTAAAGCCCCCAGGAAGGAAGTGAAGTTCCAGGATTGTTTTTACTTGGCACTGTCCTTAAAGGGAAATAGAACAAAGCATGAGTTGCTTTTCTTTATTACTGAAGCAGCTGTAAGTTTGTTTGATGTAAAGCCGATCACGAAAGATATTTTATTTAAAGGAACTGCCAGTGTTTGCCTCGTTATAGTGAGTAAGACTGATTGTACAGAATGGAATTCTCTTCCAGTGAGAATACAAAGTTGCTACAGTTATTGATGCATAACTGTACATTTTGTTGTCAGGTCTGACATTTCCTCACTCTGTTTGTGGGTGTCTGGTTTGCATAATCACTGTGCGGTTGTCAGTAAACACAGGTGCAAATCCCTGTATTCCAGCTTTCAGCCAATCAGAACTGTGTGATTTACATAACTGTTGTCTGCTTAGACAAAGAACAAACACGCACTTGCAACTTGAATGCCTTTCCTTTTTAAATGAAGGAAACAAGAAAGAAAAAGTCGGAATGACGGAGGCATGGTGCATCCTCTCTGTTTAACAAAATGGTAACTGTCAGGCAGACTCATTTGGAAATGCAAAGGTGTAGCACACAGGAAGTGAAATAATAAATTAGGTAACTATTCAAGCCATAAATAAACTTGCATTCAATTTGCAAATATGTCCGCTCTGATTGGCTGCTATGTTCCCTCTCCTCTCATTGCCCCCTTTTACGGAAAAATTGAAGCTGCCAACAATAAATAAGGCCACTTCCTTCTCAGTCCTTCACCTGAAATATTGACAAGAAAAGGAAAAAATGCCCCCAAACAGCAAAAACAGGGTGTGGAGGTGCCCAGAGGGAAAGTGTTCTCAACGCAACACTATTTGGACTCATTTTCATCTTTGCCTCCAACCTTTCTTCTCTGCAGACCAGCAAGACCCTTGTTTACATCACAAGGAAACTGACTTCCCCAGCTTCTTTCAGTTATGAAGCGTGTGTGTGAGGGGAGTTTTAGTGAGCACTAGAAAAGGAAAAGGCAGAAGAAAGGGGAAATGAAGCAATTTAATTTACATTCCAGCCCATTTAATTTGTGTTAGGGTTGAGTCTTTTTGCAGCTTTTTCTTATCTTACATTTATATTTTGACCATTTAATTTAAAATTTCAGTGGCAATATTTCAGCATCTGGGTAATAAAGGTACACTGGGTTAATGAACATCTTCTCTGCCAGCCTTAGAGTTTGTTCATTTGGGAGATGGTGGTTATCTAATCAGCAGGGAACTTCTTCAAGCTGCCATTTAAATAATTTGATTTAGAACCCTACTGTATATTCATCTTGCTGGACACTGACATGTTTCAACTGATACAAATAATATTTCCTCCTAGAATATCCCAGGTAGTTACTCACTACACACAGACTAAGGGTAGGATATCCTTTTCATATTAGTGTGACACTGGTGTAATTCTAATGGAACTATTCCTGATTTGCACTGGTGTAAGAGAGAGAATAAGGTCCTAGGAATAGATCTACTCTGAGAACTTGGGAGAAAACCCACTAGAAGCCTGGAAGAGTTTAACATAACTCTGTTAGTTTATATTAAGGCTGTTAGGCATCATTAAAAGGACCTGATAGCGTGATATCCAATGGATGGTTTTCTCTTAGAAATTCTGGTGATGTCATAATTCCTAATTTTGGTTGAACTATCCTTGCACAACTGAATCAATGTGTTCTCACACATTACAAAAGAACTGATGGCATTTAAGCCAGCAAGCAGGCAATTCTCTCACCTTGCACAACTGACTACAAACTGACACGCATGTAGGTCTTGAGAGTCTGCAATTGGGAATTGTTACATCACTAACCCCTCAATTATCTCATTTTCTAGTAACTCATTACAGCCTTTCTATTGCCATATAATATTCCTTTCCCCTCATTCTTTGTGTGAGGATATCCACTGGCTCTGTGCAATTACTATAGCAAGTAATAAATCCCGAAAGAAATAAAAAATCCTCACCCAGGGCACAGATGGATTATATCCTCATCTCAGAGGCAAACAGAAAAGCCTGCCAAAGCTTTAAAAAACCCTCCCCACCAAACATTTATCTATGATAGTGCGTAACTTTTGTAATGTGGTCTCTCTCTTTTCTATTCAACCCCCCTCCATATTCTTAGTCCCACCTTCCCATACACCACCTCCAAATAAATAGCCACTTCGAGTCACTGAAATGACAGAAGTTCTCCCAAAATAAGGCTTCTACACACTCAAGAATAAAGGCTGTAATCAACACTAGGTTAAAGCATCAGAACTACAGGCAATCTAGCCACAGGAGCAATCCTGGAATCAAGTGATGGTCAAATCTCACTTTTCATTTAATATTACAAATACTGCTAGCCCTCATAGCTGGAAAGGAAAACTAGGACATGTGTTCTGTGTGTGACTGTAGGGATGTCTGCCTGAGTGTACAGGTAACCTGAAACAATAGCTCCAGTAGTAGTAATAATTAGCTCTCATATAGTGCTTTTCATCTTTAGATCTCAAAAGAGGTCAGTATCGTTATCCCCATTTTACAGATGGGAAAATTGGGGCAGAGCCAGGAATTGACCTCAGATCTCCTGAGTTCTAGTCAACTGCCCTGCCCACTGGGCTACACTGCCTCCCCAAAGGTATTAACTGCCTCCATGCATCTTAAATCTGAAACCTGTTGCAGTGGGGGCCTCCCAATGAAACCACCCCAGCAGATGATTCTTTGTGTGGGGAGGCAGGGGTGAAAGTGGGCCGGTACGGCATACTAGTAAGAAGCTGGTACCGGCCCGAATGCAGCCCACGTTAAAGTGCCGACGCTACCAGCAGGGCTGTCAATGGGGGAGGCAAAAGGGGCAATGACATTAAAGTGCTTCCACAGCACTTTAATGTCATTGCTCCTTTTGCCCCCCCCCCCCGGGGACACCAACGGGGGGGGCAAAAGGGGCAGCTGCCCCAGGGCCGGCGATTTAAAAGGGCCCGGGGCGCCGGCCACTGTCGGGCCCTTTTAAAATGCTGCGGGAGACCCGGGGGCCAGGCAGCATGGATGTGCTGGCTGGGGGAGGCTAACCCCAAGTCCCACCCCTTCTGCCCGAGGCCCTGCCCCTTCCAGGGGCCGGAGCCGGCCCCTGTACTGGTAAGAATTTAATATTACTTTCACCCCTGGGCCAGGAGCTCACTGCTGCCATCTCATCATAGCCTGGAGGCTAAAAGTCCTTTGGTCAGGTGGTTGGGGGCTTATTTCTCCAGACACTCCTCCTGCTTTTGACAGTTAGGACATTCAGTCAGGGAACAGCAAGCATACCATGTGTCTTAGGTGACCAGTCAGATGGCTCAAATGGTTGAATACTCACTACAAAGAATATGTGAACAACCCATAGGTCCATATGTGTTTGTAACACCACTTTGTTGAACTATTATGAATAACAAATTTATAAAATGGTGTGCAGACCTGTCTAAACAGGAAAAACAACGCACACCAAATGTGAATCCTGTTAGCAATCAGTGACCATTCAGCAACATGTAGATATGGAAATAATTCCTTGTACTTATCTCTGTATTCCTCATAGACAATGAATGTCCTTAATTCAATCTCATAGGATATTAAGCCAAATAAAACAGACAGTTAATTGCTGGTTACTGGAGTAGAATGGAGGAATAGATTTTACTTGGCTAAAATGGGACAAGAATATTTTGATAGTCACTGAAAATTTTGTTCCACTAGTTAGTGGCTACCCGGGTGGGCAGCAAATCTTTGTACGCTTCTTGAAAAGAGCTTAAGTAGAAAGAAACTATTGTGTGGGTTGGTAGCAGTTAGACGACTTAGGAAAAGGCTTCCCTAAAGCTGCAATCATTATCCACTGTTTTTCTGCTGATCTGTCTTGAGGAATGGTAGCGTACTTTAAGCTAGAAACAGCACTTTTCTAATGTACTCTGACCTCAAAAACAAGATGCCGAACATAAGGTTTCCTCCCCACCCAGATCTTCCCTCCAGCTTGTTCCTGCCAGAATAGACTATTCAATTGTGTATTTTGCAGCCAGGCAGGAACTGTGCATCACTATTCTCTCAGCTGAAGGGAAGGAAAGCTGCAGTATGGGGACTGAGAGAGGAGTTGTTGCTGGAAGGAATTTTTCACTGGCTTTTTGTCTCCATGTGTGTGAAAAATAAAGTGCTCTGAAAATTTACAAGTTCTTCCTGCCAAAAGCAGTTGTTTTCACAGCTCTCATTTTGCGAATTTCAATCTGGTTAAAGGGGAAAAAATAAGTTTTCACCTACCTACCTTAAGCTCCCTGGATGACAGACGCTGGAAAGTGCAGTAGAATCAGTAAAAATGCCAAAATAACAAATTACCCCTTAAGAATAAAAGCCTCAAACATGAATAGCTGTGTGGAGTTGAAGAGGGATTTGAAAGTGATAGGAACAAAAGGAAAAGCAAAAAGCATTATTAACCAACTGTATTAATTAAGCTAGAAGGAATGGTGTTTTGACATTTTTAGGGATCCCAATCAGCTGCTATGGCTTTGGCTTTAATTTTCTCTTGCAGTAAATTTAATGAAAAATAATTAAGTCATCTCAGAATACTGACTGTACGACTCGATCTAGCTGCATTTAAATTTAGAGATAGGACTCCAGCAGAACACTCTTACTCCTAATGTTTGCTTGACATAATGGTATTTTCATTAACCTATTGGCACTGAGTGCAAGCGAAGCTTCGGAAATGGGATGCTCTGTCTTTTGTACATAGGCTACTGATATACGTGCCATGGTATAAAAATTGAAGATTAGAGCATTAATACAAGTTAAATGTTCTATTTAACGTGCATGGGAGGGAAATACATCCCTCAACAAAAACACATTTCTGAAGCAGAAGATGTTTGGAAAGAAAAAGGGAAAGGATATAGCTTACTTTTCTGACACCTTCTTCCAGCATAACCCTCAGGACAGGTGCACACATTGTTTCTCACACAGTGGCCGCCATTCTTACAAGGAGGATGGCAAAGAGCTAACAAAATGAAAGAGAAGAACTTTAGGTCATTTTAGCATCATGGTTTCAAATTTTTTAAAAATTGGATTGAAATCAAACCCTGTAAATGTGCCACTGTCCTTTGAAAAATAGGATAACTCCATGAGAGAGAGTGTTTAACTCATTCCAGTGTTACTCTCCCAGTTAAGAGTGGCACTTCTGTTGGAAATGCAACCCCTGTAATCTCAATGGGAATGGGGCGTTCTCTGGTCAGTGGGAACAAAAGTGTCAGGTTCCATTAAAAGTCCTGACCTCCTTTGATTGGGGGCAGAAAAGGAAGCATCACCTGAGGTGGTAGCTGGAGGAGGGCTAAGGTAAGCAATTGTCCGTGGGTGCAACTGTGGGAAGCTATATGTGCCCTATCCCTTCAGATGGAGTCCTCTTTCATGCCTGGATCAGGGACAACCTCTCTGATGGGGGAAAGGATATATTTTTGGCCCTTGTTAAGGAGGGAATTGTTAGCTATCTGGGAATTTGATTCCTGGTGGTGGGAGGCAACCAAGGTAATTGCTGGCACCTTCTTGTGGCAGGTGTCCAGTGCTCATTCCATAGGAGGTCTGGTTCCCTGGTAAACCCGAGTTGGAAGTGGACTGAGGGAAGGCATCCCCTAAAGAAACTGGGGAATAGGATTGGGGCTCCATATGTGTCATACAGTGAGGAGACAACTCCCTTTCCCCAGCTCCTTAACCTTCAAATGAGGGAAGGGTGATTGGGTCAAAGCAAGGGGCTGAGACCAGGTTTGGAGGAGTGGGGGGCTGATAGTCGCCCTCAAATATTTGGAAACAAGTATGGAAGGAATCATGACCTGCACTGTGTGAATTACTGCTGGATAGTTCCCAGATGAGTTAAGTTAATAATGCAGCATCCTAAATAAACCCTTGCATCTTGTCTTTCTTCCTGTAAGTCTGGGACAATGAACCGGGGAGGGGGATGGGGGGACAAGCTTTGCTGTAGCAGGATGCTACATACCGCCCCTATCCCTGAGAACTAGAACGAAACCACGAGCAGATCCAATGCTCTCCAGTGTGAATTATTTGGGAAATCAATAAGTGTTAGAACCATAGTAATTTTATGGGTGCTCATCATTTTAACTCCCTAAGGGAGAGGACATCCTTGAGGAGATGAGATTTTTGACCCTTTTAAGAACCTTAGCGTGCTTGAAATAGAAGAGAACTTGAAAGATGCATTTTTGTGTAACCCTACAGGACGCTGCATGTAGCATGACAACTAATGGAAGCCACTCATGGACATATATCTTGGTGTGCTCAGGTCTTTGTCAAAGGAAGGAGATAAGAGAGAAGTTTTAACTATTGATCCACTAATTGCAGCATCAATGGCCTATGATCTCTGCCTATTAGCAAAAGTTGCACTCTGCTGCTGTCTGCAGAAAATGTTTGACTATCTAGCAACTTTTGAAATGGAACTAAGTATTCTTGATGTGCAGAAAAAAGGTTTTTGTTTGTTAAATTTCACAGAAATATTTGCAATTTTTGGTTTGAGACGCACATTGCTCTAAATCAAACTCACTATAGAGTAAGATGATGATCCCTTTTTTTGAAAAACAAATACTTGTCAGAGCAGAGCTATATTTTAAAGTTATTAATTAGATGTTAATTCTGTCATGACTTGCTCAAATTAATTTCAGATGAATTGTTTAGTTCTCAGCAATACATAAATATTTAGTCCAATAACAACTCCTTTAAAAAAAAACTTGTATGCAGATTTCCAATGTACTATGACAGGAAAATGGCATGGATGGAGTTGACAAACCAAATTCCTGGGTATAATACGTACTGCATAAAGTCAGATGAACATTTAAATAGCCTATCACTTACTATATCCATTAAAGCCTGAATCTACTATCCATGTGATATACTTTCTTACCAGTTTGGCACTGGGGTCCATAGAAGCCATAAGGACAAGCACAGGTACTTGGGCGTACACAGATCCCACCATTTAGGCAAACAGGGCTACAGACAGCTGGATATAAATAGAAATTCAATCAAAATCAATTACTCTTATTCCTTTAGTTTTAAAATATTAGGAGTTGGGTTCTCTTTGCTTCTGCATAAATCTGAAAGATATCCTAGCACATTTCATTTGAACAGCGGTTTTCCCCAATGCTAGCAAAAAATGGCCCATTTGTCTAGCAAGTCTGCTGTGTAGTGTATTGGTTGTCCTAGCAGTGTCTGGATTTCAGTGATGCCTTAGCATAGCTGTAAAGCATTTGGGGATCCTGTGGGATTAAAGATATATTTTAATAGTTTATTTCAGATGTCTATCCATGATTTGCACAATTCATTTGCTTTGACTTTAGTATCTTGCCTAAGATTTTTAAAATTTATACTTTTTCAAATTATAGTGGCTGTTTAAAATAGCTTTTCCTTTCTAACTCTTTTGTCTTTCAGTATGTTACAGTAATAGTTTGTTTCATAAGAATTACATTATCGCAAGTGCTAAGCGTCTAAAGAAATTAAGGGTCACTAGGATATTTCAGATTAAATTAAATGCAGTTGTATAAGGCTGGAAAAATATGAAACTATAGTTTGGATGAGAGGCTACCATGGCTTCTGAAACAATCACCTACAAAATCAAAATGTGCGTTCTCCATCACTTAAAAGGCATTTTCTTCTTTCATACTTACATGCTCAGTACTAGCTCCTCATTGCTTTTTTTATATTAATTCCTGTAGTAATTTCCAGTATGATCAGCATATTGTGCAAATCACATGGATTTCAGGTAAAGAAATGAATGCATGAGACACCAATGCTTTCTAAATGTTTACCTGTTTCACAAGAAGGACTGCTCCATCCAGTTTTGCATTTGCACTCATCTGGTGACACACATTTCCCACCATTATGACAATGTCTATTGCATATCACTGCAAAATAAGCAATTGATTTCAAGGGTAAATTTCAACATGCAAAGGATTAGGGCCAGATTCTGCTATCAGTAATACTGATACAAATTCAGCAGCAACTCCACTGCAACTAAAAGAATTACTCTGGATTTATGCTGGTAAAACTGAGAGCAGAATTTTCCCTTTGGGTTTTTTTTTATCATTCACATTTTTGACAAAGTCTTGCATCTAAAATTCTTAACTTTTATGTATCTCAACTATTCTGCTGCAGAGCTAAAATTATTTTCCTGTCAAGGCAACCTGATATTTAAATCAGATGCAAGGACTGCAGTTATGAAACTGTAATATATGTTTTGCCATTCAACTAATATAAAGTGTTTTGAAGGCTGATTCCCCCACCCCCATGTTCTATATATTGAACCTATTTTGTAACTTGTTTAGCACAATAACATGAATCTTAATGGCGAAGCTTGCCTGTTTGTATTCTCAAAATTAGTATTACTGTAGTCACACAACCTTGCATTTCACAATCGTTACTGTAAATAAAGCTTTTTTGACCATAGGTGCTTTTATGTAACAAATGTTGATACAGATGTGCATATTTTTACATAACACAAATGTACTTTTAGAAAACATATTCCAAGAAATGGTTTAGCCAGTGCATTACATATATTATACTTCAATTTTCCTGCTCTATTCAATCATAATTTTGAGGAAAAATATAGGCTTTTTGTCTTTTATAATTTTCTGCAAGTGCCAAAATGGGGCTGAAAGACTAAATAGACTTATACATACTTGTTTCACATCTCGGACCAACAAATCCATAAGCACAGGAACAGCTATTTTGACCCACACAGGTTCCTCCATGCTCACAAGGTGGATCACACAACACTATACAAATCACAATTAGACAAGTGAAGAAAGGAACACAACTTAATACAACATAATAGACTGAGCAAAGGAGCTCTATGCATTTATGAGCCCAATACTCAGTACTTTTTCATTTCCTACAATATCATTATTATTTTAAAATATTCTACAAAGTGGCTGCTTACAATACCATTATGTGGGAAAAACAGGTATCACCTTAATAATACGGGAGTAACAATGCAAATATGATATAATATTAGTATGGGAGTGACCACAGCATATTAATTCCCATGGTAAGCCTCTGAGCATGCACATTTTGAACTAGATATTTTACAATGTTTTAGAAGACTCGGCGTGAACAGACTGTTTGTGCAGTTAATATTAAAAAGTATTTGGTATTTCTTCTTGACTTGCGAATGCTCAGTAAACATGATGTGGTGTCAGAGCTGTACTGAACCAAAGAAGGAGTAATTACTTGCTCCAAGTCCAATGGCTTTGCAAGGAAATTTTGTAGCAAAATGCTCTCCATTTAAGCAACAGTTTTTGAATTTTTAATCAGCAATGTGGGGTCTGCAGAGAAAGCGACTAAACCATAGGCAATACATTTCTCCACAGGATGTGATATTGTAGCATGCCATGGCTTTCTACCGAAGGAAGAAGAGGAGGAAGCATATGGTACAAATCATAGATAAACTTGGGAAGTACTGCAACTCCAGAAAAACATCATTGTGCGAGACAGTGGGTTTTTATTTGAAATGAAGGCTAGTATGAGCCAGTTTAAATAGTAAAGTGAGTTTAGGGAACTATATGATTCAATAAAATTGAGGTTTATATGTGGAATACAAATGACTAGTCAGAAGCAGAATGCTGCAGGAAACTCCTTGAAACGTTGACATGTAGATTCAGGCTCCCAGTGACTCTGTACAAAATAAGCTGCTAGTAAACATGGCAGGATTTCAAAGGAAAAAGCTAGAAATGAGAGGAATCTAAAATAGGATTTAAAAAGTTTACTGAAATCCAAAATTTCTATATGCTAGTGGGGAAATTCACTCCGTATAGAGGACCAGCTCAAGGCCTATGTACCACTTAGTTCCCACTTATGCATTCTTTAGAGCAGTGGTCCCCACACTTTTTCTGTCACACCTCACCTTACTCGTAATGTAATCTATCCGCCCACTCCCCACCCTGCCGTAGCTGGGGCCAGGGCCAGGGCAAGAGCTGAGGCCGTGGCCATGAGCAGAGCCACAGTCAGAGCTGGGTGCCGCAGCTGGGAGTGGTGCCGTGGCCTGAGGCCATGGCTGGGGCCAGAGGGAAGTTGGGGGCAGAGCAGGGCTGAGTGGCGCTTCCCCCCCATCCCCTGTGGGGGATGGCCTGAGCCCCCCTGTGCCTCTCTCCGATGTTCCTCTGAGCCCCCTTATGGGGGCTGACCCACAGTTTGGGGACCCACTGCTTTTGAGGGATGAATTTAACCCAAGAGGAAATACGTCACACAATTAAAAATGAATGTAACCATGTGCTTGGCAAACAGCAAGGCATTGATTTAGATCATTCTGTAAGTACACGGAGTACAGAAGAAACAGCAGGTTGGTCCACAAATCTAAACATGAATGGCAGAGTTGTATCTGTTAAAATGGATATGAAGATAATGCAATGTTGTTCCAAGGAAAATATATAATATATATAATATATAACTACCTAAATCTAAAACAAAGCTTCTTCCACATTCAGAGAATAAAGTACTACTAGAAGGGAAAGTAACTATTACAACTTGTTCTTAAAACCAGTAACACTTGACAATACCTTTTCAAAAGATAAATGGACACCTGCCACTTATGCTGGGTCTGAAAAATTATGCCACCAAGTTATTTTAAAAATGTTGGGTGTACACACCACACAATTACATAAAAAGTAGACAGAAAGCATACTGAGAGACATTGGAGATGATTTCCTAGACCTAAGATATCTGGATAGAGAATAGCACATGAAGACTAACAAATCATTAACTGCTGTGATCCAGCTGACAAGAAAAAATATATAACATGAAATAAAGTGAACTAGGTATTGAAAAGGTACACACACTCAGCCTGTGCATCTGGAAGGCTAAATAAAGTATAGATNCTAGCCAGTTTTCTATCCACCTTACCGTCCATTCATCCAGCCCATACTTCTTTAACTTGCTGGCAAGAATACTGTGGGAGACTGTATCAAAAGCTTTGCTAAAGTCCAGAAATAGCACATCCACTGCTTTCCCCTCATCCACAGAGCCGGTTATCTTATCATAGAAGGCAATTAGGTTAGTCAGGCATGACTTGCCCTTGGTGAATCCATGCTGACTGTTCCTGATCACTTTCCCCTCCTTTAAGTGGTTCAGGATTGATTCCTTGAGGACCTGTTCCATGATTTTTCCAGGGACTGAGGTGAGACTAACTGGCCTGTAGTTCCCTGGATCTTCCTTCTTCCCTTTCTTAAAGGGATATAACATTATAAACCAGACTTCTGTAAAGTAAAATAAAGTGTCTCTACTCTATTAGAATTCTTTTGAGCACGTCACAAAAAAGAACTGATAAAGGAGAAGTGGTTGACATAACTTATTTGGACTTTCAAAAACCTTTAACAAGTCTCTCCACAGGCTATTTAGGAAATTAAATTTATTTTTATGGATTGCATTTGTGTTTATTTACGTAGATACAGTAAGTCAAAGATATAGGGTTTACATTTTGCTCAGATTAATTAGTTATGTAGTTGCAAATGGCAATCTTAATGTTTACATTTCCTGATTTCTTGTGATTTTTTTAACTATGCAGCCTTCAATACTGCATTAATATAGTTTTATGAATTTTAAATCCATAAGACTGGAGAGCTTAGCTGATTTGCTTTGGGACTATACTATGCATGTAAACTGTGACATGAAGCTAAATTCAGTGTTGATGTTAAGAGTGCACAACTCCATTGGTGTCAACATTTGCAATTCCAGGCTTGGCTGAAATCAGGAAGTGCAGAGGTGCATGAAAAGGGGCCTGGGACGGGGGGAGGAGGGGAGGGGAGAGTCAAACTTTTCTCAAACATCTGAAGAGGTTTATATAGCTTTAGTTTAAGTTTAGCAAATAAATCTTTTCCAAACTTTATCTGAACTAATTCATTCACCTATGATAGTTATTGGAGTAACTCATGGTGTCTCATACTGATGGATTTTCATGATTCTAGAGTAACTTGTTCTACTGAATATAACTATACTTGGTGGAAGCAGATGAGGGAAATAATGGATATTTATAAATAAAAGATATTTGGCATTGATCCTAAATTATGTTAAGTAACTGTAGCAACCCATATCTCTGGACTGTAACAGCCTGATCCAAAGCTTACGGAAGTCAATGGGAGTCTTATAGCTTGGAAACTAGGAGCCATTGCATTAGTCGATCTATTGTATGCATGTGCATTTGAAAGACTGCAACACAGGGATAGCATTTGCATACAAGATTTTCTTTATTAATCAGGAATGAACAATGTTCGAACACTATGCACTTTTCTGGACACACAGGTGTCTAAAGCCAGGCAGCAGTGCACCATGATTTTAAAGTACATGACCATGTGCTTTATTTCATGTGTAAAGATGGTTACATAAAACTTGTGTGACCAAGTACTATGACAGGCAATTTAAACTAAGTGACGTTAAAATGTATTATTCCTTCTTTCACTGTGTATTTTGCATGCAAGACATCAAGTAATTATGTCCACTTCAGTGGACTTCCTTCATCCTGCCCTTTCCACATTTTAAGATGTATTTGAACTGTGAAAAAAACATGCTGTTTGTGATGTCAAAACATTTCACACTTATTGTGACATTTTAATATTAAATATAGGTTAAAGAAATTCTGCTGGAGAGAAGCAGAAGGTGAAAACAGCATGTTAGCTGCAGAGAGAGAGAGAGAGCATGCGCTATCACATAGTATAAGAAATGCATCTACTGGGCCATTCCCTCAGTAATAGAAATACACTATGTGTTTTAAATTCTTTTCTAAAACATATTTCCTCTATATTAGGAAACACAATTTTCCACAAACATTTTATAAATTGTACAAAAGTATCACAGTGATTTTTTGTTTAAAACCTTTTTGGATGGCATAAAATTTCAATAAGGAGAGAACTATTGTGACAAATAGTCAATCTTGCTGTCAAATTTATATAATATTTATAATTTAAAACCCAAAGATGAGAAGTTGAGATATTATTAGTGTTTTCTATGAACATCAGGGTTTTTTTAAAAGAAAAAATCTACCACAACCCTCACCTCTGAAAGTACTTTCATTGTGTTTAATTTTTATTTTAAAATGAGATCATACCATTTTTACAGGTCTTGCCACTATACCCTTTGGAATACCTGCAAATATCAGGGGCTGTGCACATTTTGAGACTCAGTTCTAAAATTGCTTAAATGACATAGACTTTTTACTTAAAATCTAGGTAATGGATATGCAGCCTGTACATACTATGACTTGAGGACCTGCATACTTTCCAGTAAATCAAGGCTCCATGTTTGATTTCACTTATGTATTATTCTGTTTCAGCATTTGAGAGAACTAAGCAACACAAGAATAGACCATCATTAGAAACTGTTTACTATAACAATTGTAAAATTATTTATCTTCCAACACAGATGACTGGAACAAGCCTCCGATAGGTAGAGATAAGGTTTAAATATGCACAGGGGAAAAAAAAAGTAATCTGGCCAGCATCCAACACCACAATTTTCCATTTGAGTAAAAATGGATTGAAGCCTTTGTTTGAATTTAGGGCACATAGAGAAAGAAGATACAGTGAATGTGTATAACAAAAATGTAAAAGTGACAAGTATAGATTTTTAGATTGGCAATCTGTTTGCCATGGTAGAGCCCAATACAGTTCCCATTATAGTAAATGGAAAGAATCCCACTTACTTCAATGTGTGTTGAATCAAACTCAACATTCCTAGTGCAGTACGTTTGTCTTTGGTCAGGATATACGGCATTTAAGAAGAGTATTTTATTCATTTCCATTTGTAAAAAGTATTTATCAGCATCTAGCACATTTATCAAAAAATTATAGTCAGCTTCATTAAGCCGAAGTATCATAGTGAGCTAACGCACATCTTGGATTGGGCCCCAAACAACAGCTAGAAAGGACTGAGGTCCACCAATGCCCAAGGCTGCCTACACCCAATCACAGGAAACGGAACACTTGGGTGGGAGAAGTATTCAGCTAATCATACTGATGATCCTTCTGAGCAGCCTTCAGCTACCTGAAGGGGGGTTCCAAAGAGCATGGAGATCGGATGTTCTCAGTGGTGGCACATGACAGAACAAGGAGCAATGGGCTCAAGTTGCAGTGGGGGAGGTCTAGGTTGGATATTAGGAAACACTATTTCACTAGGAGGGTGGTGAAGCACTGGAATGGGTTACCTAGGGAGGTGATGGAATCTCCATCCTTAGAGGTTTTTAAGGCCCAGCTCGACAAAGCCCTGGCTGGGATGATTTAGTTGGTGTTGGTCCTGCTTTGAGAAGGGGGTTGGACTAGATGACCTCCTGAGGTCTCTTCCAAACCCTAATATTCTATGATTCTAAGGCTGAAACCCCCATTGGCACATAGTCCTTTCCAATATATCCTGGAAAAATATTATTTTCTGTCCCAGATTCAAATACCACCTCAACCACTGTATGTGTGTGCAAGAATCACCTTGAGTAAATATTTCATCCTTTTCATATCCCAAACTATGGTTGGTGGCTAGAGGCCAGATTCTCAAAGTCAGTGAGAATTAAGCACCTAATTCACCTAGATGTTTTTGTAAATCCCACAAAATCCTGCATTTTTAGGGGCATAAGTACCTTTGTAAAACTGTCCCTAAGCAACTGTCTTTTTTTTACGTTTAGTCACATCTATGTGGATAGTAGAAGACTCACCTGAAGAAGATATAGATTATACAATGAAATCTAAGTCACTTTTTACCTATATAGCAGTTGTATCCAATCTTACAGGGGCATGTGTTGGGAGCTGTTCATTCCATATTCCTTCCACATGGATTTTGACAAACAGCTAATAAAGTAACTAAATAAAAGTTACAGGAACCAATAAAACACATAAAAATGATCACTGAGTTAGATAGTAACGGACAGATTCTACCCTTGGTTACTTGTGTACTTTTCAGCACAGAATTGAGCCAAAGAGTATATCTAGTGCAGAACCCTGGGGGTTCGCAAAATGTTCCTAATGGCGGACAGAGCTGTCCCTAGGGACCCCGGGCAGCACGGGGCCAGCAACCCGGAGCCCCTGGACTTCCAAGTGCTAAGCAGATCAAAGCAAGCATATCTATCACACTGAGGCGATTTAAACTTAGACTCCTTATAAAAAATGGAAAGGGAGGTGGATATTTTTGGCTGTCTTTAAAATTAAATAGGCAGCTAGTATTTTTAAAATTATTATGAAGAACAAGTTTAAGCTTTGTTTGTTTGCCTGGACTGCTCAAGACCTGAATGCTTGTGTAGGAGGAACTCTTTGAATTGGCTTCTTAAATACCTTCATGCTGTTTCACATCTGATACTCCTTGATGAAACATAGGAGCCTTGTCTTATAACAGGCTTATTCAAAGTGATACAAGCTATGAAAGTGAGATCTTGGAAGAATAGTGTGTAATAAGCATGTCATGAAAACAAATTTTATATTTCCAAGATGACTGCTTTTATAATTTATACTCCGGGAAAGGAGAAAATCCCTGGAAATATTCATTTTTAGGAGGGGGTTCGTGAGACTTGACATCTTAGTGAAAGGGGTTCACAGGTTGTTAAAGTTTGGGAACCACTGATTTCTAGTGTAAACTGTTAAACTTTCAGAGTGACACATGCCCCTCTGTAGAAGGCTGGCAAAAAGCGTATGCACTGCCGAGGAAAACAATGTCTAGGCCTTTTGCACAGGGCTGTATTTCATAAATGTATCAGGACAATTAAAAAAGCTATTAGATTTTGATGATATGGCAGCTCTGATCACTGTTCCTAAAATAATCTCCCATCATAGCAAATAGGAAAGTAATAAGAATGACTTTCAGGCTGGGAAATAAATAGGAAATAGACTTTTATTTCATGACTAAAAATGCCGACAATGTAGCAACAATTCTAGTTAGGCAGTATTTCTGGATTTTGTGCAGAATGTCAAGAAAAATGTATTTGAATTTTTGCCGTGTTTCATCAATTGTGACTATCTGCTGTCAAAATTCCATTTCCAGTGGCTTTTCCTTTCCCATTAAACAAATTATAATTATTATTCATTTGGTAACAACAAAGCTGTGACTTTTCCTCCTTGACAAGTGGCCATCCTTAATTGTGACTATTAGTGCACCGGTTCTAGAGTCGCTCCCCCCGCCCAGGAATATTGTAAGACCAGCATATTTTGCAGAACTCTAGAGACATCACGTTTTCAAAAGAATATCTGTTCCAAAATAGGTTTTATTTTCTACAGGAAACTTTTGTGCCCATTTAAAAAGGGATTAGAATGAAAAAATCCTTCAAACTGCTCCTAAGGCAATACCGTTTCAAGAAATAACCTGCATTCCACAGAGATCGACCTCTACCTGCCCCTACTGCAAGGATTGTTAGCTGTCAGTAACTCTACATTGAACATGCTTGGGGGTGGAGAATAAAGAGTTGAGCCATGCGTTTGGCTTGAATTCTATGTTCTTGATTCTAAAGGTGTAGATCTGCCAATAACAAGCACAACAAAATACCAGAACAGAATGTTCTGTTGACCTCATTTCCAATGTTGAAATGATCCACCTGGGATAGAAAATTACAGTACAAGCTCCATCCCCGGGTACCCTAAAGAATCCTATATAACTTAAACAGCTGCTCCTAGTCACTTACTACTGTCTGTATGCACCCTGTTAAATAAAACTAACCCCAGAGGAGGAACAGTATTTCCTTCCATATTTTAGTAGTTTAAAATACCTTTAAAGTTACAGGCCTACATCACTTTAGTACAGTGGGAAATGGAAGCAAGAACATAAATAACATATTTCATTATGATTTAAAAATCATCACAGTGAACATTTCAGAGCACCAGTCTGTGAGGATATGTGGTACGTTAAAGTTAAAATATACTGGACAAAACATGCAAAAATATATTCTGAACAAGAATCCTGTTTTGGCTAGGTATGGCTTAGATGAACTAATTTCATCTGTTGTTTCTCTGATTCTGTAGATATGGTTTAAAAAGAGGTACTGAAAAACAACAGCTCTGTAAACGTTGTGGAATGTCTAACACACTTGGTCAGTGACGAGCAGTGTGCCACAAACCTGCTGAATGTGTACCGCTATCATTTATTGGCAATACAGTACTTGTCCTTTAAGGGTATGTCTACACAGCAAAGAAAAACTCACGGCTGGCCCGGGCCAGCCAACTTGAGTTTGTGGGGCTCAGGCTGTGAGGCTGTTTAATTGGTGTGTTGACTTCCGGGCTTGGGATGGAGCCCGAGCTCTGGGATCCTCCCACCGGGCTTCAGCTTGAGCCTGGGTCTACACGGCAATGAAACAGCCCTGCAGCCCAAGTCGGTTTTTCTTTGCTGTGTAGACATACCCTCTAAGGACACTTGACGCTGACCCTGATTTTTTTTAAGTTTCCCTCCCTCACTTCACAACATAGGTTAGTCCTTTAGCACAAGCAAACGCACTCATTTGTGTACATGTGCACAAACCTCAATAGGCCCCAGGCCCTCCTGTTTCCTTTCTGTAACTCTGCAGGTGGCTGTAGCTCTCGCCTTCTCAACCCTTCAAGAGGTTCTATCTCCATGACGTGCTATAGGGCCTCACTATCTCATTTTAACACTGAACTATTAATAAATAACAATATTAGTGCCTTCCACTCAGAAAGGACAAAGCCCTTTACAAACTGAGCACTTAGGACCAAAGTATGGTGGTGCTATAGTGAAAGATGGAGAAGGGCCCTCCTCTCAGCTCACCTGCAGAGGGCTGAGCTAGTGCCAGAGAGTGCAGGAGAGTTAGGGGGGACTCTCACTCTGCCTGCAGAGCTGGTGGTACCAGAAAGAGCAGCGTGAAGGCAAGATGATACCCCTGCTCCCACTTACACCGTCAGGGAGCTGCTGAAGGGAATGTTCTCAATCAGAGCTGCAGCACTTTTGGAAAATCTGGCCACTTCATTTAGATACCTAAATCTGAGCTGGCACATTCAAAAGTAGGAGGGTTATTTGGATGGAAGAGTCTCTTAATGAAGGATCTCAAAGGAGGAGGGAGCCACAACTATGTTTAGAGTCAGAGAAGAAAAGTCTTTGTCCTAAATGAGTAAAGAAAAACAACAAAAAAAGGTTGGTTTGGTTCAGGAGAAATATTAAACTCTGGGTCGATTCTTATTTGCCCCAAACCAGTTCCCCTAGGCCTAATTTTGAGCACACATTTTAAAAAAATAGTTTGGATTCTGTAACACAAAATAAACATCACTTACCACAGTATATATGAGCTTGGAATATTTTCAGCCATTCTTGTTAAGCACAGGTCATATTTCTTAAGCACCACAGGTATCAAACCTTGCTACAGATGGGCTGCTTCCTTTATCTAGACAAATTCCATTATGAAATAAGATGGTGGCAGCTCTCAGCAGACGGTATGAGGCTGTCAGCAGTTTCACTCATTGTTAGATCACAATACCGGAGATGCTGCATCCAAGCGTAAAGATTTCAAAAAGCTTGGACTCATTCAAGCTTTGATCATCTGCTCGGTTTTGTTGTCTGTTCTTAAAGGGAACTATTGTTTCAGGGGAAATCAGTCCTGTCCTGGCTGGACTGTCAGGCGTTTTAGCAGAGATGATGGCAGTCCTTAATGCAAGGAATTATCATCATCTTTCCACCCCCTGTCAGGATGAGTCTGCTGCTTTTGACATGGAAAGAAACATCAACAGCTGGGGGTACAATAGATGTTCCTCAGGCAGATCCAGGAATGGAGGCATTTTTGGTCCTGTTCCAGGCAGGTGCACAGTGAAACTTTTGATGGAACAGGCTCACAGAAGAGACAGACTTGTTATTTAGTCAGGTGACATGGTTGGCAGCAAGAGAAAAATAAAGGATGTTTGTGTATTGTATTATCAAACTCTGAGACCAAGAATGATGTTGGTAATAAAGGATTTCATCTTAAGGACTCTGTAGAGGGATTTTCAGTAAGTCTTGTGATCCAAGGTGAAGAGAGGGGAGCTACGGAATGGCAGCTAAATTATATATTTGAAGAAAAATAACAATCTACTTGATAACGCTGCTTATATACAAAGAAGATGTGTGTGTCTCTGTAAGGCCAGAATTTGGGAACCAGCCATTCTGTACTAAGTATGGCTCGGGGAGTGCCATGGTCCTGAGACTTCTGGGTATCTCTCCTGTCCCTGGTGCAAGATAGGGCAGCCTCAGGACTGCACTGCCTTATGCCTGTGTACCCTTCCTGGGCCAGTTCAGGAAGCAGCTGGGGGTTATTGTGCCCCTGGTGTGGCCCCCTTTCCTGGGTAGATTCCAATATGCCTCCCCCAGGCAGGGAACAGTTTGCTGCATGGCCCGGAGATGGCTACAGCTGCTGTACCCCACCTGGGGATTCCACCATATTGTGGGAAGCCAGAGGAAGCCAGTAAAGCCAGCTTGAATGCTGCTGTGCACTCCCGGAGCAGTGTAAAACAACCTTAGGTGGGGGGCAGAATCTGGCCCATTATTTGTGTGTGCATAACATGAGAACGTGAGTGTAAAAGGGAATTAAACAGACCATGCAAACATTTTTGCCTATTAATCTTAGCAATGCAAGGCTAGTTACTGTATCGGCTTTTCTAAGGGATTTCAACAGAGGATTTAATGATAGGTAAGTGAATTCACTCCTTTTAAACAGTATATAATACTATTGTTTCTCTGAGGTCCTTTAAGCTGTCTAATAAATGAGTCAATAGATTATGAATACACTTCTGGAACTATGCATGTCAGGTGGCAAGGTCAGTTCCCTATTCAGAATACTAGTGATGGGATTTAAAATTGCTTTCCAAGGTAGCAGAAACTTGTTGTTTAGCAAAACCTAAATTGTCCATGGCATATGAAGTTTCTGTGGACTTCTGGAGCCTAATTCAGATCTTTCTTACACCAGTTTTACATGATTGTAATTCCATTGACTTCAAAAGCATGACTCCTGCCTTAAGTCATGGTAAGTGTAATCAAAATCAGGCACGCTGTTTCTATTGATTAGACATTGGCAAAATAAAAATACCATTCATCTTAGAAAAAAGCTGTTTGTTCTGAGCTACAAAACAAGTTTGTTCATTATTTTAAAAGAAAAACAGGCTTTGAAAAAAAAATGTGATCCCAACTGACAAACTTACAATAAAAAAAATCATTTTGCACAGTGATTATCATTGAAAATATTTACGGGTATTCAGCAGTTTCTTTTTTCTCTTACCTTGACATGTAATTCCATCACCATTGTATCCAGGGGGACAATGGCCACATTTAAATCCTCCATCTTTGGCTGGCTCACACTGCACTCCGTTAAAACATGGCGTATTAGCACATGTGATTTTCTTGTTCGGATGTAGCAGCCCACTAATAGTTTTTGATAGTGCCAAATGATCCACCGCTGAGGCATATGACTTTCTGATTGCAGTTGTCTGTTCTGGAATCCTTGCTTGAACAAACGTTCTGGGAAGTACTGGGAAGTTAGCACTTTGGGGAGCCATACCCGAAAAAGGAGCTCTCAGATGGAATGAGGAGGTTAATGGTGCTGTCAAAGCAGATGTCCTTGGCTGGTCTGTTCTAAAAGCATAGGCTGGTTTAGTCTTTGTAGTTGCAATCCTACTGGACCATTTTCCAGGAGAAAAGTCAAATGTTGGCTGGATCCGTCGAATAGCATGTGGCCTTGTAACTAATAAACTTGCGTTCTTATCATGATGGGGAGAAATAGTCCCAGCTGCATGTGATCTAACATTTAGCTTATAATCAGAGGAGATCTGGGTTGTCATTCTGACAGTTGCTGCTTTGGGGTTAGGTTCTTGGAGCAGAAGTAGATCATGTGTAGAATTTTTTATTTTTACTTTATTATGGGAAGATGCTCTTTGACGTAGTGAGGAGTCTGGATCAGTATTCCTTGTATCTGATGCCCAAGGATGGGAAACCCTCCTTTTCAAAATAAGTGATTGAATATCAGTGACTGTGGGGTTTCTTGTCATAAGGTAAGTGTGTTCTAGGCTTGGGATTTGAGCCTGGGAAAGTTTAGAATCAATGTTTCTTGACTTTATAACTTTTTCTTGGTAGGAGCCTTTAGCTTCTATATTACCTCTCTCAGCAGTATCTGTACGACTGTAGGAAGATCTTGACACTAGAGTTAAAGGAAGATATGTTTTAGTAAATCTACTGGTCTAAATCCACAAAAGGAACAATGATGCATCATCTTAATCAATAAGTAACAGGGTATCATCCACACAGAAGAATGAAATCCACTATACACAGGAAGAGACATTATAATAAATCCTGAATAACTGAGGCGTTTGTTTGTTTGTTTGTTTGTTTGTTTGTTTGTTTGTTTGTTTGTTTGTTTGTTTGTTTGTTTGTTTGTTTGTTTGTTTGTTTGTTTGTTTGTTTGTTTCGATTGTGGTATCACCAAGGAGCCCAGTTGTGAATCAGGGCCTTCTTGTGCTGGGCACTGTACAAACACTTAGTAAAAAAGACTCTGCCCTGAAGAGCATACAGTCTAAGTATAAAATGAGAGACAACAGATGGACACAGAGAGGTGGAACAGAAGGAAATGATGAGACATGCTATAGTTAGCATGATGGGCAGTGGTTCTGGCACACTAGCCACTATCAAGTTTTTGTAGGCATCGTGCTAAAGGAGGGTTTTTTAAGGAGGGGTTTGAAAGAGGACAATATGGTGGCTTGGGGGATGTTTATGGGGAGCCTTCCAAGGAGGATCAGCATGGGAGAAAGCACAAAGGTGCTTGTTTGAAAATAAAGACTGGCACCATTGGCAGAGTGGGAGTTGGGGTAGACCTTTCAGTAGTTGTATGAGATGATAGATGAGGAGGGGATGGGCTGTGAAAGGTGTTGACAGTGAAGACAACTAGTTTGAATCAATTCTTTCAGAAATATTAATTGCCACATGCTGTGTCTAATGAATGAAGAAGCTATTTTTAACAAGTTCTGGCATGCTCACTCCATGGCCCGGGGCTCATTTCAGGCTGTGGGACTGTGCCCTAGGCATTCAATCCTTACATAATTACTCAACACTTTTTATATAGTTATTTAAGGACTACATAAATACCAATAATCTTTACGATGCTCCTTCTGAGGTTGGTGGTATTACCATAGCTAACCGATGAAAAAACTGAAGTACAGAGATTAAGTGACTTGACAACGGTCAAAGAGAGTTAGAATCAGAGCAAGGACTAGAACACAGGAGTTCCTGGCTCCCAAAGCAGTGTTCATTGAACTAGTAAACCATATCCCTCTCTCAGCTGATGATGTTGTGTTATTTTCCCTCCTGGAACACAATGGGGCATTGTTCCAGAGTTGGACGCTGGTAGTGATTCACGCAATGGACAACAGCAGTAAATAAATACAAGTATTGTACTGCACAATACAAGATTGACAAATGATCAGAAGAGTGTGGAAAAAGGGGCAAAGGAGAGAGGAAAGAGAGAGAAGAAGAATTCAGAGATAACAGAGAAAAAGAGAAAATGGGAGAAGTAAAGGGATTTTTAAAAATGAATGAGAGAAAGAAAGATGAAAGAAATATCCCCAGAGATAATTATCAGTCACAGACGAGAAGTACTGCTTCTAGAAAATTCAATTCAGGGATCAAGAAGCGACAGGAGTGACAGTGGAGGCCTGAATAGCCACTTTGACAAATTTCTGAAATGAACACTAATAATAGCTTTGAGCTCCAGCCATCACAGTGGAATCAAATTGGTTTTATCCTAAAAGAATGTTAGTAACTACCAAAAGGATCAACCTGGCAAACTAGAAACTGAAATCTTCCATTTACCTCCTGATCAGGTACAATAGATGCAGCATAATCTTCCAAATATGCCCCGGCTAATGTGTTCCAAGCTGCACTTTTTGCGGGGGTGGGGGAGGAAGACCCCTCTAGGTCTGAGTGTTTCTATGACCATTCAGCTTTTGGCCTCTCTGATCAGAATGCCAACAAAGGTGCCAATTGAGCTAACTGTGGTCGTAATATTGTGGGGTGGACATCTGCTCACTATGATAGTTACTGAATTAAGATCTCTGATAGCCGTTTTCCACAGGCAACCATAAAGATATAATATATTTATTTTGAATTGAATTTTGGAATCAATTCAAATGTGACTTAAAGGTGACAGTCTCAGTATCCCATTATCCATCCCCAATACTATAGCAAGTTTTCACTAATATGGTTCAGTGCAAGCTAGTTAAGATGAGATCACGATAGAACTTTTCTGGCAGAGCCAGTAATTTTTATTGGGCAATTTTTCTAGTATCTAAATAGACAATGAAGAAGCATTCTAAGAGATTGCAGACTCAGTTGTCTGTAGTCAGCAGCTTTCTCCAATCCTGTGTACTTCAATTTATTTTCCATGCAGTCGATCAATATCTTACAATGTATAACCTATTATCAATGCAGAGTGTGATTGGATGAATCTGGTTTTCGCTGTGATGCCAGTGTATGATTACATATTGGCGTGGATGAAAATAACAAAATGACAGGCCAAAGTACTGTGTATATTATGGTACAAAAATACATTTTCACTCACCGCCAGCCTTTCCACCTATGGTAACTGGGAGATATGCAGTAGTGAAAAGATTGAGGTTTTTTTTTTTTTTAATAGGAGCAGGTAAGAGAATGAGGGGCTGATACACCACTACAGTGTTCCAGTTTTATGCTGCTGTTAACTTCATTAATTTCAAACTAGAACAACATAGTGGTTAATCAAGCCCTAAGACTATAGATTTTTCTTCTTCTCTATCCGGGGAAGATTGGGATCTAAATGGCAAGGACCAGATCTCAGAGAATGAACATTTAATCCGCACCCCACTCTGAACATGCTACTTTTGAACTATGCCACCTGGGAATTCCCCTCTATGGGATTTCCTCTACACTGAAAGTCCCCAGACACTCAGTTAAGCCAGCTTTCCAGCTACTTTGTACTGGAGCAGCATGTAAGAGTCAGAGAGGAAGCCCAAAACTGACCCACAACATTTGACCTAAGGTCCATCATGACAGTGCTGAGAAGATACAGATCATTCAGATTTTCCTTCTGATGTGAACTGCAATTTCCAGCCAAATATTGTACATCTGTAGTCAAAAAGAAGAAAATCATGCTTATTCTCAAAGTAATAAAAGGGCTGTAGAAGCCTGTGAACACAATTGGTCTCTTATACAAGGAAATGGAGCAGAGATACTCCAGTGCTGCCAAAATCCAGGGAAAGAAACTGACACTGAAAACCAGAAGAAAACAAGTCTAACGCATTTGTCGTCTTCTGGGTTTCCTGTCTTTCTTCTGTGCCTTGGCAGGCTTTCAAAAGCAGGCCAAGTCCAAGGCCAGATTAAGGCCAAATGAGGCCATAGATGCATCAAAACATAGGGATCCAGTGTAAACCCTGCCCCCTCTTCTCCCAAAACATCAGCAGCATGGGACTCCCTTCCCTCATTTCCCCTTAGGGGAGGCAGCAGTGGATCCTTCTCCCATATAAATAAGCCCTTTGTTTTCCGTTTAAACCGATTTTTACCAAAAATTCCCGTTTTTTTTACAAAAAGTATTATTCAGTTTTTTCCAATTTTCACCCTACTTTTGTATCATTCAAATATATAAAAATAACTTGTTTTATTAGGAAGATACAATACATTGCATGAGATAGATAGATATTATGATGATGCATTAGTCTGTCTATATGCAAAGCTGCCTGCTGCAGTAAGGCTATGTATAGGTCTATGTATAAAGTCTAGAAGATACACACAATAAACAACAGGCACGCATGCAAGCTCTGAAGTGCATGTGCATCTGAACATACTGATGAATCTCATGCCCACCAGGTACACCTCTACCCTGATATAACGCGACCCTATATAATATGAATTCGGATATAACGCGGTAAAGCAGCGCTCCGGGGGGGGCGGGGCTGCGCACTCCAGAGGATCAAAGCAAGTTCGATATAACGGGTTTCACCTATAACGCAGTAAGATTTTTTGGCTCCCGAGGACAGCATTATATCGGGATAGAGGTGTATATATTTCAATCTGTTAGGAGATAATGGTGTAAAGATCTGACACACTAAAATTGGAAGAAAATGAAAATCTGTATCAGAATACGTTTCAGAACACAAGGAAGTATTCAAAAGTTTCAAAAAACAAAAACAGGAGAAAAGGATGAAGTTGAATGTATGTGCTGCAAATGGTGTGGCCCAATTATTAAATGTAAATATTTATAGGCTAATAGTTTTAAGTCTAGAACAGTGAACTGTTTATTCAAATGAAAAGTTTTATTTGGGGATTAGAGATATATTGTTAAACTCAGAGGTGGCATTGTGCTTTGAGTTCTGTTTTAGTTCTGCAGCAAACTACATTGATGAATGGAATTCAAAGCATTAATCTGCTGAATACTTTCCCCCCCATCTTTCCGTCCACCAAAATAAACCCCAATATTTACCCAGCAAAATTGTTAATAATTTTTTGAAATGATTTTCACCTGTTTTTGTTGTTGTGGTAATAAACCGATAAATTCCTGGGAAAAATTAAATAAAATAAAAACTGAAAACGAAGGGCCCTACATATAAAGAGGCAGGGTTGGCAGCAGGCTCCCCATCAAAGCAGCTGGAGTGTGTCTGCTTGACAGGTGGGCGGGCGGGCCTGGCGCACTGCACTCTTCCCCGCCTGCCACACATATAGTCCTCTTTTGGAATGGTATTGCTAAGGGTGGCACAGAACAATGGGTCTTGGAGTTAACACCTTATTGAGATCCACAGAGCAGTTCACACCTCTCCGAGCTATTGCTCCAGGCTACCTGCAGACTCAGGGCTTGGCTACACTGGCAAGTTACAGCGCAATAAAGCCGCCCACAGTGCTGTAACTCACTACCCGTCCACACTGGCAAGGCACGTCCAGTGCTGTATCTCCGCAGATACAGCGCTGCTTGTACTCCACCTCCCCCAGAGGAATAAGGAGAATTGCGCTGCTGCTGCTGCGGCGCCAGTGTAGCCGCCCAATGCGCACTGATTGGCCTCCAGAAGTATTCGGCAGTATCCCACAATGCCTGTTCTAGCCACTCTGGTCATCAGTTCGAACTCTACTGCCCTGGCCTCAGGTGACCAACCATCAGACCCACCCTTTATATTCCCCGGGAATTTGAAAAATCCCCTTCCTGTTTGCTCAGCCAGCCAGGTGTGGAGTGCTATCAGCGAATCTTTCCAGGTGACCATGCCTCCACGCGCCAGGCGAGCCCCAGCATGGAGCAATGGCGAGTTGCTGGACCTCATCAGTGTTTGGGGGGAGGAAGCTGTCCAGTCCCAGCTGCGCTCCAGCCGTAGGAATTACGATACCT